>OY720451.1:31622996-31677996 GCA_963082715.1 Harpalus rubripes | reverse complement strand
TTATCATTTCAATTTATCATTTAAAACACTGCACTAGACATATCAAATAATCAATATCATTAAATTTAAGAATTATATCAGTTTTATTAATGAAAGGCTCGTATAGCCGTATATTCTTTGTACACATAAATGCACTCGCAAAACAATTTCTGCACGTGTTTTTGTGCCGAGTTTTCCGTAAATCAATTTAATTTATTGTCTAAATAAAACACTTTGGTAACAATAAATAACATGGATTTTTTAAACAACCTGAAAAATGGCCATACATTTTTCATCGGTTCTGTTTTGAAGTTCAAATACTCATACAGTGATTACTTACATTTAGCGTAAATTGTATTCATTTAAGTTAAAATTTGTAAACAATTTTATTTTGCAAATTCTTGTTTTACTTAAAAACTTACACTTCATCAAAACGATAATAAAGATCCCTACTTTTTACAGGCCTAAGCTGATAACAAAATGTTTCTAGGCTATTTGGAGATACGTAATACTTGTTACACCGTTATACAATTATCTAGTCCAACTTGCATCTTGCAACACGTGATAGATGGAGATGAAATATAAAACTAGGTTCAAATTTTAATGTAACCAGAATATCGCATTCATCAATATACAAATAGCCATGATAGCATGCTGCCATAGTTGGGTTTCTTATACCAAACTTCTGAACTGGTGAACTGCATAACTGTAATTGTCGTATAGCTAAGGGTGTGTGAGGTCAGTAGCCTCCACGCCACAGAATACGGCAAACTGCTAATGTATATATCCATTCAACATGTCAAATATTGAATCATATCCCGGCTAAGACTTCTCTACCTCAATTAATTACACCCCCTTCCTTCCCTGTCATGATAACAAAATACGAGCGCCTATCATGCAAACCACTGAAATATAGCGCCACATGCGGCCACTTCCGCGTGTAATAAAATTAAAAAATTGTAATGAAATTAGCAGGTTTATGTAGGGTGACAAGTGAATTATTGCACCGTTGAAGTCTGTTATTGTATAATAAACGCGACGGAGCTGGAGCCCGGACTAGGCCGATAGCCCGGAGCCTCGGGACGGGCTGGGTATCCTCCGGAGATTTAATTAATTCGATACACGACTTTAATTTAGTTAACATGCCGGGACATGTGTATATTAATCATTTGTAGAAACAATACACACTATTGGACCGCGAACGGGAACTACATAAATTATTTACCTTTCTGGCTCCATGGTTGGACAACCAGTGCGGAATAATCTAATCCTTCGTTACCGCTAATACAGACCCATTGTAATTGCCAACGAGGTTTACACAAAAATAACACGTGTCCATCCAATTTCACTTTGATTGGCATTAAATCATGGTTGGATGTACAATAATCTCCTACAAAAAATCCCTGATTAATTGTTGAATCTTTCGACTAATACTTTTTGCGCATGCGCTAGTTATAACCAATTTCAAATTAGTTTGAAAACGGGATCCACAGTCAGGATTTAGAAATGTTGATATTTTGTTTGTAAACATAAACTAACAAGGGATTTCTAACTAGTTCTGTACCGGCTCAACATATGTGCATGCATGATGGAACAGATTGTGGGACTGTTTAGTGTCATTCTTTCATGTTAGGTTATAATAAGTAATTTTGAAATTTTATTTTAATTTGGTTTTTCATAGAATTTGCCATTCATAAATAGCAATTAAATATAATATATATATATATATATATATATATATATATATATATATATATATATATATATATATATATATATATATATATATAAACAACTACGAGGGCGATTAAATTGGCAAACAATTTCTATTTTACAAGACTATTTTAATAAGCGTAAATTTAATTTGTTTTAATCACTGATTCCACAAACTGTTGGGACCAGCTTTGTTATTTTAAATAGAACTATATATTTTTTTATTTGTTTATTCGATAGAGAATTTTATTTTAAATTCAGTGATATCATATTTATATATCCTTATGTAACGATATATGCATATAAAGTTTTAGATTAATTTGATTAAAATATGGCTATAATAATAGTGCCACGAATGTAAAAAATTAAAACGTATAAATTTTTTACACGAAATTAGAATACCATGTAAGAAATACGTGAAAATTTTCTCTCAGTTGACATTTTACGATCAATTAAAATAAAAAAATATACTCTTCTCTCTGTCAGGATCCTCATATATAGAAAAAATTTATGTACCTATTCATTTTTTCTATTCGTAGCACTCTTATTGTAGCCATATTTTAATCAAATGATTATAAAACTTTATATGCTTTTTTCTCAAAAAAATTGTTATCTAAGGGTATGCAAATATTATATGATTGAACTCAGAATAGAATTCCGTAACTAATAAGTAAATAAAAAATATATGGTTCCATATGAAATAACAAAGTTGGTAACCACAGTTTTAAAACCACTGGTTGAAAAAAATACGCTCATTAAAATATTCTAGTAAAATAGAAATTGTTTGCTAATTTAAGCAACTTCGTAGCTCTTATAGTTCTCGAGATGGCAATAGTGGACAAAATAAAATGAACAGCCTGTATATGCATTATATGTTTTTGTAGAAAATATTACCATGTCTAATGAAACACGTGGGGGGTCTCCTAAACTCTTACTACGATACTGGTTCTCTTACTTGTTTTATAACGATGGCAACTTTAACTAGCTGATCGACGATTGCCTGTCGACTACAATTTTATTAGGGAGGAAGACACACTGGGTCACTTGATATTTATGATGAAGGAAGGTGAACACTTATATCATGGACACGGACGTATTTGAGATTTAATATTAACTTTTATTTGCACGTATTACAACGCATGATCATCTTAAGGCCGTATAATACTCGCATTACGCAGAACGCGAACCAAAACTAAAACTGCACATGTTTACTACTTGAGTAAGTAATCCATGTCTTGTTAACATTAGTATCTAAGACCGACTGTCCAAAAATAAAACCGTTACCTTCTGGATAGGGTGCAGGATACAGCGTGTAAGGCCTCCATAACAAAATATCAACCATGCACGTAGGCTTGTAATAACTTAAATACTTAATTGTCAACACATAACTGTCAAAGACCTCTAGGTTGAACAAACCGCTGTGGAAAAAATGATAATTATTTCTATACAGAATTTTGACCAACAAAGTTGAAATATTGTTCCTGAAACTATAATTTAGAAAAGGTTATGAAAAGTTATTTATTTGTTGCCCTGCTCTGTCACATTAAAACTTAAAGATTGTTACTCTAATAATGAAATGTTGTTTATATTTATACATTTTTGTCAATTCATCAGTCTGTTAAATTTTTTGACATTCCTGGTAATTAATATTTATATTTTTGTTTTAGGAGAAAAACCATACAAGTGTTCGTGGGAAGGATGCGAGTGGCGCTTTGCGAGGTCGGACGAGCTGACGCGCCACTACCGCAAGCACACGGGCGCCAAGCCGTTCAAGTGCAGGCACTGCGACCGCTGCTTCTCGCGGTCCGACCACCTGGCGCTGCACATGAAGCGGCACGTGTAGGCCGCAGACTCCGCTGCTGCGTCTCGTCATCGTCGCATCACTGCCACGTCCGCTGTCGTCGGCCCGCCGTCGCAGCGCTGACCAACACTACGACTACGTTACCATTCCCTCGGCCCAAAAAAGCCGCTCAACTCTTCTCTGTACATTTACATCTCTAGTTGTTGGTACCGATGTTTGTTACTCTCATTATTAATTATTAATTCATTACATTTGCGATTGATTGGTTATACATAACATCTCTATTGTCATTGTTCGTTCGTTTTGTTTCTTTTCTAATCGAGGATACAAATTCATGTACATACTAATAGATTATTAATTAATTGATAACTGGCAAGAGTGGATTTAAGATTGAATGTGTTGACTTTGAGACATTCGGATGCGTTTTGTGGGTTCCCAAGAATCAACAGTCTCCCAGATTATTAGTAGCTATCATAATACAGAATACGATATTCTTCTATGAGGCATACATTGCATTACATTACATTACATTACGTACATAAACACACTTGCATACAAAATATAATATGTAAATGTAGAGTGAACGAGGGCGAGACGCGGCAGGAAAGCTGTTCTACCTCTGCGCCCTTGTGACCTGATCCTAGAGTCCTAGTCCTGTATGCAGTGTACGCAACGCAACGCAGTACATGTACCATACCAGAAGCCAAAACGCCAAACCCACTTACAGGCTGCGAATGCCGCGTCCCCTCGTCAAGTGATGTTCATTCCTGTGATCAACATCAGCACGGCCATAGGCCTAATAAATAAATTAATACATAAATAAATTAATAATAAAAGATAAATAAATAAAGATATGTGAATGTGAAAACCACAAAACAAAAAATGAAACGTTCATTTATGTATTCGCGATATGTAATTTAATATCATCATGTAGCATTTATTTCTGCTAAGTCTAACCTAAATGTAATTTAAGGTATTTTACTGATAGTCATGTTAGCTGTAAGTCTAGTTAGGTTAATATAGATTTCTGTACGAATGTGTCAAAAGTATTAAACTAAAGACTGGCTAGGCGCACACCGCGGCCTCTGCCGCCAGCCGCCGGATATTAGGCTAAATGTCACTATTTGTAAAAAAATCAAAAAAACTAATACTTATAGTACGAACAAAAAAATAAGTTTTTGAAAAAACTTGAAAGTATTAAATCATAGGTAATTATATTTTTTGAGGAAGTGACCTTGGACGAAAAACTACTTTTTTCAAAAATGCAACGATGATGTCATGTACAATTGTACCATGCGCATTTCTATCGCGTGCGCACAATCTAAGCAAGCAGCCCTTGTAGCTTGTACCAGAAGATTGTGCGCCACGCATCCTCTATGCATTCCTACTCGATGCATTCTATATTTCTACTTGCACGCCTATCCCTTCACGCCCTTTTCATTACATGTCCTTCGGCCACCGTGGCGTGGCCTTCACTCCGACTCCATCCAAGTCGCCATCTTGTTTCGCGCACACACAGCCTCCACTTCATCAAAGAAAAAGAGATGCTAATCAAAATAAATAAATCATAAGTGCCATTTTGTTATATGAGAACGCCATTACTACTCGTATCGTAACCTACGTTAGCGCTAGCGCTCAGCGGATCCAAGATGGCCGCCCTGGTAGTTCTTAACCTCAATCCCGCCCTCACCCTACCCCATACCTCGACCCAATCCAGCTTAGTGCATCTGTGTGGATGACCGGGTGAATGTCCTTGTTCGTTATTATGTACCATATAGGTTTTTAGTGTTTGTAGCATTTTGTACAGCTGCATGCTTCGTTATTGATAATTCATTGCATTTAATAACAAACAGTTCGATATTTGATTAAATTCGATTCTGATTGTGTGTATATATTTTCTGAATGTGCTCTTTGTAAATTGTTCAGGTTGAAGCTTTGTCTGTTAGTTGATGGCTGAGCGCGTGACGCGTGATTGAGCTCTGTACAGCTGCGTGAGTCTGTCTGTTCGTCTGTCCCCGGAACTTGAGTGAAGCGGAAGACCACTCTGGTCTAGTTTGGTCTTCCGCTTTTCAGATGGCATGTGGATCGCACGTCATCTTATTTCTAGACACCTTGTAGACCATGTGAAGATTATTTTACTTCTCGCGCTCAACGCATCTCGCAACTACAAGCTCCTCCAATTCGAATCCTCGAAATTACCTGAATATTTTATATGTACTTGTAATATAATGAGAAGAATCAAAAAGAAATGAAATTTCTGTTCGAGTGGAAGGCGAAATGCGTGGAGAGGGGATTTGAGTTTTAGTTGTTGACGAAGATATCCCTTGCATTCACTCCAAACGAAGTATACGTATACATATGTATTATGTTAGTGATATGGACGAATAAAAAATGCATACCTAAATCTGTCTCTGGGAATCGTTTGGAAGTGGTTGAGTTAGTTAGCAAAAGTGTCAGTGCCCACTTAGCTATATACATTTATAGATCAATGTGGCCACTTTGCCGGGATGTCGGAATGGCGAATGAGGAATGCGAATGTGCGAGAGACGGATGCAGTGATGATGGGTGTCTGCGCTGACCTTGACCCTGAGTTCTTGACTTTTGGTCGCCGGTGATTCGTTTGCTTTTTGGCCCTGCAGGGCCCCTTGTTTCTAGTGAGATGACAGTGGTTGTTTGCCTAAATGTGACATACAAATTCATGTTGTCTTCATTTCGTTTCTTATGGGAAATATTCGTACGTATTCACTCGCCGGCCTGAAACCCGCGGCATGAGCAATGCCTCTAAAGTAGGCCATGAAAATCATCAAACATTTTACAGAACAAATGACGACGATACAGTCTCTCTTTTGCATTTCACTTGATTTCCTTTCTAAATAAATTTAAAAGAAAAGAAGTTGATCTTCTTCTAGAACAATTGGAACTATAAGTAACTAAATTCAAATGCAAGTAAATAAATTTATTATAAATGTATTTTTAAACGAAATCAGGTGCCCAATGGTATCTGAAGTATTTACACTTTTAGATCATTTTCACTTTGTATATACATATTTCTAGAAACCTATGAAATGGTGTTTCCAGTTTAATAAAATAATATATTTAAAATTCATAAAATACTTTTGTAATATTTACATTTTATATTTTCCTTCGACGTGATATACAAAATGAAGCTCTTTTAGTCTTGTACATAATTTATTTCAGAATTAAGAACTTCTATATGTATGATACTTATATGTATTAAGACTGTAACGTGGCTGGACCCCAGACCTGCCCAGCTGTCTGTGGTCCCGCCATGCCAACATGCACAAATTAAATTTAATATATTTCTGTTTTTTTTTCTTTTGTCAAGTTCGTTAAATAATTATAGATGTACGTTATCTGGACATCATGTCGGCGAGATTTCGTACGCTAGCTTGTATTCCGCTCAGTGCAAAAATAAACGTACGTTCCTGTTAAAATTATACACAATTCTTTCATTTGCAAACAAGATTCCTTATTTTCTCTCTCCTTTTCTTCATTTCAGGATAGCCCATAAAAGTATTAAAAAATGAAGGTAGGTATATTATTTTTATATATCTAATTGTGTTAAGTAAAAAAATTAATTAATATTATGTCGTTTTTGTGAACGTTCTCTTTGCTGTGCATTACTTGTTTTAAAGTTATGATTGAAATTTGAAACGAAACCGTTTGATTAAAGATTACATTATTATAAAGCACAAATAATATTTATTAAAACAAACGAACCATTATTAATAACAATTCTCTGCTCTCATGTCAGAAAAATCTTATAACCTTTCATGAACCTGCCAACCCGGCCAAAACTAAAATTCTAAATAAATACGCGCGAAATACAAATAATCGTGTAATGTATATGATACATGTGTGAAATAATTATTTCTACTTCCGTTGTAAATATGTGACTTAATGCAACTTGACGACTCTAGTTTCCAGCGTATCGGACACTTCATACATAAATTAGTTTTTTTAGAAGCGTTTTTAAATGTTTGTTATATTTAATTGATTGTTAGTTTATTTAGAAGCGTTTCTAAATGTTTGTTATATTTAATTGATTGTTCCACTTTCTTTCCCTTTATTTAAAAAAAATATGTGGGTGGGGCATTTAAACAATAATGTTTGTTTAAATAAGTTCATGTATTCATTCTCGTTTGTTTGTTAATGTTTTAAAATAATTTTATTTGTTTAAACTTCTATTTCCTTTTTTATTATCTTTAAATTATGGTGCGGCTACATTCTCATTTTTCACACGCAATTGACCCACTGTTTGTTTAACTGAAAAACCCTGTTTTGAAGTATTAGCTTGGTGTTGTTTTAACCTTTTCATCGATTGTTTTAGAATTTTAATTAACTGTTTTTAAAATAATACATATGGGCACGGTTAAGTTCTCATTTTCCGCACCCAATTGACCAACCACTCGTTTACTTATAAAATTATGTTTTAAAGTATTGTTTGCGTGTTTTAATTAACTATTTTAAAAATACGTATGGGTGCGGCTAAGTTCTCATTTTCGGCACCCAATTTGCCTACAGTTTGTTTAAATTTTATAATCTGTTTTCGTGTATTAATTAGTTATGTTGTGTGGTAAGAGGGTAAGAGCAATAATAGATAAATAACTTTTTATAAATTTTTCTAAATGATAGTTTCTATATTCATATTTAAACTCTGTTTATCTATTTAAGCCAAAATTCAGTTTAGAAATTCTTATCGTATTATGATTGTCACGACATTTATTTGTTGGCCATTAAGTTTAGAAATTATTATGTATACGTGCGTGACTTTGAATGCCCCAGCCTATGCACTCCGTACCCCTAAGATAATCGTGTCCTGAAGATAGCGCCTTGTTTTAAATAGTCGACATTAGTTACTCATGGAGTAAACATGTGAGAGTCTAGATTAGTTCGTCGAGTCTTGCAGACGTTTTGCTGTCGGAACATGTGGTGTTTTTAGTTTTGGGGCGCGTGGTAAACGCCGGCCCGCTTGGTTACGGAATGTAACATGTTAATCTATGTTTAATTAATAATAATATAATCATGTAAATAAAAAGTTAGTCAGTAATCAGTAAATATATCGAAAAATGTCCATGTCCGTAATGTAGGTGTATGTGTGTTCTTTCTTTCTCACCAAATAAAATTATATGAATTATTATTAAATATCTTTTGAATATACTTCCAATATTGTTACTAACAAAATGCAATAACTATATCTTCCTGAAGAGCCGTAGGACAATTTGTATGAATTAAATACAGTATAATATTCTCTCACCTGTGACTTACATATATTTTAATTGTTATTAAAGATATTTAATGTTTTTGTATGGCTACTAACAAAATACAATAACTATATTATTCTGAAGACTAGTATGCATTAATTAACATAAAAATTCTATTACTCATGATTTAAATATTTATTTAATTGATATTAAAAATTGTCTTTGTTTCTAATTTATCTAATATTATCCCTATATAGTTACTAACAAAATGCAATAACTATATTATCCTGTAGCCCCGTTGGACAATTTGTATAAATTAATTTTCGTAAATTTCAATTATACTCGGGAAGTAATTTTTTAAAATTTTATTAAAGGTAGTCTGTGTTTCTAATTTTCCTAGTGTTGTCCTTATATTGTTACAATTTCAAAAATTTGAGCGACCTCTACAATTAGTTTTTAAACTACAAAACTTAGTGCCGTTAAATGGCGGCATTTCAAAATAACCAAGACTAGACCCCGACATGTATTTTTATAATTACATAGTTGTTAAAATGAATTTGAGTATAAGATACGGTATAAGTTTAAATTCTTATGTTACAAATAAAATAGTATGTTATAACCCAAGTATCATGAAACAATCTGTTAACGTACGAGTTCATATTTGGAAAACGAGCCGTGATATTTGGTGGTAAGAATAGAATTTTTTTAAAGAGAATTTCTTTAGTGATCCGCTCGCTCTTTTGACCGTAATAGCGTACAGACAGATGTGTACTCTTAAATGCTCTAGGATTGCGGGATTTACCAATAACGAGAATTTTAAGCTTATGATTGCCGTTTGTATTGCTGCAAAGAATAAATGTGTGTGTGCGGAGGGAGAGAACGCCAAAATAATTCGAATACGTCTGAATTATAAATTTTATTGTTACTTAAACCTAGATCTTTTATTATCCATTGCAACTCAATTCGGAATCGTTCCAAAGCTGTTTCGTTATTGGAGACTTTTAAAGAATGTGTTCCATATATCATTGCTGACACCTTTGGAACCAGCCTCTGCTGGCCACAAATTGGATGTTTTTCTCCAAATCGGTGAATAATTAGGCTTAAAAATATTAAGATTTTTTAAAAGCATGTTGTCTATGTATCTGTTGCAAGAACCAAGACTACGCGACATCCTCCACTTTTTATGTTTCCCTCGAAGTAGGGATATAACTGGGCATAAAGATATTTACATTTTTCAGAAGCACTTGTCAAAAAAATAGGTGGGCCCACCGGCCTTCTACAAGTCGCAGCCTTTCGGGAATTTCCCGATTTCCCGATCGACCTGTCCGTCCCTGGTGATTAAAAAACTCACGTGTTTTGAATCTCTGAAATCGTCTATTCATACAAATTCTCCTACGGGTCTTCAGGATAATATAGTCATTGCATTTTGTAAGCAACAATGTAAGGATAATATTAGCAAAATTAGAAACAGACTTTTATTAATAACAATTTATCACTGGTGATATAATTTTTACGTTAATTATTTCATGCAAATTGTCTTACGGGTCTTCAGGATAATATAGTCATTATAATTTGTAAGAAACAACATCTTTAATAACAATTTTAAAAAATCACGGGTGATAGTTTTTTTTAGGGTTAATTAATTCATACAAATGATCTAACGGATCTGCAACAAAATATTCTTATTGCATTTTGTTAATAAAAATATAGGAATAATATTAGCAAAATTAGTTATAAAAACTATGAAATCACGTGTGATAGCATTTTTTAATTAATCATAGAGCCGACTCAGATAGAGTAGCGGTAGCGCTATTGCTTCAAGCTCCAAGGATCCTGGGTTCGAATCCCGGATAAGGCATGGCTGGTGTGTGCGTCTTTCATAATTTCATCCTCACCAACTACGTGTAAAATATTAGAAAATATGAACCATATAAAGAAAAACTGTTTCATCGTCATCGAATCACCACTTACATACAAAAATGTATGAAAAAGTGTGTATAATAAATAAATATAAAATAAATAAATAATAAAAAAATCTGATGTGGCCAGCACATAACCTTCCGTCAGTTATATGAGGTATTTACAGAAATTCTACCTGTGAACTGTTACCGGTAAACAGCTATTTTGTCAGGTTATAGCTACCAGAATGGATATTTTAAGAACGCAAGTGGTGAATAGGGTAGATCCATAACCTATGAAAAAATTTGATAATATGAAAGAGGTTAGACATTTGACGTAGTTAAGAAACTGAGCAGAGTCCTACTTTGAACACATTTCCACTTTTACCGCGCACGCTTCACTTTGCATCACTACCTTTTTTTGAGATTAGATTCTTCATCAATTCGGTAGATGGATCTGGTAGATATTGAACTATAATTTTCGAACACGGTAACTTTTTACCACTCGTTTTTTCGAACACAATCGGTATATGTGGTATCTACGGGTAGAATTTTCTTAAATGCGTATGTATTTTCTATAAAATCCATACACAAAGTTCCTTGCAAAAGATTCTAAATTTCTTGTATGTACATTATCTTTCGACAGTTGTATGTATTTTATACTAATTCCATACAGAAAATTTCCAGCAAAAAGATCCTAACACAAATATACTACGAATATGTCAATTGCACTTGACATTGACATCTTTCAATCAGAATTTTCTTAATAGCTGTTTATAGCATAGCTGGCTAGTTTATGAAATTTAATTTCTTTATAATTTTATAACTCTATATCCATTTAATATGAAGTATAAAATGCAGTCAAATCGCATAGAGAATACAATGTTCTTTAATATTTATAATAACATTAAATGTGAAAAAATGATATTTAACATCGTTTTTTCAAGAAAAACTGTTAAAATCTTCAAATGAGGGTACTTCCGGTTGACCAATTATAACCAAAATCTAATCAGCTCTTCATATGGATGCAACGAAGAGGAATACGAAAGAATTATAATTTTTGGAATTGTAGTATTAGAGTTATCGTAGACGAAAATTTTGTTACACACACACATCCACACACACACACACACACATACAGACATCATCGTAAAAATAGTAAAATCGTATTCTAGGGACCTTAAAACGTGCTTATTCATTAAAAACTCACCACCGAATTTTTTGACCAAAGACAATACCTTCCTTACCTAAAGGTGACGGAAGGTAAAAAATAATTAATGCATAGAAATTATCCTGCGGGTTTTAAGGATAATAAAGTTTTATTACATTTTGTTAGCAACAATATAGGGCAAAGTTAGAAACAAAAACTATCTTTAATAACAATTAAAAAAAATATTTGTTATTGGTGATTTAATTTTTAAGGTAATTAATTCATATAGAATGTCCTACGGGTCTTCAGGATAATATGGATATTGCATTTTGTTAGTAACAATATAGGGATAATATATAAATCTGATGACGAAGTTAGAATATTTCAAGAGCATTTAAAGAATAATTTAGCTGAAACTGATAAAAATGTAGAGAAGGCTTGGAAGACCATTACAATTTAAAATAACGTTAAAGAAAGTGTAATAAGACGAGGGTAAGCGCAATAACAGATAAATAACTTTTTATAAACTCTTCTAAATTATAGTTTTGATAATCATATTTTAACTCTGTTTATCTGTTTAAGTTATAAATGTCAAAATTCAGTTATCCTATTATGATAGTCACGACATTTATTTGTTGATAATTAAGTCTGGAAATTATTATGTATACGTGCGTCACTTTGAATGCCCTGGCCTATGCACCCCGTACCCTAAGATAATCCTGTCCTGAAGATTGTTTGTTGTTTAAGATAGCGTTTTTGTTTTAAAGATAGTCGGATTAGATACTCGGGAGAGTTAACATGTAAGAATCGGAAATCAGTTCGTTGCGTCGGGAAGACGTTAGTTGACGGAATGTAGTGTATTTTAGTTTTGGGGCGATGCTCGCCCGCTGGGTTACAGAATGTAACTTATTAGTTGTGTTAGTTATAGTTGTATTAGTTTAATTGTAAATAAAGTAATTTAGTTATTAAAATCATCAAGTTGTGTCCATGTCCGTAATTAACGTATAGAGTTCATCAGTTAAAGTTAAAAAGTGTATGTGTATGTGTGTTCTTCCTTCTCACGAAGTCCTTTAACAGCAGTCAGTCAGTTAGTGTGTCATCGCTGAAGTAAACAGTAAGAAAAAAGAGTAATCATCAGTATCAGTAGTAAACAATAAGAAGCAACAGTAGTATCATCATTCTACTCTGCACCTCCCTCGTGTTACTAAAGCATCTGACGAAATAAATGGTGAAAAACAAAAAGATAGAAATATAGAATTGTTTGATAATTAATGTAGAGTAGCAATTGGAGAAAAGAATACGGCAAGACAGAAAATTCTACAAAGAACAGCAAGAAGCAAGGAGAAGTATGAGGAGAAAAGAAAAATTGCAAACAAATTATGCTAGAAAAAGAAGAAGGAAATGTATAAAAGAAAAATTGAAGATATAGAATTGTTAAGCCAGCAAGATGTAAGAAAATTTTACCAAAATGTGAATAATCTAAAGAAAGAATTCCAAACAAGAATGGATGGATGTAGAGACAAAAATGGCGTAAAACAAGGAGAAGAGATGAAGGTGTTAAATAGATAGGTCGAACATTTTAAAGATTTATTGAATAAAAAGCAAGAAATACATAATATAAATGAGAATGATACTCCCAACTGCGATACCAATGAACCAATAATAGAAATACCTTCCCGTCAAAAACGCGATTTTAAAATTGAAAAACAACAAAGCCCTTGGAGAGGATGGAATAGTCGCGGAATTGGTTAAATATGGAGGGGATATATTTATTGCCACTTTTCATGAATTAATAAAAACAATCTGGGAAAAGGAAACAATGCCCGAAGAATGGAAATTAGGACTAATATGCCCCATACATAAAAAAGGAGATATTAACTTGCAGCAATTTCAGAGGTATAATCCTTCTTAGTGTAACCTACAAAATATTCTCATCAATCATCAACGAAAGACTTGAAGAATATGCCGAAAAGATATTAGGAGAGTACCAATGCAGCTTTCGTCCTAACAGAAGTACAACGGATCAAATTTTTTTGATAAGACAAATTATGGAAAAGTACTATAAGCATGACATTGATCTACATATGCTTTTCATTGACTTCAGACAGGAATTTGACAGTGTTAATAGACTGAAGCTTTTTACCGTTATGGAGGAATAAAAAAATACCAACAAAACTAGTGAGAATGGTGAAAATGACAATGCAATATTAAAAGCAAAAGTTAAAGTAGATTGTAAACTAAGTGAGAATTTTACTTTCGAAACAGGGGTAAAACGAGGAGATGGACTATTTAATCTCGTCCTACACAAAACAATAGGTAGAATTGTTAAACCCGGCACCATTTTCATGATGTCAAGCTTGATTTGCGCATACGCTGATGATGTCCTAATTGTATCTGAAAATATTACGAAAATGAAAGATATATACACAGAAATGGGAAGACACACAAAAAGTTTAGGATTACTTGTGAACGTAGATAAAACCAAGTATATGAAAGTCTCATATTTAATTCATATAAATTGTCCTACGAGTCTTCAGTATATAGGAATTATATTAAAAAGATGTACAATTTTATTTTGAATTTACCGTTTTTACCTTCCGTCACCTTTAGGTAAGGAAGGTATTGTCTTCGGTGGTGAGTTTTTGAAGAATAAGCACGTTTTAGGGTCCCTAGAATACGATTTTACTATTTTTACGATGATGTGTGTGTGTGTGTGTGTGTGTGTGTGTGTGTGCGTGTGCGTGTGCGTGTGCGTGTGCGTGTGCGTGTGCGTGTGCGTGTGCGTGTGCGTGTGCGTGTGCGTGTGCGTGTGCGTGTGCGTGTGCGTGTGCGTGTGCGTGTGCGTGTGCGTGTGCGTGTGCGTGTGCGTGTGCGTGTGCGTGTGCGTGTGCGTGTGCGTGTGCGTGTGCGTGTGCGTGAACGTGTGCGTGTGCGTGTGCGTGTGCGTGTGCGTGTGTGTGTGTGTGTGTGTAACAAAATTTTCGTCTACGATAACTTCCATACTACAATTCTAAAAATTATAATTCTTTCGTATTTCTCTTCGTTACATCCATGTGAAGAGCTGATTAGATTTTGGTTAGAATTGGACAACCGGAAGTACCCTCATTTGAAGATTTTAACAGTTTTTCTTGAAAAAACTATGTTAAATATTATTTTTTCACATTTAATGTTATTATAAATATTAAAGAATATTCTATTCTCTATACGATTTGACTGCATTTTATACTTAATATTAAATGGATACAGAGTTAAAAAATCTGATGTGGCCAGCACATTACCTTCCGTCAGTTCTATGTATTTTGTATAAATTTCATACAGAAAGTTCCTTGCTAAAGATTACATTTCTTGTACTTTACCTTCCGGCAGTTGCATGTATTTTATGCAAATTCCATACAGAAAATTTATAGCAAAAGATCCTATATTTCCAGTAAAATTATACGACAGACCCACTATGTCAATTTCACTTGACACTGACATCTTTCAATCAAAATTTTCTTAAGTAGCTGTTTCCATTAGCTATGGCTACTTTATGAAATTTAATTTCTTTATAATTTTTTAACTCTATATCCATTTAATATTAAGTATAAAATGTAGTCAAATCGTATAGAGAATAAAATATTCTTTAATATTTATAATAACATTAAACGTGAAAAAATGATATTTAACATAGTTTTTTCAAGAAAAACTGTTAAAATCTTCAAATGAAGGTACTTCCGGTTGTCCAATTCTAACCAAAATCTAATCAGCTCTTCACATGGATATAACGAAAAGAAATACGAAAGAATTATAATTTTTAGAATTGTAGTATGGAAGTTATCGCAGACGAAAATTTTGTTACATACACACACACGGACACACATACATACACACACACGCACACACACACACACACACATACAGACATCATCGTAAAAATAGTAAAATCGTATTGTAGGGACCCTAAAACGTGC
This sequence comes from Harpalus rubripes, assembly GCA_963082715.1. Taxonomy (NCBI): domain Eukaryota; kingdom Metazoa; phylum Arthropoda; class Insecta; order Coleoptera; family Carabidae; genus Harpalus; species Harpalus rubripes. The sequence continues at coordinate 31,662,280 of OY720451.1, read as the reverse complement.
TTATTCATCAAAAACTCATCACCGAATTTTTTGACCAAAGACAATACCTTCCTTACCTAAAGGTGACGGAAGGTAAAAATTATAAAGAAATTAAATTTCATAAAGTAGCCATAGCTATGGAAACAGCTACTATATTAAGAAAATTTTGATTGAAAGATGTCAGTGTCAAGTGAAATTGACAAAAGGTACGTTCTATCGGTGTCAGAAATATTCCTACTAGAATAAGAATATTCTTAAAGCAATAGAACGCTCAGTGGTAAATAACTGTCAAGTAAAAAATAAATACGATAGAACAGTGGGAGTGTTTATGTGTTATTGTTAGTTAACAACTAAAGCTAACTTTGTATGTTTATTTTGGATCTTCAAAATGTTGTTATTACAGAGATTATAATTATATAAAAATATATTAAATAATAAAAATGTAAAGGAGGTATTTCTTTGAGCACAGTCTAATCTGAACATTGACAAATGTAACAGAAAGGTACGCTTCCAGCTCTGAAGTTGGAATGATTCGTAGGAATATTCAGATTTTTTTGATGCAAAAGAACGATCATTGAGGTTCTACTAGAAGAAGTAGTAAGATTTCTGACACCGATGGAACGTACATATAGTGTGTTATTGTCTTATAATTTTACTGGAAATATAGGATCTTTTGCTATAAATTTTCTGTATGGAATTTGCATTAAATACATACAACTGCCGGAAGGAAAAGTACAAGAAATATAATCTTTAGCAAGGAAATTTCTGTATGAAATTTGTACAAAATACATAGAACTGACGGAAGGTAATGTGCTGGCCACATCAGATTTTTTAAATTTTATCTCACATTTTACGTCTATTTTTTTTTAGAAACAAACGCCATGAATGTCATGACAAGCGCGTACCCATGACTCTCGCCAATTGTTCTAACTATGTGCAGATCTCCATTGCGCATAATATCTTCTATCTCTTTAAATTGAAAAGGCTATTACTTGAATCGTGAATCGGCTCCTAATTTCACTCTCATCTAAGAGATAAGTTTTATTTAAATGATCAGAAAAAATAGTGACTATACTTTCTCGAGATCTTGGCCCAATGGAAAATAAATTATAATTAATTTTATTAAAACTTTACTTAACTATTCTAGAAAACATTCAAACAATTAATAAAATTGTTTCAACATAACTAAACTAATACTCTAAATCAGATTATAAAAGATAAACAAACTGCGGGCAAATTGGGTGCGGCAAATGAAAACTTAGCCGCACCAATACGTATTTTTTAAAATATTTAATTAAAACACGCAAACAGTCGATGAAAATGTTTCAGCAATACTAAACTAATACTTTAAAACATAATTTTACAGGTAAACGAATGGTTGGTCAAATGGGTGCAGAAAATGAGAACTTAACCGCACCCGTATGTATTATTTTAAAAATAGTTAATTAGAATTCGAAAACAATCAATGAAATGGTTAAAACAACACTAAAATAATACTTCAAAACAAAGTTTTGCAGTTAAACAAACAGTCGGTCAATTGGGTGCGGAAAATAAGAAACATTAACAAACAAACGAGCATGAATACATTAACCTATTTAAACACACTTATTTTATTAAAAAATAAAAAGAGAGAAAGTCGAACAACCAATTAAATATAACAAATATTTGAAAACCTATTCAAGTAAACTAATTTATGTAAGAAATATTGTTTGTTTGCTTGTGGGTTGGGTCAAGTGCACTGACGTCACAGCGTCAACCTAGCACGTCAACCTAGCAACCACTAACAGCTGATTCATGAATTAAGTTAGCTTCCTGTAGTTTTTGTTTCATTAGCTATAGGTGATAACTGCCATTGTGTAAAAATAGGTAACTTAAACATATGATTCTGCTACCTTAGTCTGTAGTCGTAGAAAAAGTATAGTATGTGACGCGTTTTATAAACTCCGCCCGTATCAAAAAGCTTCACAGCATTAACCTTTAAATTTTATTGCTCTTAAATTATTGCTTATTAATTTTAATTGAAACATGAACTTACTTTTTATATTAGCGATTATTTATATATTCTATTTAAAATAAAACAATTATTTTCATTTTTAGTAGTTTTTACAGGGAAAATGTCATGACATAAACCTATAATAAATAGAATTTCTTCTAATTTTAACAGTATTTTGTATGTTTAATTAAAATAAAACAATTACAGCTCTGTGAATACCTTATTTTAATGTTCAATCCACAAATGTAAATGTTCCAAATGTAAACAATTATGTACAAGACGTTTAGTTCAGAATTCTGCCGCTAGTATTTTATATGTATAATATTTAAAAAAAAATGCATGCTTAAAATTTAACTTATTTCCAATAGTTGGTTTTAAAATTTCTATGTATTTATAAATTTATCATTATTGAGTACCCATTAATTAAAGAAAACAATAAAATATTTTTTTTTATATATTTGGCTTAGATAATTGTTTAAAGTAAAATGGTTGAAACTAATGTGACCCACTGTAATAACAAGAGCATTTTATTTTTCGACTGAATTTTTGTTTACTAATGAAACCTTGTTACCTAACAAATTGACATAAAAAATAAATAAATATATCACCATGGCATATTACCCATTGCTGGGCGTGTCAATCTGCTTTGTTCGCAGATATCGGTAATGATGATTACATATTTGTACCGTGCGGGTGTTTACCAGGCGTCACCTCACGGGCACTCATTGCTGGCGTGGAGAGTGTACCACAGGAGTCAATTTTGTGCCATTTAAAATTCGAAATATTTGGCGTCGGTCGGGATCGAACCCGGTTCCTCTGATTCGCGACCTGACACTCAGGCACGCGGCCACGAGACCCCATAAAAACAGTTATAATAAAATCCGACAAGCGCAATTTGGAATACCGTTGGAGTTTTTTTTGGGTCAAATTAAATTTATCTGGAAAATAATTTAATGATATTTTTGTTCATTTTGTTGCTTTTGGAAAGGTAAGTAAAATTGTATTATTTGTTAAAAAATATATTTCTTTTTATCAGTCATCAAAGCAAAAAAAGTATACTTTACATAGTCTAAATGCACCCATTTCTACTCTTTAACCCCTTATTTCAGACAATTTATAATTGTTTTCTTCTTCTAGTGCTTCTAGTATTGCTAGTTAACAATTTCTCTTCTATACACGCCCGTTGTCATTTTGTAGTTTGAAATATCATATAATGTTAGGGTTTCTAGAACGTCAGAATTCTAGTTTTCATCCGGACATTCCATGATTAGAATATCATCAAAGATGAAAATATTTGTTTTGGAAATATATGTATATGCTTGTCAATTATTGATTTAGGTATTTTTCCATTGTTATAATATCTTCTATAAAGTTCCCTTCCTTGCTAAAAAAAATCATATTAAGAATGTGAAAATAGTTAGCCAAACTGTTTTAATTTATCAACTGATTACTTAAAACGACACAATATAGGTAAACTTGGATGAAAACTATAGTAGGTAAGCATACTAGCCAAAAAAATCTATAATTTAGTAAGTATAGAAAATTAGCCAAAAAAGTGTAATGTAAAACAGTCATAAAACAGGTCTTCGTCTTTTCAAACCTCATGGGAAATAAATACTTTTCTGTTTAGCCACAAACTCTGTATGTAGTATACATAGTGTCTAGCTCTAGCTGAACGAGCCGAGCTATTTCTTTACTATAAGACAATCTTATAGCAGACATCCGATTAGAGTAGAATTTTTTTTTTTAATTAGATTAATTTTCAGGACCTTTCGATTGAGTATTTTTTTCTGAATTCAAACATATAATCATTTTATATATTTACATAACAAAAATATTGAGAAATGTTCAATTGAAATTTAACTCTAATACAAATATTTTTTTCATTTTAATTTAAGCTCAATAATTTTTCATACAAATCCTACTGAAAAATATCTATAAAAATTAATTTTATTAAAATTTCAATTAAATTTTTCTCAATATTTTTGTTATTTAAGGATATAAAATAATCACATGGTTGAATTCAAACAACTGTGTCGAATGCAAAGCCTATCGGCCGACAGAAGTATGTGTATTCAATAGGATTTATGTGTTATTATAACTTTAAAAGATTTTATCATCGATAATGATTACTGGGTTCAGTAGAAATGATTTAGATAAACGGAAGGTGAGTTTGCTGTGCACAAAATTTCTCAAATTTTGAAACTAAAATCCCAGAATTCTGAAATTTGATCAGTTGAATAATATTTTAATAAGTAATTTTAATACATGAAACAGTTCTATCACTTCAATATTATAATAAATAAATAATTTGCAAATAAACTTGAAATTATAATTCAGTCTTATCCAGGGTTTAATTTAGACTTTTATGGGCCATAGAGAAAAAATATATCATAAATGAAATTGTATTAAAATTAAAGAAACATTCGTAATTAGCCATTTTTATTATTGTAATCAAAGTTCCTTTGTTGTAATTATGTAAGTATTCCTTTATTGTAATCAAATCAAAATTGATGTTTTTTGTTAGGAAAACTGAGGAACTCTAATCAGACGGACATATATTCAGTAAATTATATACATATATCTTCATATACCCCGATTAGGGTTGCCAAATTTTAAAAACATTTATATAGGAGAACAAAATGTACAAAAAATATAGGAGTTTTGGTGAATATATAGGACACATTTTAATTTCAAACTTTTTATTAAAGTATTATAATTTTATAACCCTAAAAATAACAGAACTAATTGCAAAAATGGGTAGTTTTTATACTTTTCGTGGTTTTGAGCTTTTTCAATATAGTATATTATGTGGCAAGTGTGTGAAGCTGAAGTTTTTACATGAGGGTGGAGATTGCGACACGAGCCGAAGGCGAGTGTTGCAAACCACCCGAATGTAAAATAGGCTTCACACACGTGTTACATACTATACTTTTTCTACGACCTTGCAATAAAATATATTTTTTTCTTCACACTGTCATTCTTTTAACGTAAAGCCTCTGCATTATCGACTTGTGTAACCATGTTTACCAACGGTACGGGCGTTTAACAGCTTTGTTTTATTAAAACACAAGTCATTTTGTAATATTTAAAATAATGAAAAGGAAATATAATAATTTTATATTTTATAATTGCTATAACCTGTAATATCATAAAATTTGTATTAGATTGCTTAGAAATTTTTTATTTATTGCTTTTGAATACTTATTGGACTTAGATTTATATATAACACAAAGTTGTAAATTTAGAATTACAAAATTTATTTTATTTATATAAATTAATTACACATTTCTCATGAAGTTGTTATTTCTTCGAACCATTTACCATCACATGATTTACGTATATATACTGATATTCATTGTGTGCGTTTAAACTGAATTATTTACTTCACGCACAGTGTTCAAAAAGTCAAACTTCACACATGAAAATTAATACGTGAAGTACCCACTTCACGCATGGGAGTAGAAAAAATATTTTTCTCACTTAAGAGAATCATAAGATTCTTTGTAATTCATTTCAAAAATTACAGTTGTTACGACAGACGGCGTTGCAAATTGAAATAAAATAGTAGGCAGATCAAAAATAAAAAATCTGATGTGGCCAGCACATTACCTTCCGTCAGTTCTATGTATTTTGTACAAATTTCATACGGAAAGTTCCTTGCTAAATTAAATATTCTATTTCTTGTACATTACCTTCCCGCAGTTGCATGTATTTTATGCAAATTTCATACAGAAAATTATTATTTTGTGACGTTTTCTATATACAGTGTAATGTATCTGCAGAAATAAAAGATTTATTATTATTATTATTTCTTGTACATTACCTTAAAGCAGTTGTATGTATTTTATACAAATTCCATACAGAAAGCAAAAGATCCTATATTTCCAGTAAAAATTGTAAGACAAACACACTATGTCAATTTCACTTGACACTGACATCTTTCAATCAGAATTTTCTTAATATAGTAGCTGTTTTCATAGCTATGGCTACTTTATGAAATTTAATTTCTTTATAATTTTTTAACTCTATATCCATTTAATATTAAGTATAAAATGCAGTCAAATCGTACAGAGAATAAAATATACTTTAATATTTATAATAACATCAAATGTGAAAAAATTATATTAAACATAGTTTTTTCAAGAAAAACTGTTAAAATCTTCAAATGATGGTACTTCCGGTTGACCAATTGTAACCAAAATCTAATCAGCTCTTCATATGGATGTAACGAAGAAGTACACGAAAAAATTATAATTTTTGTAACTGTAGTATTAGAGTTATCGCAGACGAAAATTTTGTTACACACACACACACACATCCACACACACATCCACACACACATCCACACACACATCCACACACACACACACACACACACACACACACACACACACACACACACACACACACACACACACACACACACACACACACACACACACACACACACACACACACACACACACACACACACACACACACACACACACACACACACACACACACACACACACACACACACACACACACACACACACACACACACACATACAGACATCATCGTAAAAATAGTAAATTCGTATTCTAGGGACCCTAAAACGTGCTTATTGATTAAAAACTCATCATCGAATTTTTTGACCAAAGACAATACCTTCCTTACCTAAAGGTGACGGAAGGTAAAAAGATATGTAAAAGTGTCAAAAATATGTTAAGATATTATCTAAGAATAAGTAAAAGACTGAAAATGTAAGTTATTATATATAATACTATATATGTAATTAATTCATTAATTAACAATTAATTTGTATTTGTAGCTTTAAAGCAATTGTAATTAAAATTCCAATTCAATTACAATTCTAATTCCAATTTCAACTTCGACAATTGTAATAATTAATAAAATAATTGCTAAAAAGAACAGTCTACAAGTTATCTTAACAAAAATCTTTAAAGATTTTCATGGTAAAATCTAATAAAATGGCAGATTCAAGTTGTAATGAGTGCCAAAGACCTGATGCTGAAGAAGACATGGTACAATGTGATAAATGCAAAAAATGGTTTCATTTCTCTTGCGTCGGTGTAGACAACAGCGTAATTAATAGAGATTGGGAATGTAGATATTGCATAACACTAAATGATGAAATTAGTACTGCCAATTCTAGTATTCGTTTAGCTCGTTTAAATCTTGAACTTCAAAAATTAGAAGAAGAACATGAACTACAAAAACAATATATTAACCGGAAATATGAAATATTAGATAAATTAAGTGAAGAAAAGGACGATATAAGTGTTAAAAGTAAACAATTGAGCCAGCATAGCAGTCTAAGAAAAGTACATGAATGGATAGAAAAAGGTCAGAACACAGAAGCTAGTTCTAAAAATAAAGACGTAACGGTTTCTGCATCGATCATGAATCCAAAATTAAAACTTGTATCTGCAGCAGCGATCAGAGAAGATAATATAACACAAACGTCAAATGTGAGACGAAAACAGATGTCGAATTATAATTTAACAAAAGATAATTTGGATTCAAATTATTACGGAAGAAAGTTGAAGAGTGAACAATTACTCGCCCGACAAGTTATTCCGAAAGAACTACTATATTTTAGTGGAGATCCAGAAGATTGGCCCATATTTATAAGCAATTTTAATCACTCTACAAATGCATGCGGATATTCAGATGCTGAAAATTTAATAAGATTACAAAGATGTCTTAAAGGCAACGCATTAGAAGTAGTCCGAAGTAGATTACTTCTACCGTCTTCCGAATCAAATGTAATTTCGACTCTAGAACTTCTGTACGGAAGACCAGAAATTCTTATTCATTCATTACTGAAGAAAATTCGTAATATTCCTGAACCAAAAATTGAAAAATTAGAAACCCTTATAAAATTTGGATTAGCTGTACAGAATTTGTGTGATCACCTAGAAGCAGCTGGTCAAGAAAATCATCTATTAAACCCACTTCTTCTTCAAGAATTAGTAGGAAAATTACCTCCTCAGATAAAATTAGAATGGTCGATTTTCAAGAAGAAAAATTATAAAGATGTGTCACTTCTGACATTTAGAAAATATATGTCACAAATTATTTCAGCAGCAAGTGACGTAACTACAGTTATTGACGTAGGAACAAGCAAAGAAAAATCTTGGAAACAGAGGGAAAAGAATGCAGTAAATTATCATAACAAGACGCAAGAAGTTAGAACAAGTGAAGGAAAGAAAAGAAACTGCGTGGTATGTAACGAAATGAATCATAAAATCAAAGAATGTGAAAAATTTAAAAAATTAAATATTGAAGAACGCTGGAAAGTTATACATTCAAAAATATTTGTCGTTGTTGTTTAAATTATCATGGAAGGTGGCCTTGTAAATTTTCAAGACCTTGTAGATTAGAAGGATGTGAAAAAAAACATCATCATCTATTACACTCATTCCGTTCAGAAGATAATAAATTAGAATCTTCAGTTCCAGAAATATCATCGAAGGGAATCAATGCGTATCACAATTCGAATTTACCAGTTTTATTTCGAATTTTACCTGTAACTTTATATGGTAAGAATAAATCTATAGAAACGTTTGCTTTTCTTGATGATGGATCGTCGGTCACTCTTATAGAAAATAGTTTAGCAAGAGAACTTGACATTAAAGGAAAGTCTGATCCATTATGCTTAAAATGGACAAATAATGTAAAGAGAACTGAACCCGATGCTCAAATAATACAAATTGAAATCTCTGGGTTTGGAAAAGGAAATAGATTCACGTTAAAAAATGTCCGAACAGTTAATAGCCATGAACTTCCAACTCAAACACTTCCATTTAATGAATTAAAGAATAAATATATTTACCTCAAAGGACTTCCAGTACAAAGTTATACCGAAGCAGTACCTAGAATATTAATTGGTTTAGATAGTTCAAAACTAATAAAGTCATTAAAAACATGAGAAGGAAATCTATATGAACCGATAGCATCGAAAACAAGACTTGGTTGGTGTATATATGGAAATTGTGAACTAAGCAAGAACGCAAATAATTATTATTCTTTTCATATTTGCGATTGTAAATCTGACGATATACTTCATGAAAAAATTAAAGAATATTTTACAGTTGAAGACACAGGAATAAAAAATCTAATCTTAGAATCAGAAGAAGATAAAAGAGCTAGAAAAATATTAGAAACGACAACTCTAAGAATTACAAATGGATTTGAAACTGGGCTTTTATGGAAATACAATTATTTTGAATTTCCAGATAGTTATCAACAGGCCATACGAAGAATGAAATGTCTAGAAAGAAGAATCCACGGAAATCAGGTATTATACACGAACATAAATAAACAGATTGAAGAATACCACATAAAGGGGTATGCACATAAAGCCACAGAAGATGAAATTAAATCTGCAGATCCAAGAAGAATATGGTATTTACCCCTCAATATTGTCATAAATCCGAAGAAACCAAATAAAATTCGATTAGTATGGGATGCTGCAGCCCAAGTGGAAGGAGTTTCATTAAATTCGATGCTATTAAAAGGCCCTGATCAACTTACATCTTTACCATCCGTTTTATTCCGTTTCAGTTAACGTCAAATTGCAATTTGTGGAGATATACGCGAAATGTTCCACCAAATAAAAATCAGAAGTGAAGATAAACAATCGCAGAGATTCTTATAGCGAGAAAATTCGTCGAAGGAACCGACAACTTATGTAATGGACGTAGCCATATTTGGTGCGACGTGTTCTCCTTGCTCAGCACAGTACGTCAAAAATCTAAATGTAAAGGAATATTCATTTTAATTTCCAGAAACAGCTAGAGCAATTTTAGAAAATCACTATGTGGATGACTATCTTGACAGTTTAGATACAGTTGAAGAAACTATAAAGCTTGCTAAAGAAGTTAAATTTGTTCACTCTATGGGAGGATTTGAGATATGTAATTGTCTGTCAAACTCACCACAAGTACTCAAAGAAATGGAGGAAACAAATTCAGCAGATTTAAGAAAAATTTGTGATCAGAATAATATCGAAAGAGTACTAGGAATGATTTGGATACCAAAAGAACATATGTTCATATTTTCTACGAAGATTAAAGAAGAATAACAACCATTTATTTATAAGAATGTCATACCAACAAAACGTCAAGTAATTAAATGTATAATGAGTATGTTTGATCCACTAGGTGTATTATCATTTTTCACCATTCATGGAAAAATATTAATTCAAGAAATATGGCGTTCATCGGTAGAATGGGATGAAGAAATACCACAGAATCTTTTCGAAAAATGGACACAGTGGGTGAAATTATTGTCAGAGATCGACAAAATAAAAATTCCACGATGCTATTTTAACAAATATTCAACAGATAGTTTGAAATCAGTTCAACTCCACATATTTGTTGATGCGAGTGAATCTACATATGCCTGGGTAGCCTACTTTAGAATTATTGAAAAGGGTAATCCTCGCTGTGTATTAGTATCAGCAAAATCTAAAGTAGAACCACTTAAACCAATATCCATTCCAAGATTGGAGTTACAAGCTGCGGTAATTTGGACGCGCTTAATGAAGACTATTTGTTCCAGTCACAATTTAATTATTTCTAAGAGATTTCTTCACACAGATTCAAGTACAGTACTACAATTGTAGCACTCAGAATAGGAGAAATCCTAACAGAAACAAATATAAATGAATGGAAATGGGTTCCTACGAAACTTAATATCGCTGATGAAGCTACAAAATGGGGAAAAGGACCATGTTTCAACCCAAATAACCGCTGGTTCACTGGACCTGAGTTTTTATATCAACACGAAGAATATTGGCCAAAACAAAATATGTCTTCTAATATTACTGAAGAAGAACTTAGACATAGTAACGTTCATCAAGAAATCAAGACGGAAGAACTAATTAAATATAGTGATTTTTCAAAATGGGAACGTCTAGTTAGAGCTATTGGTTACGTATTGCGATTTATTGGAAATTGCAGAAGAAACAAGATAAAATATACTGGAAGGTTGAGACAAGAAGAATTAATTAAGGCCGAAAATATTTTGTTTCAAATGACACAAAACGAAACTTATAAAAAGGAAATATCAATGTTAACAAACAAAAACCCGATTGAACAAAAAAGCACAATTCACAAACTGTCACCATTTGTAGATGAATTTGGAATAATCAGAGCCGACAGTAGAATTCAAGCAGCTCCTAATGTAACGTATGACACTAAATACCCAATTATTTTACCAAAACACCATAAAATTACCTACCTTATTGTACATTGGTATCATCGGGAATTTTATCGTGCTAATCAGGAGACTGTAGTCAATGAAATAAGACAAAAATTCTATATCCCAACTTTGAGAGTAATAGTCAAGAATATGATAAAATTGTGTCAATGATGTAAAGTGTACAAAGCGGTTCCTGTAGCACCAAGAATGGCTCCGCTTCCTAAATCAAGACTGATGTCATTTGTACGTCCGTTTACGTACGTAGGTCTCGATTATTTTGGTCCCATAATGATTAATGTTAAAAGAAGTAGAGAGAAAAGATGGATAGCTCTTTTCACATGTCTTACTATACGAGCAATTCATATGGAAATAGTACATAGTTTGACGATTGAAGCTTGTATTATGGCAATACGACGTTTTGTTGCAAGAAGAGGCTCTCCATCAGAAATATACTCCGACAATGGGACGAACTTCCAAGGTGCTAGCAAACAATTAACAGCTGAAATACAAAGAATTAATAACAATCTGGCTGAAACATTTACGAATGCTCATATTAATTGGATATTCAATCCTCCAGCAACTCCTCACATGGGAGGAGCCTGGGAAAGAATTATTAGATCTGTAAAAGAAGCTATGAAAGTAATGATAACAAAAACTCCAAATGAAGAAACCTTTAAAACTATAATTGCGGAAGTAGAAAATTTAATAAATACAAGGCCTTTAACTTACATACCACTAGAGCATGAAAATCAAGAGACTCTTACACCGAATCATTTCCTTTTAGGATGTTCTAATGGTATACATCAGCCTACCAAACCAAATGCTTTACAAAACAATAATTTAAGAAGCAGTTGGAATTTAATTCAAAAATCAACCAATCAATTTTGGCATCGATGGATAAAGGAATATTTGCCAATGATTACACGAAGGACAAAATGGTTTGCAGAAACAAAACCTATTAACACAGGCGATATAGTCTTTATTGTTGATAGTAAAGTTAGAAACAACTGGATGCGTGGACGAGTCGTCAAAGTGATAAAAGGACAAGATGGAAGAATTCGACAAGCTAAAGTTCAAGCTGGAAATAAATTCCTTAGAAAATCAGTTGTAAATCTCGCCGTACTGGATCTTCAAGTAAATGGTAAAACTGAATAAGAAAACCAGTTTTACGAAGGGGAGAATGTTACGACAGATGGCGTTGCAAATTGAAATAAATATTTTTTTCGTACCTCCGTCCATTTTGACTAGTATTACAGACCTCAAAATCGTCCAGAAATGCGCTGTTGCTGACCTAGGCCGGCAAAAGGAGGTGGCATTACTGTTCTGGTGATATGTCAATTTAAGATTATTTTCAACACAAGAATTAGCAAAATGTTTACAAATTTTAGGGCTAAATCTTTAATTATTGTACCTTAAATAACCAAATTTTGTCATAAAAATAATAATATGCTGTCATTGCTGTCATCCTTGCTGTCATCTCGTATAGATTAATTAAAAGTTCCAACTTTAGGACTAATTTGTTTCGTTTGTTTTGTAACTACAACTAACTTCACGTGATACAATTGAATTTCCGCTATCTGTCATTGAAAATATGCGAAAGTATATAAAATATATATAACTAATGTTTGTATGTTGTATTTTCAATAAATATAAAATAATTACGCATTTTAAGATCAAATGTAAGTAATTATACTTAAACTTGCAATGCAAAACCGATAAAAATATATGTTCATTTTTTTAGATTATGTAAAATAGAATAAAGTGTTGAGAATATACGAAGAATTTATGGAGTTTTGCGAGATCTCGTATTTGCAGGCCTCGCTTTCAGCTCGGCCTGTCAAAATAAACTCGTTCTCGCAAATATTCAGTTTCTGGACTAGTGATACAAATAACTATTGTTTAAAATAAAATAGTAGGCAGATCAAAAATAAAAAAGATATGTAAAAGTGTCAAAAATATGTTAAGATATTATCTAAGAATAAGTAAAAGATTGAAAATGTAAGTTATTATATATAATACTATGTAATTAATTAATTAATTAATTAATTAACAATTAATTTGTATTTGTAGTTTTAAAGCAATTGTAATTAAAATTCCAATTCAATTACAATTCTAATTCCAATTTCAACTTCGACAATTGCAATAATTAATAAAATAAATAAATAAATTGCTAAAAGGAACAGTCTACAAGTTATCTTAACAACAGTTATTATTTCAAATCTTATTCTCTTAATATAGGAGAAATTATCTTGTTTATAGGGTATAGGAGATTTCAGCAAAATATGGGAGACTCCTATTAAATATAGGTCCCGCAACCCTAGCCCCGATTAAATTAAAAACTTACTGTAACGATACAATTATTGTAATAATTTTTCTGTGTTTTTCTTAATCAGAGGGACACATATTCATTCACCATTATTTCCAGCCATATTATACACATTAGATATGTACATTTGCCCCGATTAAACTATAGTTTTATAAAAACATAAAACTGTTATAATCAATTTTTTGTATTATTAGTCATTTTCATTATTGAAATTAAGTTTTCTTTATTCCGAAACATATTTTTCCTACAACCGTGCGTGAAAAGTATTTTTCACGCACTCATTACAGTATATAAAATGTCACTTTTCAAGTGCTTGAAAAGTAAATAAGCGTTGCTAGGCAACATTAAAATTCGGTTAATTTACCTGTCAAGTATATAATTAGGTAGTAAATAGTAATGAAAGTAATAAAATTTATTAAGAAATATGAATATACACTGTAAATGAAACAATTCTAATATTATTTAACAGATTGAGTTCTAATCTAATTTTTAAGAATATTAACATTTTTTTGTCATGTATTCTAACCTAACCTAATTTTAAATATTAATATTAGATGTACAATTTGTACATTATGAAAACAAATCATCGTCTGTCTGAGATTCTTCAAAGTGTTTAAGTTACATTTTGTACTTACATTGTTATGAGAAAGAGTACTAACAGTATTTGAAGCTGCTGGATGCCTGTACACTCAGTATTATGAGAAACATCAATACCATTTCGGTTGTAGGAAAAATGTTGTATGCAACATGTGTGTAAAATAGTATTTTTTGTCTCGTGCTATAATAATAAAACATCGCACTCGACCAAAAAGTATTACTTTACACACTTGTTACATAAATAACTATTTTGTAACATTTACTTCGTAGTTTCTAAATTAAAACAGGCCCGTTGCCTGGATTTTTTTGACGGTATGGTGCTTCGAAAGTCTTATGTCAAATGGATATTCTTTAAATTGTTTATTTTAACTGATAGTAGTTCTTCTAATAATTTTTCTTCTTTTAGTGAAGTGAAAACGAAAATGCCTATTCTCAGATTAACTCATACTTTTTGTTTATTCGGAGGTTTTGCCCATGATAAGTTTATTTGGAATATTACTATTGCTACTTTTCTTATCTCTTATATTTAACATATATTATATTCAAATTCCAACTAAGCTAACTGAAAGTATGGTATCTAGAAATGTTACAAATAAAAATATTTTTCAAAATCCTAATTCCTTATTCATAAGGCCTGCAACTGAAATTATTGTAATTAATATAATAATGTCATTTAAATCAAACACATCTCCTGGTTTCGATGAAATAAGTATAAATATAGTAAAACAAGTTGCTTACAATTTAGTGTACCCACTTACTCATTTGATAAATGAAACAATTAGCAAAGGAGTATTTCCAGATGCACTAAAAGTAAGTACAATTGTACCACTATACAAATCTGGTGATCCACAAATTGCTGTAAATCATCGACCAATAGCTCTGCAATCTGTATTTTCAATTTTTTTAGAAAAATATGTTTGTATCCAGACTCAATGTTTTTTTTATCAACATGGCTTTCGTGCAAATCTTTCAACAATAACTGCAATTTCAAATTTTCTACTAAATTTACATTTATCATTAGATAAGGGAGAGCAAGCAATTGGGATTTTTATGGACATCACTAAAGCTTTTGACTGTATTAACCACGAAATATTGTTACATAAAATGGAATTATACGGAATACGTGGTATTTGCTTAAATGGGTTTAAGTCATATTTGACAGGCAGGAGACACATTATACGTGTCAACAATACCTGGTCATTAGAAGAAAGTATTATAATGGGCGTACCACAGGGATTTGTAATAGGTACTCTATTATTTACTGTACTCGTATATATAAATGATCTTCCCAGTATTGCTGAATCTGGATTATTAACTATGTTCGCTGATGATACTACATTATTATATACATTAAGTGATAAATATTGTTTAGTAGAATCTGCTAATACGAGTTTAAAAAATGTAAATCAATGATTCCAAAATAATAAATTAGTTATAAATGTTAAAAAGACTATAATGGTAAAATTTTCAACTGTCATAAAAGAAAATATTGAATCATTGTACATTAAATGTAATAATTCTTCTATAGAGCAAATTAAAGTACTAAATTTTTAGGAATGCATATTCAAGAAAACTTGAATTGGGAAATACATATAAATGAACTCTGCAATAAGTTAGCCACTGTGTGTTATTCATTGCGTAGAATAAAACCGTTAACAAATGTCGATACCATGTTAATTTATTATTACGCAAATTTTCATTCACGAATTAGATATGGATTAATTTTTTGGTGAAATTCATTTCGCGCAGAAAGAGTATTTATAATGCAAAAATATATTATAAGAATAATATCAGGCCTCAATATAAGAACCTATTGCAGAGAATATTTTTAAAAACTGCAAATACTGACACTACCGAGTCTCTTTATATACGAAGTGTTAATTTATGTAAAAAAATAATATACACCAGTTTAATATGCTAAACATGTATCATAATTATAATACTAGAAATTTAATGTATTAGCAATTCCAAATCATAGACTTAAACTATTTGAAAATAATCCTAACTATATCGGCTTTAATTGTATAATAAGTTAGATAGTAGATTTAAGAATATTACTAGTGTTAAGGAATTTAAATTAAAATTGAAACTTTATTTGATAGAAAAATGTTATTATAGTGTACAGGAGTATTTAAATAGGTAAAATATGGCTTAATCTTATTTCAACTTGTATGTATTTTTTTCTGACTTATTCTGTCATGTATTTGCTCTGCGAATGAATAAAATATTATTATTATTATTATTATTATTATTATTATTATCTCCTTAAATGTCACACAAATTACATACTTCAGCAAGATTTTAATCTAATTTCTAATATCTAACATGTAACCGCCGCAACCGCCAACTTCGTGCGGTTGCTGTGGTCATGTAAAACATAAACACAATAACATTAAAAGTATGTTTTGCAGCAAATCTGGATTATTATTTTCAAACATTCTTTCACAAAAATTTATTCTTCCTTTCGTGTCGTCCGCAACTAACTCATGGTTTTGAAAATGAAACGATTGTCGGCGCGTTGTTATCACGCCGGCTTTTTTTAAATTTGTGATCAGTGAGAGGTTGAATGATGGTAAAGCTGAGGGTTATATTTAAGTTCTTTTATTGCTTATTAATAACCGCACACACACACACAATCATTGTCCAGTAAGAGGAGTCGTCCACAAAATAAAAGTTATATACACTAAAAAGTCATTACACAAACACAAAATAAAAGTTATTTATAAAAACAAGTCATTACACAAAATATACGTTTTCCTCGCGATGTCCGGAATGTCTTTGTGCGGGGACACCGGGGGTATAGCAACGAATGTCCAGGGCCTGCACACGGGTTTGGTAGGCCCGGCGAACTACGTCCAACCGTCACGTGGATGGACGCGGCTCCGGTCCATGGTGTGAGCCCGGCTGGGCCTGGGGGAGATCGGTTATAACCAGAGACAACTAACTAAAGACAGATTGGAAACTCAATGCTTTTGTATCGTCATAAAGTTCTCCATCTATCAACATATGCAACTAACTAAACCACGGTAACTAGATCTATAAAATGTTGACCGTGTGTGTTTTTAAAAATTTTTTTTTTAATATTTGAAAGAAAAAGAAAAACTCCTATTGATATGTATTAAGATTATTTATTTAAAATATATAGTGTACAAATTTTAAATTGCAAAAGAACAATTAGTAGGTATATAAGTAATATTAATAAGAGATTTTAATAGTATTTATCCAGATAATTATTTTGAGGAATAGTGAAAAATATAAACGTATGTGTATAACAAGTTTGTATATTTTTTTGTAATTTCCTCACCTCTTCGCGAGATTCAATTTCTAATTTGTGTACTGTAATATATGAGCCATATTTTTACATCTATGTATGTGATGTAAACTAAAACTTGTAAGCAACACAATCGGATATGGACATGTAAATTTTTTTAAAATCTTATTTAAAGATGTGTTGAAAAGGGATGTACGTAAGTGAAAAAAAAAAAGAAACGAAAATTGGGAGCTATGGAATATCAACCTCTAACATCCTCATAGTTCTTCATATAACTCATATCTTCGTAACTTTATGAACGATATTGTCAGCTTTTAAACTACTCTGGATTTTTAGTTCTTTTTTCGTTGGTTCCTTTCTTTTCTCATGTAGAATTCTTCTGAAGAATTGCAAATGATCAAATTCAATTGATGAATGTTAAACAGGGTATTTATCTCCTAATTTGTAAGTTGCGAAGAAGTTCTATATCACCTGAGTTATTGATATTTGATATACAAGCATTAAGAATTTTTTCTCCATGAAATTCTAGAGAAACATATATAAGAAAAATTTATAAATATTATTATATAAAAAGTTAAGCCTTCGTCATTTTTGTGATTTTGCTGCCCTTTGAAGAAATATGCAAGAAACTATTTTCCCCGTGCTCCGTTTACCCATCATCACCAAACACTTTGTTACAAGGCCACCCATAAGTCTGTCCAATCTCTCTTTAGATAGTTGTCTCTGGTTGTAACCGGTAGATGCCTGTTGTGGTCGTGGGTGCGACGATCGACGTCGGCAGTTTGATGCGTTTCGGCTGGGGTTTCCTGGGTGAAACCGAACGCGGCCTCTTGCGTTGGCTGATGCGGAGCTTCCTGGGCGTCTTCTATGGTGATGGCGGCAGCGGTGACACGGGTCAAACAGTGCGTGTGGCGCTGGCTGCGAAGCGCAAGGCGTCACGACGGACCCTCGCGGATTTCTTCGGTCTCTTGCCAGCCTCCGTGGTGAAGCCGGTTTGTCAATTTCAACGTTTGCTTTGTAGCTGAGTGAAGGGTGTTGTTGGTGAAAAACCTGAATGAGAAGTTTTTAGAATCCGGCTCGATGTGACCAAAAGTTGGTGCAGTGGTGAACCGAATTTAAGTACAATTCGAAGGACCAGGAAATAAGAAACTAATAAGTAATTCCTTTTCTATTTTATTTTTAAAGTAGAGTTTTTTGAGAAAATTATTATGTATATTTTTTTTTTGTTTTTTGTTACATTTCATAATTCCATGTCTGTTTAGTTTTGTTTTTTGGCTGTCTGTGATGTTCTGTTAGTCGGCGACAGGTATGTTGCTCTGTTTTGCAACTGAGTAAATGATGCGTCGCCTAGCTTTGCAGCTGAGTGAATGGTGCTTCGCCCTGCTTGGCAGCTAAGCAATGTTTGTGCGTTGTCCCGCTTTGCAGCTGGGTGAGTGTAAGACTTGGACTGACATGCACTGAGCTCAGCTACCCTCTTTATACCCGTGCGGCCAAGCGCGAGTAGTGCTGTGTGGGGAGGGGGATGCTACCCTATTACCCGGGCAGCGTGACGTTACTACTGCTTGAGTCGAGAGCGTAAGCTCGGGTCTTCGGCCTGCCGGGGCAAGTTTGGTACATGACCCCCCTCCTAGTGATCAAGCTGGCTGGGTTACGATACGAAACGGACTGGGTAGCGAACTTGCCGTTCACTACGTGTAACTCCTGTTGTTTTGGTCGGCGTTATTGTGACGTCCGGTGACCTGGCTGGGGGCTGTGTTAGCTCTTGCGACGTACTTGAGGCGACTGGGGTCGCCATGTCGGCGATGTCCGGAGCCAGGTACGCTAGCTTCAGGTGGTTGACGGACACCACTGGGCCTTTGTGCCTGACGAACACATGTGATGTTGAATTCAAATCCTTGAAGATGAATGTCTTGCCCGCAGCGTTCGACCCTTTTAGTTGGCTTGTGCTGCCGGAAGTGTTCCCGAAACTAAGAAACGAAATCCGCAGGCTCCTGTCGTTGCGGTGCTCCGCTCGCCAGAAGTCTCCAGGTAGCCGCAGAGTTTCGCCGTACGTTAGTTCCGCGATCGTGGCCACTAAGTCTTCTTTCCACGCGTAGCGAATGCCTAGTAGAACGGTTGGTAGCGCCCTGGCCCATTGGTGCGGGTAGTGACACGTTAGTGCTGACTTGTGCTGGCGGTGGAGACGTTTTACCATTCCGTAAGCTGCTGGGTTGCACGCCGTGGTCCTGATGCGCATGAAAGAGCCTGGACTCGAACTGCCGTCCTTGGTCGGAAGTTATTCGCAAGGGTACTCCGAACCGGGTTACCCACCCGTCATAGAAGACATGCGCGACGGTCTCCGTCTCGATGTTGTGTAGTGGATAAGCTTCAGGCTACCTGGTGTAGTGGTCTACACATGTCAAGAGGTAGCGTTGCCCTTCGGATACTGGCAGTAGCCCGACTAGGTCGATATAAACGTGCTCGAAATGTACGGATGGTGATGTGAAGGCTCCTCTGGGCGTATGCACGTGTCGGGTAATTTTATTCCGCTGGCACGGTAGACACTGCTGCGACAATCCTTCTTGATACCTGGCCACACGAACCTTTGTGTTGCTAACTTGGTGGTGGTTTTGTGTCCCAGGTGTGACAGACCATGCAAGCTGTTGAAGGCCGCCTCACGGTGCCGCTGCGTAACAAAAGGGTGTATGTTTTCAGTGGCTGTGTCGCAGACCAATGTTACTTCTGTCCCGGGTATCCGCAGCTTCTCTAGCTTGAGTCCATGGTCGCTCCTTATAAGGAGGGCAGCCAATTCCTTGTCGTTCTCCTGATCGTGTGCTAGTTGCGGAAAGTCGATTGCTCCAGTCATCGCTTCGACGCGGGACAGGGCATCTGCTACCACGTTGTCCGGACCGGCGACGTATTGTAGATCAGTCGTGAACTGGCCCATATAGCTTAGGTGGCGGAACTGCCTTGGTGTGCATTTGTCGGGTTTTTGTTTAAACTCGTAGATGAGGGGCTTGTGGTCTGCGTAGACGGTGAAATGCCGGTCCTTCACGCGGTGTCCCCAGTTCTGAATGCTTGCGTAGACTGCTAAGAGCTCTCGGCATATCGACATTAGGTATCGTTCTGTTTTCTAGAGAAGAAAACTATGGGCTTCCAGTCGTGTGTTTTCAAGCGTTGTTGTAGGAAGTGTCGGTCACGATGGATAACTCGGCTTCTGGGTTGGGATGCGCCAGTTGGGCAGCCTCGGCCAGTTGTTTCTTGGTGGCGTCGAACGCGCTGATTGTCTCGTCCGACCACTTCACCGTCTTATTACGGTTGCTTCCTCCTTTCTGGAGCTCGTTCAATGAAGCTTGGGTGGCCGCTAACTTCGGCAGGCAGCGGCGGTAGTAGTTCACCATCTCTAGGAATCATCGCAATTGTTTGGTAGTCTGTGGTCTTGGGAACATTTCGACGGCTTCCACTTTCTGTGATAAAGGTCGTGTGATACAAGTATTGGCCGTTGGAAGGCATTTGTACAGGTGTCCTGGGGCGTCGCCAATTTGTTGATGGTTTCTCGTGGTGGTCGGTGCTGTGCTTTGACCTCTGCAACCAATGAACTAATGCAACCTTCCAGACGTTGGACGGCCTCTTGCCACGGTGGTATGTCCTGGTGGGGGCTCCCAGGCTCTTGTTTTGTCTCGTTGACCTGGTGCTGTATCTGGGCGGCGATCACCATGTCCGCTGTCTGACTCAGCTTGCATAGGTCCTCGTGTTGTTGCGTGGCTAGGATGGCTTGTGTGGCGGCTGGTAGGAGGAACTGGGATGGTTGACGGTCTCATAAGTCTTCGTTTCTAGGAGTTGTCATGTCTTCTGGCCCGTGATGGTTGACAGTCATTGGATCAACTCCGCTTTGATGTTTGCGTACTTGTTTGCGGCTGGTGGGTGGTTGATTACGTCGCGTACCTCGGCGTATATTTTAGCCTCTAGGTTAGCTACCACGTAGCTATAGCGGGTGTCATCGTTGGTTATGCCGCTGATCCTGAACGCGTGTTCGAGTTGTACAAACCAAGCGTCTGAATCGCTGTATTCAACGCGTACTGTTGCTCCTGCCGTTGCTGCTGCGGCTGCCGCTACTGCAGCTGCTGCTAGTTCTGTATTCACCATGTTTGTTTTGATAGGTCTCACGTTGCTGACTCTCACTTATCACGTCGGGATCACCAGATTGTCGGCGCGTTATCACGCGGGCTTTTTTAAATTTGTGAGCAATGAGAGGTTGAATGATGGTAAAGCTGAGTATATAAGTTCTTTTATTGCTGATTAATAACCGCACACACATACAAACATTATCCAGTAAGAGGAGTCGTCCGCAAAATAAAAGTTTTATACACTAAAATATCATTACACAAATATAAAATAAAAGTTATTTACAGAAACAAATCATTACACAAAATACACGTTTTCTTCGGAATGCACTGCGTGTCCGGACTGTTTTTGTGCAGGGACACAGGGGTATAGCGGCGAATGCCCAGGGCCTGAGCGCTGGTTTGGTAGGCCGGCGAACTACGTCCAACCGGGGGTCACGTGGATGGACGCGGCTCCGGTCCACGGTGAGAGCCCGGCTGGGCGTGGGGGAGATCGGTCGTAACCGGTATGCCTGTTGAGGTCGTGGGTGCGGCGATCGGCGTCGGCAGTTTGAGGCGTTTTCTGTGGTGCTGGCGGCAGCGATGACA
Source organism: Harpalus rubripes (assembly GCA_963082715.1). Classification (NCBI taxonomy): domain Eukaryota; kingdom Metazoa; phylum Arthropoda; class Insecta; order Coleoptera; family Carabidae; genus Harpalus; species Harpalus rubripes. The sequence goes on along the minus strand of OY720451.1, from coordinate 31,640,206 downwards.
CGGGTCGTGGCCTTGCAATGCGTCATGACAGACCCTTGCGGCGTTCTTCGATCTCTTGTCGGCTTCCGTGGTGAAGCCGGTTTGTCAACTTCAACGTCTGCTTTGCAGCTGAGTGAAAGATGTGTTGCCCTGCTTTGCAGCTAAGGAATGATGCGTCGCTCTGCTTTGCAGCTGAGTGAATGGTGCGTCGCCCTGCTTGGCAGCTGAGCGATGTTTACGCGTTGTCGCGCTTTGCAGCTGGGTGAGTCGTAAGTGTGAGACTTGGACTGACTTGCACTGAGCTAAGCTACCCTCTTTATACCCGTGCGGCTGAACGCAAGTAGTGCTATGTGGGGAGGGGTATGCTACCCTATTGGCCGGACAGCCGCCCGCTCAAGCAGTGCGTGACGTCCACTACTGCTTGAGTCGGGAGCGTAATCTTCAGCCTGGCAGGTTTGCTACACGATCTATGATTTTCCTTTTTAAATAATAACCTATGTAGTATGTACACTAACTTTACTTTCTAATGTTATTACGTATTATAAAGTCATAATTTCATGTATTTTCTGTGCAGTAATACATTTCAGGATCTATGTCTTATGATTAGGCTGGACACAACCATTTCCTCTAAAGTTAATAACAATTTTTTAAATTATTTCTTTACTAGGTGTAGGCCTGTCAGGAAATAATAAGTGGATTTTTCTTAAACTTAGATTAAAATCTTCATAATACCACTTAAAAATTTGTACTTTCTCTTCCTCAGTATATACAATTGTATTTCACGTTTGAAGTTGTAAACAAATGTCAAATTATACTCTATCTGTTTTAACTATAGAGTATAGTGCCCTATGTTTCATTTTAAATGAGCCAGGCATATACATTGCTGTCAATCATATGTCAAGTCGTAACCATGGATAAGACAAATCCCATGTTACATTTTAAAAAATATTTACGGTATCATCCTATTTAAAATAAGTATTGGGACCCGCAGAATCCGTTGGCGGCGCTGTGAACGCTCTATCATGGCAGCCAGTGTTTAGTAATTTGGTTAATATGGAGTGTATTTGAATTGGAGAAATTACTAAACTCAATGAAAAAAAAAACTTGAAGGACTAATGTTATAAAACGAAGGCTGGTTCTATAATTTGATATAATTAAGAAAGATTAATTCTAGTACCTTATAGTCGAGAACTCAATATCGACGGGACCAGGACGATCTAGAGGATTCTTCAGCTGCGCTGATGGACTCCGAAAACTAGCTTTGGGCCAGGAGGTCGCTGAATCGACGCAGAGAAGATGATTGATAGAGAATTAGATTCTCGAGCTGCATTGACGGACTCCGAAGACCAGCTTTGGACCAGGAGATCACTAGAATGACACAGAGGAGAGAGATATGCGGCAAGTCTTTAGCTTGACGTCTTGATAAGGATGAATGATGGAGCACTACACTTCACTAGCACTAGCACTCGCCTGGATAGATGATTATGTAGAACCAGAATAGCTTCGTTCAAGGTATTTCAGGTTAGGATAGCTTTTGTAAGTTACGTTTCTCGGCAGAGGAGACAATTCTACTACCGCCCATTTCTCGGTGTAGCAGGCCACTCTGTTACTACACCTTGTAAAAATATATTTGCACTTGAAATTGAAAAAAACTATAAATATATTTGCGGAGGAAATTTGAAACGTGTATTTGGCCAAACTATATATTCTTGTGCGTTGTTGACTTTCTTTTTATTTTCATAATGATGTACAAATATTTTTGACAGTGGCATACAAATATTTTTGACATCGACATTTATGTGTCAATGACAAACATTTGAATTTCATGCCTTGAAGTAGTTTGATCTGAAATTTTTTAAATCAAATTACACTGGCTTGCAAAAAAATCGCGTACACCTTAAAAATCAAGTAACCGATTTTTTGTAATTTTTTAGCTCTGTAAATAATGTAAAAACTGACAATATTGTCACTGTCATCACTATTTTGATCTATTATGGAGCTACTTTTTAATTGTGTTTACTTTACCTACTGTTAAATTAAAAATATATTACAGAAAAATGAAAGAACAATCAAGTATGCATTTGAATTTCTGTTAATTTTGACATCTTAATTGACACTAGTAACATTGACAAGTTCAAAATCAAGCTCGACTCAATACAGCAAAAAATAGGTGTACGCGATTTTTTTGCAAGCCAGTGTACATTATATGCATTTCTTTATCTCTAAATCTATAGAAGATATAATAATGAATTTATATTTATCGAATAAAGAATTTAACATTCTTTAATATAAGTATTTACATAAATCTTCGATAAATAATATTTAGATGATTGTTTTCTTGTAACTACTACTTCCGGTTATCCAATTGTTACCAAAACTTAATCAACTCTTCCCATTATTGTTAGATTGAGGAATCCGTAGTTAAAAATGTCTTAAGTCATATATTTGAGAAATCGTGGATCCAACATCCACACACACACACACACACAGACACACACACACACACACACACACACACACACACACACACACACACACGCACGCACGCACACATAAATACATATCCAAACACACATACACACACACGCGCGCACACACACACACACACACACACACGCACACACACATATATATATATATATATATATATATATATATATATATATATATATATATATGTATATATATATATATATATATATATATATATATATATATATATATATATATGCGCGCGCGCGCCCGGACAGCATCGTAAAAATGTTATAATCGGATTTTTGGGACCTTAAAACGTGCTTATTCACTAAAATCTGGATATGCGATTTTTGGCACGAATTCAAAAACTCTCTTAGCGAGAGGTAAAAAAGAATATAAAAGGAATTTGCACGTGTTTGACGTAATTTGACACTAACATCTATTTTTTATTTTTTTTGTTATTTTTTGTCCTAATCCATAGCAAGCTTCATTACAAAAACCAAAAAGTATATAAGTTTTATATTTACATATCTTGCTTATACAAAGAGCTAATTTAATAATACTTGATGTGCTAGACGCAGAATTTAATTCTCTAAAATTCTTATTTGAAGCATTGATTTCTAAAATCAAAATGAAACCATTTTATTCAAGAAAAACTGTTAACAACTTCAGGTAATTATATCACTTCCTGTTAGCCTGTTTTAACCAAAATCTGCTGTTATTCCAATTGATATAAAAGTCTTATATACCAAATTTGAAACGTTGTGGATAATATTTTAATATAATTTTTCATTAAAATCTATTATAGGCTTCAAATAAAGTAATAAAGTACTATTTCTCGAAATTATGTAATGACCAAAAAGGGAGGTGCCGAACTAGATGTTATAGAAGTACAAAATTTCAACTTTCTACGGCTTACCGTTTTTAAGTTATGCGAGATACGTACGTACAGACGTCACGACGAAATTAGTCAGAATGGATTCAGGGATGGTCAACATGGGTATTTCCGTTATATATATCTCAGAACCGAAATTTTTCGCGATTACAATACTTCCTTTACTTCGGACAAGGAAGTAAAAATTACGTTGAAAATATAGACAGCCATGGAATTGAACAATAAATAAATAAATGCTTGACGTTTTATCTGTCACAACGTAAATTAACTTATTTGACGTTTTTGATAATTTGAATTTGTTTTATTGTCTGAAATTATCAGAAAATGAATATTTATACCAATGAAGAGCGTGATTTCTAAATTGCTAAATTCGTGACACAATTTGAAGACTGTTACAGTGTCTTCAAAAATACACGAGCGCCGCGTAATCAGAATATATCAGTATCCCAAGTTTTCCTGCTAATCCAGGAAAATTTGCGTTACTGAAAGATAGAGTGTTAGGAATAAGTGTAGACCCTTTCTGTATTACTAGATGTATTGAAAATGAGTTGGGAGTACATCACTGCATTATACGTAATTTTTTTGCGCAATGTTGAAATTTTTAATAAATTCATATTATTTAACAAAACTGTATTTTTTAACTTTGTCTAATATAACATTTCTATTATTATAATAATTAACAATATTTGTTCAAATTAAATTGTCAGAAATGTCAAATAAGTTAACTTACACTGTGACAAATAAAACATCAAGCATTTATTTATTTTTTGTTCAATTCTTTCTTCAAACTTTTATTTGATGCGTTTTTGCTTAAAATAATTAGGCGAGTAGGAAATTGCAAAAAACTGATTTCCCATGTTAATCTTCTATGTACACCTTTAAGGTAGACACACGGTATGTATTTGCATTTAAAAATATTTTTCGTTTTATTGGTATAACCAGGTAAAATATCTGGCGAGAGGTTATGTGCTGGTCACATCAGATTTTTTAGCAATAAAATACTTTGTGGAAATGCCCTCTATTTGTCTTTTTTTAAAAATTGTAAATGTCCTAGTTTTATTCGATATGTCCTAGGTTCGAAGAAAATAATATGGTCACCGTACGTGAATATCTCTTAACCCTGTGTTAAAATGACGTTTATGGAAAATTTATTCTAGGGTTAAGTCTTATTCCATATTTATTATTATACATTTGTAGGGTTAGCTCGTAGTAAAATGTATCTGTGTTAAAAGGAGGCTATTCTCAATTTAACCCTTATTTATTATTACCGATGTAAGACTGTCGGAATTAAATATAAGTATCTACTATTAATTTTTTTCTTGTAGATTATGATGAAAAGCAAAAGGTTATGAACGAAAACAACCTTTGAAAGTAAAAAAAAAAAACTGATGAAATCAAATAGACAAAGTTAAGAAGATGAAAGCAAATATGAAGAAGTTTTTAATTACATTAAAGTGTAACTAATACTATAATGTACACTGTACACGTTTATTGCACAAGTTTCGTAAATAAAAATAGAAGATTGAGATAAAAGTTCGGAGAATGCAATTTAAACTTTCTAATTTTTCCTTTTCCATTGCTCTCTAACTTCTGAAAAGAATTAAACACGGATACATTTCAACATACAACACGTTAAATTTATTATACATGTTAATTAAATAATATTTTCCCAAATAAACTCATCCATTTCCATTCATTATTCACCATGTATAATAAAAGAAAAATGATGAAAACATGAAAGCAAATCAATATTTATAAAATGATAAACCATTTAAAAAACTCTCTAATTTAATATCATATACATTGTTTTAAATCTAGTATTCATATACTCGTATGTGCAACATTTTTATTATGTTCACATTTCATTTCAACATTGCTTGTTTTAAAAAATATTAATTTTCATATTGAAATAGAAATTATAGACTCTAAATAAAGAATTTTTTAGGAATGTTTTGATTGCAAATAGAGCTGAAACATTTCAAATTTAAAATCAAATTTAAATCGTCTCGCAAATTTTGCAAAAATTTCATATTCACAAACAACAAACTTTCAGTAATTTCATTCATTTTGGATACATTTTTCCCGCTATAAATTCACCAATATTTGCATAACATCAAGTTCTTTAATTCATAAAAATGTTATGACCAGACCCTCAAAAGTTATCAAACTAAAAGTTTGTGTGTTACCAGAAACTTTTTCATTATTTTATCTTCTTATGAAAACGAAATGTGAGTTTATTCGCAAGAGACGGGACCAGTGCACTGTGCATGGAATTAATGTTGCAAATTTAGAGCTTGCCCGAATTTTTCAACTTCAAACCAACTCATTTACAAATGAAATTGTTGAGAAAATTACCACTACATTTAAATTATAGAGGGTCAGTGTTCTCTTCTTAACTCAGTACATTAATTTTTTCTTTTTGTACTATAAAATATATGTACATTTAAAATTCCTTTAAGACACCTTTTTAGTTTATGGATGCTGGTCAAATATTCCAGTCAGTGAACTGTAATATTTTTTTCGTGTAACAATAAATTTTTACGCAACTCACAGAACAGGGAGATTTTCTACTGACTGTATAAATAGCTATTTGTGTACCATGTGCGCGAATATGTTTAGTGCACGAGTGCAGTGGCATATATAGGGGGGAGATAGATATGTATATGCAGAATTTCAAAAAATGAACATGTAATATGTCAAACCATGTACATGCATACAAAATTCCAAGCCTTTCTACCCTTTCTGGTGAAAGACTGGGTGTGGATTGGCCATTCGTTTGGTTTCCGTTTCCACAAATTTGTTCATTGTTATCTATCCTTTCTTAACTATTTTGCCTCCTTCCATTTGATGTTTATCGTGTCCATTGTTTTTTCATTTCTTCTTTTCATATTTTCCTTGGTCTCCCTTTTCGGTTTTTCTTTGTTAACTTTGCATCGTAAACTTTTCTTGCAGTTCTTTCTTCTCACATTCGTAGAACATGTCAAAAATAAATATTTGACAGTTTATTGACGCTTATTTCTTGAAATAACGTATACTAAATCTGTTTTCACCACTTCTTTAAATTAAGTATACTCTGGCATCAAGAGATTAAATATAAAAAGTTTAATCTTAAAATTCAGAATTATATTGTCTAAATCTTTATGAATAAAGCTTTACATAATTTTACTAGACAGATAATAATTCACAAAAACTGTTTCCCTATATCACGATTTCTAGTGTTCACCCAGTATATATGTAATATAAGATTTTTTTGTATAACCTGGGCCCTTTCCAATATAAAAATCTATATACGCCACTGACGGAGTTTTTTCCGTTGATCGCTTATTAATTACACTTCATTTCACGTAAGAAAATAGTAGATGGCGCATGAGAGCCGACACTTTTAATATATACATTAAATAAATAATTGATATTCCTGACATCAAACTTTAAGAATAAAAAATATTTTATCAGTAAAAATGTACAAGACCTGAATATTAAAAATTATAACAAAACATGATTAAACATCACTTAATTCGTAGCTTTTAGTTGATGACTGACAACTGACAGGTGATATTTATTTCATTTTTGTGAATTGAGTTTGCATTCTGACCTATCAAAATGCAGAATTTATATCTCTATCTAAACCAGCGCTATTTTCTTACGTAAAACGAAGTATAGTTAATTACTGTGACTGCAAAATTGCATCCGACAAACAAAAATTTTTGTGCTCTCTGTACCCAACTTAATTCAAAATGCGGCCTTGTTTTCTATAGGCGGGTAACAAGAAATAATGTTGCTCTTGACGAGATACATTACTGGTTAAATTTTAATGTACTTATTTCACCTACACCCTGTCTATTATTTATATTCACTACTAGCACGTAAATTATATTTAAAGATTTTTATATTAATAAAAAACGTTTTGACATGAATATTTACTTCTTTCTTAATACCTATTCACAAAAACAAATTCGGCTGCATTTGTTTTTAAATGTGACGTTTAAGTTTCAATAATTTTTCTAACTCCTCATGAGTAGTTAAAATGACAGAAACTATTATTGATTGCACTTCTTTAGAAATAAGAAAGAAAGCGCAAAATATATATGATACATTAATATGCCAGACAAGGCTCCATGCAATTGTATATATAAAAGAGTATACCGAAGACTTCAAGTCTATAGACCACATTTTTAAATAAAGATATGTATTGAAATGTATCAATTATACAGGTGTCCGGATTTTGAAGACCACTATTGGGATCTAGGAAAGTATAAGAGATACGACTTCGGGTAAATGGGACATGTGGTGCCATCTTAGATATACTTTTGTTTTGACAAAAATTCTTATAGATTACTAGAAAATAGCGGAAAACTGAATTTGGTCGATATTTTGATTTTAAAATTGCTTCTAAACTATCATTAACCTAGAAAAATGTATGAAAAAAAAAGTTAGATATTTATTGTCTATCCTTTGGCGTACGAAAATAATTTTTCTTGAGTTTGATTTGGATTTTGAGGCTTGTTTCCTTGCGAAGTGACAGTTTCTTTTATTGACCTAGGTCACCATGCTTACAAACAAATGGTAGTGAAAAACAATTTGTCATGTCAAATAAAGTTAATAATGGTGAGTTCTTAGGCTAGTAGTGAAAAAATATGATTACGTTTGATTAAATATTCAACGTTTAGTCAAATGTAACATTGGAAATCAAACAAACTTCTTCACTAAATTAAAAATGTCTATAGACAAAAATACGAAAATAAAATTTAGTTTACAAAATTCACTGTAATAACTGCAATACAAATTACACTACTCAAACCAAGAAATATTTAGGAAGATTCGATGAACATACAAGAGTTGCACTTTTATTAAAAACATAGGGACAATACAAAAATATTACATGCAGTAAGTAACTTAAATAAAATACTAACTCTAGAAATGATACGTTAATAAAGATAAAATCAATGTTAATTTAAAACTGGCACAATAAATTTAAGTAAAATTTATAATTACATTTTAAAATATAACAAATCTAAAAAATAAATAAATAAACTTTTATCCAACACCGACTCATATTATACTTGTTACTAAGGTTCTTTGAAATAACTAATGTACAACATTAGTCACTCCGTGAGAGAATATTTTAGAAGTCACTGAGGAATTATTACTGATTTTTGTGTTTTTAATTTTTTTAAATATAAATAAAATCAATTTTACAAAATTATTTTACTATTAAAATAGTTTAACGTTATGAAAGTTATTTATTTAAATTAATATTAACATTTATGCTAAAATGGGTTATTTATCTTCACACAAAGACAGCTGCCATGTACGGCTGATGAAACGAAAACGAGAAACGAGTTAATGGTTATTTGCTTCGGAATTAAATTCAAAGATGCGGCTTGTGCTTCTAGTGAATACGTTTTAAAGGAAGGTCCTCATTTTCACTCAATTTAATGTATTTTTCTTTCAAATAATTCCCAGTGACAGACAGTAATTATTACAGCAATTTTTTTCAATAACAATATTCACAATCATTCAATGGCTACTTTGTAAGCATTTTTAGTGGTATAACTAATAATTATTATAGATGTGAGTATGAAAACATTATTTATATTTGATATGTTGTTGATTGTGTTATTTTTATTGGCATTATTGAACGTTATCATTCATTTGGTTAATTTTTATTTTTGTTAGGTTGTGTCAATTTTAAATGTCATATGATTCAATGTCAATCTGTCCCGAAATAGATGAAAATATTCAAGAACCATAGTATACCCGGAATCAAGATATTGGTTTTTTGGTTGACTTACGGAAGATAGTATAAAATAATTTTTTTGAAATATGGTGTGGCCAGCACATTACCTTCCGTCAAACTTTCTGATTGGTCTAAACGTAAACCAAGTTTACAATAGCACTATGTAAAATAGGTATATTATTTATTCCATTTTGACTTTATAATCTATTTAACAACTTTAAGTAACAGTTTATTTACTAAATAATTAAAAATAATCAAATTTTGACGTTTTGACTTGTTAAGTATGTCATACGCAAAGCAAAACTAATTCATAAGATTTATGTGTGTAAAACGGGCTAACGCCACAGCGCCACCAATTCTATTCTTATCTGAAATACAGTATATGTATTTTGTATCAATTCTATTCAGATAGTTCCTTGGAAAAGATTTTTTATTTCCACTAAAATTATAGCACGAACTTTTTCTTTAGCCTTTGTCATTCGTTAGGGGTCTCTATTCGAGATTTTCTTCTTCCACTCATTTCTATTTTGCGTGTTGCCCTTATTCAGTTCTTTTTCTTTCAAGTCTTCTGCAATACAGTCCCTACATCTTCTCTTTGGCTTTTCTCTGTTTCTTATCCTCTCATTCCTTATACTATCTTTCCGTGTACGAACATGCTTATGTAAATATCACTTGACACTGACATCTGTCAATTAGAATTATTTGAATATATAAGCAGTCTGTCTGATTCATTAAATTTAATCTCTTTATCATTTTTTAGCTGTATTCGCAATCGAAATTAACGTTAGAGGTGCTGATTTTCGAAACAAGATGGCCACCATATGATGGATTTGACATATGACATTTCACATTGTTCACTGTGTTTCGTTGACTGTGTATAAAAACCGAGTTTAAAAACTTATTTATATGAAGGCGATAAGTTTAAATATTTAATTATTAATTACTACACTAATTACTCAGTTGTCACTTATTCAATATGACGCTTGTATACAATTGATTTCCGTAGTACCGATTTGCGCCACTACAGGGGAAATTTTATCTACGATTGCGAAGCATAAAAAATTAAAAATTAACTCTATTAGCATTGCAATATATTATAAATAAGGTGACTAAAAGGCGAGAATCCAAAAAAAAAAAATCTACCAATTGACGAATGATCAGATTATTACACATGTTTTTTTCGAAAAACTTATAATATGCATTTCACGTAAGTTACAGATAAATGTTAAAAAAAAATGTTATATTACTGCAACATTTACATGTAATTAACTGCTAAAGAAGGCCCATGAGGGCGAGGGGTTGAAACTAGTAGACGCTACGCCTTTCCATCTCCAGTCAAAAAAGCTTCATGGCCATTTAAAAGTTGCTAATCGTAAGTTATTTAGATGTTAGTTAATCATAATAATAAATCATTGAGAGTGAAGATATAAAATTGACAAGAGAGCATTTTCTTCAGTTTAGTAGACACCTGATTTGGCAATGTGCGAATTTTGGCTATTTTTATTTCTTTTAAAAAACCTCTCAACAGAATTAAATCCCAATTACAGAGAGGTTTACATATACAAACATCCGTGCCTTAGTGGGATTCGAATCCAGGATCCCTAGCATACTCATGACAAAGAGCCGTTACTCTAACCATTGAGGCACCGAAGCCGGTGGCTTTATGGAGTTAAAAAGTTAACGGGATAGAAGATTTTTGCCTGAAGAATATGTTGATGCAATTCATATTTTGAAAGCATTTCAGTGGAAGATAGAAGCGAAATGTTTAAAAAGTAGAAGAAAAGAATAATGAAGTGTGTTATTGTTAAACTAAATTACTTTGAACATATTGAAAATTAAATTCTAAAAAACATGAACCATGTGTCTTATTCTCAATCATTCTAGCGTAACCCTCGTACACGTAAAAACAGAACTCGTTAAGAATACCAAAAAAATATCATTATAATGTTTTTAAAGGAACTTTTTGACATACAGTGTTTTCAATTGAATTTATGTCTCTAGGGATATTCTTCTATGACAGTTATGGAGATCACATCATCCCCCCTGCTACAGATATACTCGTAGGCGGTGAGCTCTGAATTATATTATGGATCGGAAATTTCGTTTGTTTCTGTATTTTTTATGCAACTCACAAGCCTAGAGAATTTCCAGTGACTCAAATTTTATGCAAATTTTATTTTGAATAAAATTTATATTTAATATAAACAGAAATTACACACATTTGCACCGTTATGAATGATCCTGGGTTTATGCAGCATGTAAATAATAAAATGAAATTAAGTCACTAAATTAAGAAACTAAATTAAAATAAAGTCATTTATCCAGTAAATTAACATTGATAATTTTATGTTTGACATTTCATATAATCTAACTTTTATAGGTGAAATTGCAGTGCATTATATTTATATAGAATAAAAAAATATAGATACGTACAATTTGTTGAATAAGTTCAATTAGTATTTCATCGCTCTTCTCTGCAGAAACTTTATCGTCGTACATTTTCATAGGTTAGGTTTTAACATGTGTCATAAGTGTGCGATTGAAATGTAACTAACACGAGGGGGGTGCGAAAGAAGATGATGATAATACTGCGTACTTGTTTTCCAATGATGACACACTTTATTCTGACTGGTTGGAGAAAAGGAAGAACACACTCACACTTACACTTTCCACACTTATCCACTCACATGTTGACTGATGAGGGATGAGCACTTACATTATAGACACGGACATTACTCGAGATTTACTGACTAAAGATTTATTTACTTATTCACTACTTATTATTATTTTTTTTTTAAAAAAAAACCTCTCAACAGGATTAAATCCCAATTACAGAGAGGTTTACATACACAAACATCCATGCCTTAATGGGATTCGAACCCAGGACCCCTAGCATACTCATGACTGAGAGCCGTTGCTCTAACCATTGAGCCACCGGAACTATACGTATACTGGCTTGCAAAAAATCGCATACACCTTAAAAATCAAGTAACGGTCTTTTTATTTTTTTAGCTATTTGAATACGATTTTTAAATCAACTGTCAATGGAGTTGTCACTTTCATGTCACAATTCTATCTATTGTAGAGTGAGTTCTTTATTGTGTTTGAGTTACTATTAAATTGCATAAACATACATACTCGTATTCCAGAAAATTTTAAGAACAACCTAGTATGTATTTCTCGTTTTCTGTTACCTTTGGCATCGTAATTGACACTATTTTGTGACATTGACAAGTTAAATTTCAAGACCGATTCAATATAGAAAAAATAGGTGTACGCGATTTTTTTGCAAGCCAGTGTAACTAAAACTAATCAACTAAAAACTAAAGATGCCGATGCATCTTTACACCAAATACTCGCGTTCGCGGAACACGAGCCAAAACTTAAACTCTACATGTTTACACAAGAGTACATACGTCTTCTCGACGTGCTAAACTAATCTGCACTCTGTACATGTTTACTCCATAAGATTACTAACCCGAAGTCACGCACGTATCCACAATAATTTCAAGACTTATTAACACATATCTGTCAAAGATCGATGACATTCAGACTAAACCTCGATAGGAAAAATGATAATTATTTCTATACAGAATTCTGATTAACAAAGATAAGGTGAAATATTATTCTTGAACTATAATTTAGAAAAGTTTATAAAAAGTTATTTATTTGTTATAGTTCTTTCTCTCGTCTATTAAGTGATCGTGAGAGACTTTCCGTCTAGTTCGATCGCCATATGTGTAGACTTTTTGCCGCTTTGTTCTGGCAAAGCGTTGCCCGGGGGACAAAAACTCAAAACCAGGAACAACATTATTAGAAAACTCGCAGGGACTACCTGGGGAACCCAAGCAAACACACTGAGAACGGCAGCTCAAGCACTAGTTTGCCCTGTGCAGAATACTGTACCCCGGTGTGGTATAAGAGCTCTCACGTATGTAAGATCGATGTGCACCTCAATAACACTATGAGAACTATATCAGGAACCCGTAAGACCACCCCAGTACCCTGGCTCCATGTACTCACGAACATAGCCCCACCAGATTTGAGACGCCAACAAGCCACTCTCCGTGAATGGGAAAATCTACAAGACCCAAAACAACCTAGAAATTTACCAATCCATGAAATAATAGATTACCCACCAAACCACCGCCTAAAGTCCCGGAAGCCAATCTGGCTAGTTAAAAACTTAAAACAGTTTGAGACTTTTCACATAACAGAAGCCTGGAAAACAAGATGGACAATCAACCACGATTTTAAACAAAACAACCACGAGGACCCAACCGTCGCTCTACCAGGAATGCAACTGTCGAGAAGAACATGGTGCAGCCTCAACCGCCTCAGAACTGGACATACTAGGTGCTCATCCATGTTTTATAAATGGGGATTATCAGATACAAAAGAATGCGATTGTGGAACCACAGAACAAAGTGTAGACCATATAGTTCGCGAATGTTCAAAAAGAAGATTCCAAGGAGAATGGAACGACATCCCAAAAGCAACACCCACTGCCATAAACTGAATAACATCCCTTGATATCGACTTATAATCTATAATCTCTAGTCTCTTTCTCAAAATAGTACTGCATATTAAGCTTTGTTTTATTTTATATTTTATTTTAGTCACTTGAATAACATCTGTATGCCTAATTTTGTAGATTGCCATATGATAAATAAATAAAATAGTACTTCATTTAAATTGCATAGACGTTGTCATTGATAATAACGGTTTCTACTTAATTAATTAATTTAGTTTTATATTTTTTTTAAATTTAAAACCCGGCATAAAACCTTGTATCACGGGCAGCTAAACAGAGTATAACGAGTGGAGTATCAGAAGATAGCGACATCAATGTTAATTTTGAAATGTTCAATTACTGTCTCCTCTATTTTTCTTATTTTTCATTAGTTAATTAATCAGTAATGCCAAATGGTATAACAAACAAACGCGCATACTAATAGCTACCTACTCTTTATATATATATATATATATATATATATATATATATATATATATATATATATATATATATACACAGGGTGTTTCCTTTTAAACAACCAGCGCTCTTTTGGCCGAACTAACAACTTTAGAGAAAAATGTTTTATACCAAAACTGATCAAGAATAAGGGGATAACGTATCAATAGTAACAAACCGAATATTTAACCAGTGGTTATCAAACGGTAGAACAAAAATTATATTTTTTTAATGGCACTCTATATAATTTTTTCAAAACTGCAAGTAAACGTAGTAATTATAACATTATTTTTAATACCATTTTTCTCGAAATAATGATCAAGAATAAAGGGTTAATTTATTAATAATAACAAACCGAAAATTCGACCAGTGGTTCTCAAACGACAGAACAAAATTATATATTTTTTATGGTATCGTATATAATTTTTAGCCCATTAGATAAAGAATTTTTTTCTGATTTCAACGATATAAATATGGTATAGGGTTGTATAACAATTATTTCGAGAAAAATGGTATTAAAATAATGTTATAATATTACTATAGGCTATGCAATACATACGTCTATTGCTTAATTACGCTAGTAGTAAACCCATTTTTTAATACATTATTTCTAGTTTTTAATACCAATTTTGTATTTGACGTTAATAATTATAATCAAATTTAATGCATTAATAAATAAAATAATAATTATTCTTTTGTGTTTTACTATGATTGCTGTTCATTATTCCATGGCATCACTGATTAGATTAATATTAACAGTTAAGTTTCTTCAATTTTTCCTGTTCTGTATAATAGAAAATGATCAATTACTCATAGGAAGTCTTAACATGCAGAATATATTTTTCTACAAGAAACGGATTTGCTGAAAATTAATTAGGAGTGACAATATTTATCAACCTTGATTTTGTAGTGACGTAAATATCAACGTCACTAACGATTAATAATTAAATTAGGCTTTTAAACTTCTTTACTCGAGCCTCGTATACGTGTTTCTCAATTAAAACAGGGGAATCAGCTTTTTCCCAAACTTTTAATTTATTGTCTATGACTTTTTATTATTCAATTCACAACCAATGTCTACATAATAAATGGGATCCATACCCAGGACCTATGGTATACTAAGCGGCAACACTACCACTCTGCTACCTCAACATCTTTAAATTATTGTCATGATACTCGTATATAATCAAAATTTACCTGTTATTTGAAATATATACAATCTGTAAAAAATTCCAACAAAGAGTGTTATCAACTGTTTAGTTCGCATAATGAAAATAAATTTAAATATAATTTGAGTGGTGTCGAAAACAAAACAATGCGAGAAGTGAGAAGAAAGGAATCGATCGGGAACAAATGCACATCGCGATACGCGTGTTGAGATGTTCTACCCGTGGCTAACTTGGCGAAGTGTCAATCACTAGATGGGCATGTTACAAGCGCAATTTGAATTTCAATAAACCGCAAAGTTTATTCGTTACCAGCGAAACAGCTTTGACATTCGAACGCCGAACGGACTTGTTAAAGCGTTGTTTCTCTGCCTGTGACAGACGTCGACTGCCATCTATATTGAACACACTTTTTACGTTTCAAAATAATTTCAACCAAGTTTTTTCTTTACAACCTTCAAAGTAAACTTGTAAATGGAAATATAAATTGAAAAATGTTAAATTAGATATTTATTGCTTGCTACTTGACTCTTTCAATTTTGACGGGAATTTATGGTTTTATTAAACAAGTGTTCTGTTAAATATCCACAAAATTGCTCTGATAATGAATTTTTTCACAAACAAAAATATATAATAACCTTTATTGTAACTTTTTTGACATTATAGGAATCGTACTAAGTACCGCATATTGAGATTTTAAAATGATTATTAAAAAGAACAATTTGATGTACCTAGAATCAGATTTTAACATGTTCTAGAAAGATGATGACTATGGATGGGTGTATAAGTGAATGTACTTGTATGTTTAAGGATTTCATATTTAATAACAAAACATCTGATGCGGACGGACACCAATTATAAGATTGTACGTATTTGACGTAATTTGATATTAACATTTATTTTTTATTTTATTTTTTTTTTGTTATTTATTGTTCGAATCCATTGCAAGCTTTATTACAAAAACCAAAAAGTATATAATTTCTAAATTTAGATATCTCGCTTATACCAAGGAGTAATTTAATAATACTTGGCGTGCTAGACGCAGAATTTATTTCTCTAAAACTGGTAAAAATTAATAATAGATGGAGTCTAAGGTTATATGGCTCGCTCGATAAATAATAAACAATCGGGTATAAAATGGAATTGTCCCAGCTGCCGAACTATCGATAATGATATTGACAGTCTCGAATTAACTATCATCCACCTACGAAAAAATTTGGATGACATGAAAAAATGAATGCAAGAAGTTCACGCACCTCAACCTGTACCTTTATTGACTAAAAATATCATCCAGGAAATTACTGAGCGTCAGAAGCGTTCCTGCAATATCATGATTTTTGGATCACTAGACAATAATTCCATAAATAAAGATCAGTCACATGAAAATGATGCTCTGTACTATTATTAAATTCTTTCGCATTGGCAGTTATGATAACACAAAACACTTTCACGTCCTATAAAAGTACAGCTATCCTCTTCTGATGATATTATCCAAGTCACAAAAAAATCCAGAACATTAAAAACTCTTGACAAATGGAAACATATATCTATCTCTCGTGACCGTACCAAAATGCAGATTGAATATTTCAAATCTGTAAAGCTTGAATTGGATTCCCATATTGCTAATGGTGAGAGTAATTTAAATATTAAATATATCAATGATATTCCTAAAATTGTTTCTTCTTTAAACTGAATTCTCCCAATAGATCTCGAGTTTCACTCCATATTTTCTATCAAAACACTAGGGGTCTAAATTCTAAATGTCATTTGTTTTATGTAAACTGCTGTTCTTCGTCTTGCGATGTAATTGTTGTGACTGAATCTTGGTTATTTGACTCTGTTCTTATTCTGAAATATTTCCAAGTAATTATAATATTATTCGTGATGATAGATTATTTACTCTTACCAGTCGTACTAA
The DNA here is from genome assembly GCA_963082715.1 of Harpalus rubripes. Classification (NCBI taxonomy): domain Eukaryota; kingdom Metazoa; phylum Arthropoda; class Insecta; order Coleoptera; family Carabidae; genus Harpalus; species Harpalus rubripes. The sequence goes on along the minus strand of OY720451.1, from coordinate 31,623,064 downwards.
GGGTGGCGGTGTTTTAATCGCACTAAAAGATTCTATTAGTTACAAAATAATAGACACTTCAAATATAA
>OY720451.1:31605496-31617996 GCA_963082715.1 Harpalus rubripes | reverse complement strand
GTGCCTAGCGTCTTATTTCCCGACGTTTTAAGGACACAGTTGCCGACGCTGGAGTCCGCCTGGACTCCCGGAAAGAGTGAAATATCATGCGCTCCAGCGGGACCTACTATTGCGCATTATCTTTTGTCATTTCATATAAATTCGCAACGCATTATTCTCAGCTCCTTATTATGATGTATAGTCGTTACTTAACGCGTTACTTCACTTGGGAAAAATAAATGTGTTGCTTTCGGAAAATTGCCCATTTTATGTTTGCTTAGCTTTATTTCTTTTAATAAGTAATGATTTCTGCTGAATAATGAAGAATTGTTTTTACTCCTATTTCAAAAAATATGAGGCAAGGCAAGCATTGTAATTAGTGTAAAAATAAGTGTTAATTTCAAGTACACAGAATATCAATTTTTTAAAATGATGCATGTATATGGACAAAAGACGCTACTTTTCTTAAATACTAAAATTTTTAAGGATCTCGTGACTTAATTTTGGAAACTATTTTCATAGTTCACAAAAATGAGTTTTATATTCTTCACGATAATTTTGATGGCTAAAATCACGGTGTAGTATCTATAGGTGAGTGCACGACGTATTCCAATCCAATGTATTACTAACTGGGCTGGTTCATACAGTGTGCCGCTAGATGTCAGGTTTTGTTGCGACCCTGTTTTTACACAAAATATTTAAAATATTAAATTATTCATATATAACACATAATATACTATATTTTCAATCATTACCTTTTATCTTTTGTCAGTTCTATGTATGTATTTCGTACAAATTCCATACAGAAACGTTTTTATATTTCCAGTAAAATTTTCCATACAGAAACGTTTTTATATTTCCAGTAAAATTATAAAACAACATATGTCAAATGCACTTGACATTGACACCTTTCAATCAGAAATTTATCTTAGCACCTGTTTCTGTGATTATAGTGTAGCTGTCTGCCGCTAAATTGCACATTTTGGCACCTTAAAAAGACTATATTTCTCTTTATTTGATCATACCCTGTTGTGCATCTTGTAGCAAAACATTTTCTGTCAAATGGTAACGGGTCGCGTTAGCACCATTTTGTTTTCCAGTTACTTAGCCATGTCAACGCATCTCGTGCTCTCACCTATAGATACTACACCGTGGCTAAAATTAATTGCGTACAATATTAGAATGTTTTGTAGATATGCCCGGTTTCATAAACACTTGCTAAATCTCATGTTAGTTAACAAAAATTGTTAAATTTTGACAGTGTTTCACAACATGTAGTATTTATTGATAGGGAATTATGATTTGTGTGTGTATTATTAATAGTATATTATGATATAAGTGTATAAGCTAGCCTTTAAAGCACGCACGACAAGTTTAAAGCCACTCCGCTACGCGTCGCGGCTTTAATGTCGTAGTGCTTTAAAGGCTAGCTTATACACGTGTATCATACGCTATTTTTTATTATAAATGCATCATAACCATTTAAAACTGAAAATTATTGCAAATCATACGGTTTTGATTTTTGATCCAGTGAGTTTAAGCGTTTCCAAGGAGACAGTTAGTGTTGTAGAAATTGTGTGTAGTAGACAAACACCCTGTATAAGTGTAATTATCGGTAACGAACAGTAGTTTTACCGACCGAGTTAGCGAGCAATTTTTGATTGTCAGATGTTTTGTGTTTTAGTAGTCAATCATCGCTGTAGCCATTTTTGTTCCAGTGTGAATCAGTTCGTTCAGTTTGTAGTTGTGTTTTTTATATGATTTTCCCCAATAATAAATGTCCTTTTCAATTAAATATATATGAAATAAAGTGTGCAAGTGTTTCTCTTTCTCATAAATCCAACATTTGGCGACCGTGACAGGACTTAAAGTATAATGGATAGAGCAAGAAAAGCACGTGGAATCTCAAGGACTTCGTTCACAAAGATTTCTAACCAGATCAAGGCGTTGCTGAAAGAAGATGAAAAGGACATACGTGAGATTAAATCACAATTCGAATTATTGGAGAAAAGGTACAGTGACATTTTAGAATTAGATTCTGAAATAAATAATCTGTTACTAGACAACGATAACACAACTGAAAAGGAGTTCGAGGACGAACAAGATGTAGCAGACCAGTATGCTTTAAATTATTCCAGAATAAAAACTGCTATGTCGGATTTAGAAGAGGATAGAATGTCAGTGGCTGCTGGAAGTGACAGAAGTGTTGCTCAAGCAAGCAGCAACAGCAGCTGCAATCAAAAACGTTCTTTCAAACTACCTCTGCTAGAACTGAAGAAGTTTAATGGGGACATCAAAGAATGGCTTCAATTTTGGACACAGTTCAAGAAAATAGACGAAGATGAAACCATCGGAGCAGGTGACAAGTTCCAATATCTTTTACAAGCTACTGTCGCTGGGTCAAAGGCTAGAGAATTAGTAGAAAGTTTTCCTGCAACTGAAGGTAACTATCCAAAAGTTATAACTGCTCTTAAGTCTAGATTTGGTAGAGAAGACTTATTGGTTGAAGTCTATGTCAGAGAATTGTTGAGTTTAGTTTTACAAAATACTCTTTCATCAAATACAATATCTTTGGCCTCTCTTTATGATAAACTTGAGTGTCATTTAAGGGCACTAGACACACTTGATGTTACTACTGAAAAATGTGCTTCCATGCTTTTACCATTAGTAGAATCATGTTTGCCCGAAGATGTTTTACGTATGTGGCAAAGAAATAGTGCTGTAATGCAAGTTGTACAGGCTCAGTCTATTGTAAAATGTGAAGAAACTGGTATTAATACTGAAAACGTTGAAAACTCTTCAAAGAATCGATTGGATCAACTAATGCAGTTTATTTCAGCTGAGGTTGCAAATGAACAAAAGGTAACTTTAGCTAAATCTGGTTTTGGAGTTACAGCTAACAGGAATACTAGGAAGAAAGAACGCGGTTTCAAGCCTGTGAATTCTATTGCGGAAGATTTACCTACTGCGGCTGGTTTGTTAACGACCTCAACAAAGGAACAACGTAATGGTTGTATTTTTTGCAATGGCGGCCATAAGACTACCAACTGTTTTAAAGCTCGAAATATGTCGCTAGTAGAAAAACGTAAAATGCTAGAGAAAAATAAGTGCTGTTACCTTTGTTTTAGGCCAGGGCATCCAGCAAGAGCATGTACGAACAGACCGACATGCATAGTATGCCAGAAAAAACATCATGTCCTAATGTGTGATAATTTACCACAAATTCCTGAAAATAAAAAGGAAGACATTCAGTCACCAGAGTTGCAGAGCAAGGAAGATAAAGGTCAGTCGCAGTCTTTAGCAAGCTTCTCAAGTGCTCCCGATGTATTGCTACAAACTCTGCTAGTTAAAGTGAGAGGTAATGGAGTAACTGCTGTTGCACGCGCTATAATTGATTCAGGCTCACAACGTTCCTACATTCTGAAAGAAACAGCTGAAAGATTCAAATTTAAACCTAAAAGAGAAGAACATATTCAGCACTCTCTTTTTGGCGGTACTACCACTAACATTTGTGATCACAATGTGTTTACTTTATATTTGTCAAATCTGGGTGATACATATAAATGTAATTTTGAAGTTTTAGATCAAGATGTTATTTGTGGCCGGATTCCACCTGTGAAACCAGGACCTTGGATACAAGAACTGAAAAGCAATAATATTAAATTAACTGACATGCAAGAACGTCCTATAGAAATATTAATTGGGGCTGACGTTTCAGGAAAATTGCTTACCGGTGGGTACAGAATTCTCGATTGCGGACTAGTGGCTGTTGAAACTAGACTTGGATGGACGTTAATGGGTAAAATTCCAAGTCAACAAAATAGTGAAAGCGCAGCGCTAGTTGTGACATCGATGTTAATCACAGAAGCAAATGTATCAGACCTGTGGAAACTAGATATTTTGGGTATCAGTGATCCAATAGAGAAGAAAACGAAAGACGAGTTACATTTAGCAGCAGTGAATCATTTTCTCAAGACAGTTAAAGTTAATGAAGAGAACAGGTTTGAAGTTCATCTGCCTTGGATTGAAAACCATATTCCACTGCCTAGCAACTATAATCTAGCACAAAAACGATTGAATAACACAGTAAAAAAGTTAAAAGTTGACAACTTGTACGATGAGTATCAAAATGTATTTGATAACTGGATACAGGAAGGTGTGATCGAAGAAGTACTAGAAACAGAACTCGATAAGCCGGGACATTATTTACCGCATCGACCCGTAGTGAAAGAAGGTAGTACTACCAGGATACGCCCTGTATTCGATGCTTCTGCAAAAGAAAAACATAGCCCATCGTTAAACAATTGTCTAGAAAAAGGTACTAATCTAATAGAATTAATTCCTTCTATTTTATTACGTTTTAGATTAAAGAAAATAGGAGTTATAGCAGACATTAGAAAAGCTTTCTTACAAATCAGTTTGTTCCCTAACGACAGAGATTTTCTCAGATTTTTCTGGTTTGATAAAGAGGAAAATCTTAAAGTTTATCGACATTGTAGAGTGGTATTTGGTGTTTCGTCAAGTCCATTTTTATTGGGTGCAGTATTAAAATATCATCTCAATTCTGTTTTGACACAATGTGAGGAAAAACAATTGTCGTTTAACAAGGAAATAGTCATACAACTAATGGAAAGCTTCTACGTAGACAATTGTGTAACCAGCGTAGATACTGGGCAAGATTTAAAACAATTTGTAGAAGAAGCCACTGCAATATTGAATATTGGAAAATTTGAACTTAGAGGGTGGGAGTATACTGACCTTCAACACTGTCCAGAAGAAGAGAAAATATCCAATGTGTTAGGTTTGTTGTGGAATAGGCAAGATGATACGTTGGAGATTAACTTGGAAAGTTTAAAATCACCAAATTTAGAAAAAGTTACAAAACGAACGATTTTGTCCGTGGCATACAAAGTGTTTGATCCTGTAGGAGTAACAAGTTGTGTTACTCTGTTACCAAAATTACTGCTGCAACAAGCTTGTGACTCGAAAGTAAGTTGGGACCAAGAAGTAAATGAAGATATTAAGTCTCAATTTTTAAATTGGGTAAGTGAATTGTCGTACTTATCTGATATAAAAATCCCTAGATGGTTAATAGGAGTAAACAGTGTTGATAACTTAACGCTTCATATATTTTGTGATGCCAGTAAGGTATCATATGCAACGGTTGTATTTTTAAGAGCCGCAACAGACAATAATGTTCAAGTTCAGCTAATACAAGCGAAGACACGAGTATCTCCTATAAGTAAAGGCAAGAAGAAGATTTCTATTCCGAGGTTAGAGCTGTTAGCAGCTACAATTGGAGCGAGGCTATATTCTTCTATAGTAAATGAGTTGAGTGCATACAATCTAAAGACATTTTTTTGGTGTGATGCTACAACAGTCCTAGCATGGATAAATCGAGCCGAACAATGGGATGTATTCGTAGCAAATAGAGTTAACGAAATCAGGCAACTTACCTCAGGTTGTGAATGGAGACATGTACCAGGAGCACTAAACCCTGCTGACTTACCCTCACGTGGATGTAGTGCAAGGAAACTTGTTGAATCCAAATGGTGGGAGGGTCCAGATTGGATTAGAGATCCACCTAATTTATGGCCTTCTTATAACATTAAGTATGATGAAGATGAAATCAATGAAGAAAAAAGGAAAGGTGTTATTTCATCTTTAGTAAATACGACAGGTAATACTGACTGGTATTATGTATACTTTTCGAAATATAGGCAGATTATTCGATTAATTAAACAGAAACGATGTAGCGGAGATCTCTCTACCGAAGAAATCGTTACAGCTGAAATTAAGCTAATTTATTTAATCCAACAAGATTCATTTACAGGAGTAAATGATCCAAAGTTAGCAACTTTGAGTCCACATGTAGACGGAGAAGGTATCATTCGTTTGACGACAAAGATTTCAAATCGTGAGGATATTTATAACTTCTGCTATCCAGTAGTTCTGCCAAATCATACTCATCCAGTTGTATCTAGACTGATCATGAGCTTACACTGTGAGTCGTCTCATGCAGGTATAGAAATGATGATGACTATAGTAAGGAAAGAATATTGGATCCTAGGTGGCAGGCGTACTATAAGAGCAGTTATAAATAAATGTCAAAGTTGCAAGAGACAGAAAGCTAGAAAAATAGAAGTTGTACCAACACCTTTACCTGAAGATAGAGTGAAGGATGCTAAAGTTTTTGAGGTTGTTGGAGTGGATCTAGCCGGGGATGCTAAAGTTTTTGAGGTTGTTGGAGTGGATCTAGCCGGACCCCTATACGTAAAAAGCGACAAAGGGAAATCTAACAAGAAAGTATGGATATGTTTATATACTTGTGCCATCTATAGGGCTGTACATCTTGAATTAATTTCATCTTTATCAACTGATCGTTTCCTACAAGGTTTTAGAAAGTTTATTAGTAGAAGAGGCCGACCATCCGTAATCTACAGTGATAATGGCACAAATTTTGTAGGAGCAGCAAATGCGTTCCAGAATTTGGATTGGGGGGAAATTAATAAATATAGTACTGTTAGGAAAATAAAATGGAAGTTTAATCCTCCTACAGCGGCATGGTGGGGAGGCTGGTGGGAAAGACTAGTTGGTGTAATAAAACAGTTACTTCGTCGAGTACTCGGTAAAACTTCTTTAGATTTTGAAGAGATGCAAACAGTATTATGTGATTGCGAATCGGTCATTAATCAGCGGCCACTGACTTACGTCACTAATGATCCACACGATCTAGTACCTTTAACTCCAGAAATGTTTTTAAAAGATTTAGATGAATCTGGTGTACCTGATATTGACCAAATAGAAAAATATGATCCTAACCGAAAGCTACGTTACCGACAAAAATTGAGGGAAGATTTACAGCGTCGTTTCCGTGATGAATACTTAGGACAATTGACGCTACATTATAATAGTGACAAGTGTTCAAAGAAAATAAATATTGGTGACATAGTGTTAGTTGGAAAAGATGGCACCAAGCGAATCAACTGGCCCATCGCAAAAGTTGAAGAGCTTATTCCTGGGCGCGATGGAGAAGTGCGTTTGGTGAGATTGAAGACGGCGGGCGGGGAACTACTCCGTCCAGTGCAGAGACTCTACCCCTTGGAGTTAGACTGTTCCAAGAAGATTGAAGATAATCTTCAACCAAGTGAACTATGTGAAGGTGTCGCGAATGATGTGAAAATTCCCGTGTGCAAAGCAGAGCATAGTGATAGTGCCGAATTTTCACGTCGCGGTAGAAGAATCAAGAAACCAAATAAACTTAATCTGTAATTTAGATAAGTGAGAATTGTAAACTATGTGCAATTTCTATAATTTGTTTGTGAGTTCACGTAAATATAATTTCCGTTCACTCAGGTGGGAGGATGTTGTAGAAATTGTGTGTAGTAGACAAACACCCTGTATAAGTGTAATTATCGGTAACGAACAGTAGTTTTACCGACCGAGTTAGCGAGCAATTTTTGATTGTCAGATGTTTTGTGTTTTAGTAGTCAATCATCGCTGTAGCCATTTTTGTTCCAGTGTGAATCAGTTCGTTCAGTTTGTAGTTGTGTTTTTTATATGATTTTCCCCAATAATAAATGTCCTTTTCAATTAAATATATATGAAATAAAGTGTGCAAGTGTTTCTCTTTCTCATAAATCCAACAGTTAGCAATTATTCGTATTGTTTAAGTTGTCAACAAGTCAATATTTTTTCACGTGATTGTGAGAGTGAGAAATGAATGAAATTAAAGAATTAGCTGAACAGGCGGAGTTAAGATTAATTCCGCCTAAATCTAAAGACGCGTATTATAAGGAATACGAAAAATTAAATAAATGGATGGAAAATAAAAATGCCGTAACTGTGGATGAAACACTCATGCTGGCCTATATGAACCAAATGGTATAACGGTAACTTGTGAAATTTATTGTACTTATTTTGTGTTTCGTTATAGTCAAATCAGTATAAACCTTCATCATTATAATGCATTCATTCCAAATTACAAGCAATGCTAAAACTTAAGAAAGGAGTAAACATAGCTACTTTTCATAAATTGCATGCTTTCATGAAAAGCGTTAATAAAGGCTACGAGCCGAAAAAATCTTTCGTATTTTCGGAAGAACAGTTAAGGAAATTTTTTATTGAAGCCCCAGATAATACCTACTTATTTTTGAAGGTAAGCGCGAGATTATGATATTTTTTACAAAATTTAATAAATATTTTATTTTAAAGGTGGTAGCCATATGTGGAATATTAGGCTCATGCAGGAGATATGAATTATGTGATTTGCGCCTGTCTGATATTAAAAAAGAAGGTTCTGTTTTAATTATTAATATTCGACCATCAAAAACCGAAAAAGGTCGAAAGTTTGCTGTGGTTGATAATGATGACATATCGTATGTCAAATTATTTAACAAATACCTATCTCTACGTCCAGAAAATATATCTACGGATAGAGTATTTTTGAAATACGCCAATGGAAAATGCATTAAACAAGTCGTTGGAATTAATACTTTTGGAAAATGTCCTTCTCTTCTGGCGCGTTTCTTAAATCTTCCTGACGCTACAAAGTATACCGGACACGCGTTCAGGCGCAGTTCTGCCACAATCATGGCAAACAGCGGAATGAGTGTGGATGAACTGAAGCGCCAAGTAGGATGGAAATCATCAACGGTAGCGAGTGGATATATTGAAGAATCCATACAGAACAAAATATCAGTCACGAAACGCATTGGAGAGGCACTTACCAGTACACAAACTATATTAAAAGATAATATAGACATTCCAGCAAACGGCGACAGCGAAACTATAAATACCCAGCTAAAATCCTGTAATTTCCATATTGCTGACAACAAAAATTGTAATTTTTATATAAATTTAAATAAAAACCAATAATAATAATTGTTTTAGTTGTTATTCATATTAATTGTCATTTTTCGTTACCTAGGTAACTCAAAAATTTAGCGTGTTTTTATGGTCGATTTAAACACGCTTTGGCGTGTTTTAAAGAGGGATTATGATGCATGTATAATAAAAACTAATATAACAGCTATATATTCTTTTGTTTTGTTTTAAAAACCGCTCAATGAAACGACAAAATCGATACGCAGTAGTACAGAAGAATACATTTGTAAGAAAGTATTAAGAAGATTATTTTAAATTTTAAATTTACATATTACAGATATGTAAGTATTTCAATGATATAATGTGGGATTAATATAGCATACACTACGTATTTGATTCAGAAATTACTTTTAATATAGTGACATTGACAAAAATATGCCGAAAAATAGACAACATAATTATACGAAAAGGAAAAAACAAGAATTAATTAGCATCGTTCAAAAATAGAATTGAGGATAAAAGAACAGATTATATTATTATTAAAGTAAAACAAGAATGCTGGAGAAAAATTACAGAAGAGTAGAACAGCAGAATAGAACGGCCAAGAGCAACAGAAAATTTGAAGGGTTAGCAACTCTAGAAGTTGATCTATGGGTCTTCGTAACTCGATGCCATCGTTGGTGACGATCTTGTAAGATAGTGGGCCAGTGATGTCAGTTATGCGAGCTTTAACCCACTTGGAACTTTGATTGTAATTTCTCGCTATAACTGTATCACCTGTAATAAAAGAACGATCCTTCTTTCATTTGTATTCTGTTTCTGTTTTACCAATTCTCTTTGTATTTCATGAATTTCATCTGTCAAATCTGGTCGGAGACGAACTAGAATAGTTTTCAGGTGCCGTTTCATCACAAGTTCAGCAGGACTCTTTCCTGTAGTGCAGTTGGAAGAAACATGTTGTGTAAGAAGGTATCAGACAATTTCTAAACCGAGATTTCGATTATCCATCTTCCTAATTGTAGTATTGGCGGTTTATACCATTCTTATACCATTCTTTCTGCCTGGCCATTTGAAGAAATGTAACTAGAAGCGTATTCATTGGACTGATAGGATGATTTTTGTTAATAAAACTAATCAAATTGTCGCTAATATGTTCTAATATTATTCTAACAGTTTCCTTGGTAAATCTGTATCTGTTTTAAATACCGTATCATTATAAACTTCAAACGGATTTGTATGATTCCGAAAATGCCTTGGTTTCCGTATCCAGACAATAGCATTTTCAAAAATTTTTTCTTCTGAGTCCGAGTCGGATATTTTTAAGTGTTTATTTTATAAATCTTATTTACAGTTGAATATGTATTACAAATTTTACCTAACATAATATGTAAATTAGTATAATCACAATGTTATTATCAATATTACACAAATGAACTAATAAAACTTTCATCTAACCAAATATTCGTAATAACATTTGTAACAAATTTATCAAATGTCAAATTTAGCAATGAGTTAAAAATTTAGAAGCACCTTGAAGTTACTTTTAAATTAACATAAGATTTAACATGTTAAATTTAACAACCCTTGGTGTAAAAACATTTGGAATTTAACAAAGTGCTAACAAAGTGTTAAAATTTAGCAAACGTTTATGAAATCGGGTATAAAATAATGGATAAAATAGTTATTTATACAACATGAGAAAAAAGTATAGTCTTATTTTACGAATAGGGAAGTTTATTGTTTTAAAAAAGACACTTTAGTACCCCATTTTCGTGAAAAAAGTGTAGTTTTTAACGGCCGCAAAAAAACTTATTATTAATACAGAAAAAGGATGATAATGACAGTAAAGATGAAACAACAAAAAAAGATGTGTCAAACAAAAAAAATCTTTAAAAAAAATAAGATGTACACAAAAAAAAACTACAGCAAAGAAAAATTTGATCAGCTTTATACGTAAGAATAACTTTTGTATAGGTAAATATCAATTAAATCCCAGTTAATTTTGAGTGTCAGTAAGATGATGCTCATATATATCATTACCAAATAATAGCACATTGGTACACCTAGTAATTCACTTTATAGAAAAACTATGAAGATGTGTGAAATATACGTAATGAAATTAATCTGGATGGTAATAAATTAATTAATTTAATATGGAAATCTGCTTCACTAGTATTCTCACATATTTATGTATGTATATCATGTTATTCTATTTGTATTGAAATAATTATTTTATTCAAGCAAATATCAAATAATTTAATTAATCATTTTTGCAGTTAGCTTTATATTTTTAAATACAAAATATCAAAAATTTAATCATGAAGCTGCATTAATGTTTTTATTTGTTTTCGTTTACTATTCATACAATTTGTATAATTACTAAAAATGATATCTTTTCTATCATTAACAAAAATATTATTGCAATATTGCCATAAAAAGAAATATTGAGAGTAAATTTATAATTTATTTACAAATAATAAATATTATATATGTTAATTATCATTCATACAATAAAATATTATATTCATAATCGGTTCTGATTTTAAAAAATTTGGGACGTTAGTTATTGTTAACCTCATTTTCCAAGAGGTTTGAAAGTATAGCGTTTGTATAGCTGAGGTTGGAAATTTGACACATTCCACCATCAACTATGCTATACTTCCCAACCTCGAGGCGGAAAATAGCAGTCTCCCGCTTTGATAGATCAATGCGTATCAGTGATGGGTTATTTACAATGCTTCTTTACAATTTATATGATAAAAAATGGAATAAAATTGTAAATAATACAAGTGATCAATGGAATGAAATCAATATGTAGGGTTATAAATCAAACTGAAAGTTCATGTGTTATTTTATTAAAACTGGTACTTTTATTTATATGCCCATCATTGGTAGCTTAGCTGCTTAAATTATGTAATACAAATATTTTTACCTTTAATATGTGAAAAAACTAATGAATTTGTAAATAATATAAATAAGCATAAATAAATGTGAAATCAAAATTTAAGGCTAGAAAACAAACTGACAGTTCATGTGAAGAATGAAGAATATCAAACCATTCATTTATTTATATTTATTATTATTATTATTTAAATATCAACTATTAATTTTTTATTTCAGATTGTGATTGAAATAGTATACAAACCTCGGTGCCTTGGTAAGCTATCTTCGCCCTCGACAATAAAATACTTTCCACCTTGGTGATTTGTTTAATGGAATGGTGTATTTAGTTTTAAATTTTCGAAAAGTATTCTAACTTAGCTTTGATTATTTTGAACAATTGAAACTATCTAAAAAAATCTAATGTGGCCAGCAAATTACCTTCAGTCAGTTCTATGTATTTTGTACAAAATCCATATATAAAGTTTCTTGTAAGATTCTATATATTTCCAGTAAAATTATAACTAACATATTATGTAAATTGCACTTTGACACTGACATTTGTCAATCAGAATTAAATGTTTCCATGTTTATAGCACAGCTAGCTGCTTCATGAAATTTAATTTCTTTATAATTTTTAACTCTATATCCATTGAATATAAAGTATAAAATGTAATCAAATCGTATAGAGAATAAAATATTCTTAAATATTTATAATAATATTAAAAGCGAAAAAGTGATATTTGACAGCATTTTTCAAGAAAAGCTGTTAAATCTTCAAATTAGGGCACTTCCGGTCAACCAATTCTAACCAA
>OY720451.1:31590496-31600496 GCA_963082715.1 Harpalus rubripes | reverse complement strand
CATACATACATACATACATACATACATACATACATACATACATACATACATACATACATACATACATACATACATACATACATACATACATACATACATACATACATACATACATACATACATACATACATACATACATACATACATACATACATACATACATACATACATACATACATACATACATACATACATACATACATACATACATACATACATACATACATACATACATACATACATACATACATACATACATACATACATACATACATACATACATACATACATACATACATACATACATACATACATACATACATACATACATACATACATACATACATACATACATACATACATACATACATACATACATACATACATACATACATACATACATACATACATACATACATACATACATACATACATACATACATACATACATACATACATACATACATACATACATACATACATACATACATACATACATACATACATACATACATACATACATACATACATACATACATACATACATACATACATACATACATACATACATACATACATACATACATACATACATACATACATACATACATACATACATACATACATACATACATACATACATACATACATACATACATACATACATACATACATACATACATACATACATACATACATACATACATACATACATACATACATACATACATACATACATACATACATACATACATACATACATACATACATACATACATACATACATACATACATACATACATACATACATACATACATACATACATACATACATACATACATACATACATACATACATACATACATACATACATACATACATACATACATACATACATACATACATACATACATACATACATACATACATACATACATACATACATACATACATACATACATACATACATACATACATACATACATACATACATACATACATACATACATACATACATACATACATACATACATACATACATACATACATACATACATACATACATACATACATACATACATACATACATACATACATACATACATACATACATACATACATACATACATACATACATACATACATACATACATACATACATACATACATACATACATACATACATACATACATACATACATACATACATACATACATACATACATACATACATACATACATACATACATACATACATACATACATACATACATACATACATACATACATACATACATACATACATACATACATACATACATACATACATACATACATACATACATACATACATACATACATACATACATACATACATACATACATACATACATACATACATACATACATACATACATACATACATACATACATACATACATACATACATACATACATACATACATACATACATACATACATACATACATACATACATACATACATACATACATACATACATACATACATACATACATACATACATACATACATACATACATACATACATACATACATGCATGCATGCATGCATGCATGCATGCATGCATGCATGCATGCATGCATGCATGCATACATGCATGCATGCATACATACATACATACATACATACATACATACATACATACATACATACATACATACATACATACATACATACATACATACATACATACATACATGCATGCATGCATGCATGCATGCATGCATGCATGCATACATACATACATACATACATACATACATACATACATACATACATACATACATACATACATACATACATACATACATACATACATACATACATACATACATACATACATACATACATACATACATACATACATACATACATACATACATACATACATACATACATACATACATACATACATACATACATACATACATACATACATACATACATACATACATACATACATACATACATACATACATACATACATACATACATACATACATACATACATACATACATACATACATACATACATACATACATACATACATACATACATACATACATACATACATACATACATACATACATACATACATACATACATACATACATACATACATACATACATACATACATACATACATACATACATACATACATACATACATACATACATACATACATACATACATACATACATACATACATACATACATACATACATACATACATACATACATACATACATACATACATACATACATACATACATACATACATACATACATACATACATACATACATACATACATACATACATACATACATACATACATACATACATACATACATACATACATACATACATACATACATACATACATACATACATACATACATACATACATACATACATACATACATACATACATACATACATACATACATACATACATACATACATACATACATACATACATACATACATACATACATACATACATACATACATACATACATACATACATACATACATACATACATACATACATACATACATACATACATACATACATACATACATACATACATACATACATACATACATACATACATACATACATACATACATACATACATACATACATACATACATACATACATACATACATACATACATACATACATACATACATACATACATACATACATACATACATACATACATACATACATACATACATACATACATACATACATACATACATACATACATACATACATACATACATACATACATACATACATACATACATACATACATACATACATACATACATACATACATACATACATACATACATACATACATACATACATACATACATACATACATACATACATACATACATACATACATACATACATACATACATACATACATACATACATACATACATACATACATACATACATACATACATACATACATACATACATACATACATACATACATACATACATACATACATACATACATACATACATACATACATACATACATACATACATACATACATACATACATACATACATACATACATACATACATACATACATACATACATACATACATACATACATACATACATACATACATACATACATACATACATACATACATACATACATACATACATACATACATACATACATACATACATACATACATACATACATACATACATACATACATACATACATACATACATACATACATACATACATACATACATACATACATACATACATACATACATACATACATACATACATACATACATACATACATACATACATACATACATACATACATACATACATACATACATACATACATACATACATACATACATACATACATACATACATACATACATACATACATACATACATACATACATACATACATACATACATACATACATACATACATACATACATACATACATACATACATACATACATACATACATACATACATACATACATACATACATACATACATACATACATACATACATACATACATACATACATACATACATACATACATACATACATACATACATACATACATACATACATACATACATACATACATACATACATACATACATACATACATA
Source organism: Harpalus rubripes (assembly GCA_963082715.1). Taxonomy (NCBI): domain Eukaryota; kingdom Metazoa; phylum Arthropoda; class Insecta; order Coleoptera; family Carabidae; genus Harpalus; species Harpalus rubripes. The sequence goes on along the minus strand of OY720451.1, from coordinate 31,596,760 downwards.
CATACATACATACATACATACATACATACATACATACATACATACATACATACATACATACATACATACATACATACATACATACATACATACATACATACATACATACATACATACATACATACATACATACATACATACATACATACATACATACATACATACATACATACATACATACATACATACATACATACATACATACATACATACATACATACATACATACATACATACATACATACATACATACATACATACATACATACATACATACATACATACATACATACATACATACATACATACATACATACATACATACATACATACATACATACATACATACATACATACATACATACATACATACATACATACATACATACATACATACATACATACATACATACATACATACATACATACATACATACATACATACATACATACATACATACATACATACATACATACATACATACATACATACATACATACATACATACATACATACATACATACATACATACATACATACATACATACATACATACATACATACATACATACATACATACATACATACATACATACATACATACATACATACATACATACATACATACATACATACATACATACATACATACATACATACATACATACATACATACATACATACATACATACATACATACATACATACATACATACATACATACATACATACATACATACATACATACATACATACATACATACATACATACATACATACATACATACATACATACATACATACATACATACATACATACATACATAATCGTAAAAATTGTAAAATTGTATTCTAGGGACCCTAAAATGTGCTTATTCATTAAAAATTCATCATCGAATTTTTTGACCAAAGACAATACCTGTCTTACCTAAAGGTGACGGAAGGTATAAAGAGTAAAAGTAAAGTAAATTTAAATAGTACAAATGTGTTTTTCTCTCCAAATGAGTTTCATAAAGTACATATTAAAGAATCAGAATAGAAAAAACAAATTATGTGTTTGTTCACGCTCGGGACATGGTGATGTCACTATACATCTACTCTAATTTTTTTAATATTGTAAGCTATAAAAATAATGAATCGACAATAAAAGGCTAAAAAAATTGAAGGTAGGTAAATAAATTTCGATGTGCTGATTCAGGTAAAAATATCGTTCTTGAAATTTACATTGTAATGTCACCGGCTGACAGATTTTTTTAAAATAAAATAGTTATTTGTAGACCTAGGCACTAAAGTATAATTTTATATCACTATCGCCTCGTAGAGTAAACCATATGAGTAATTAAAAAAATATTTTAGTACTCAGATATACATTGCATTTTTCCGAAATCGTTAAATTATTAATTAAAAACAAATATAAATAGCAGTTTGTTATGTATTTGTAAGATGTTAGATCATCTGAATACTAGCTGTTGCGATGGAGATGGCTTTGGTAACAATAATACTGTCAAATGTATTAAGATCTGTTATAGTAATTTACTTTTCAAAACCGTTACTCAGAACTTTACGACCGTGCACGGTACCTAACGAGCGAGCGAAGCGAGCACGTAAATTTCGGATAACGGTTGAGCATTGTACAATGTTTTATGATATACTGAATCGTAAATAATTCGAAAAAAAAAAAATAGAACCTACAACACAGTACGTTAAACTATTTGATCGAAATAGTCTTTGGAAATATATGGCGAAGCGAAATAATGAATAAATATACCTGTATATATGTTGCTATGGTTTTAACAGCCCGTAATTTATTTTGGAGGGGGCCCGTAAAAACTTTCCTTACCACTAGAGACAGAGCTCTGTAATAAGACGTTTACGATTCAGTATAACGTAAAATACTTAAACAGCACAAACATCACTATTTTTTTTGGACATTCCAGTTTACCAGTAACTTAAAAATGAGTAGTTAGTATTTATCGAGTTGATTAGCATATGAACACAGAATATGCAGTGAAAGAAAGTTTGAAATATGTATATTTTTTATTTTTTTTATAGAAGTTAGAAATTTAGGTTAATTCAAGTTTGACAGGTATTTAACGATAATTTTGACGTAAGTCCGTAAAATTTTAGTTTAGCTACAACTTTTGGTTAACTTCGTGGAGTAATATCGTGTACTTTAGTGTCGATTTCGGAAAAATAACTATATAACATTTATGCTAGTCAAGATTAACAGGTAATTTAAAAAAAATCGTAATTTTAGTCGAAAAATATCAGTTAATTTATAAATAAAAAGTAGCAATTAATAAAAGCTACTAGATTGTATAGTAAAAAAAATTAAACAAATTTTCTACGCAAAATTTTGTATTCAGCATAGTGTTCAAATATTTACATAAAAATGATTTCATTAAAATTTTCAACATTAATATGAATGCATTTATTTAACCTGTACAATAGAATCAAAATTGCAATTACATTTCATTTGAAGCTATTTAGTACAATTATTCCATCATTATAAGCCATTGGAAAAATGTGTTTTTTCTGCGCAGTACAATTAATTTTTCTCTGTGATCGTAGCGCGGTGTCGTTTGTCACTTGTCTCTCGTTTCACTGTCAGTTGGAAACAGACACGAAGCGCCAGACTTTGCGCCAGAATAGGATAGGACACGAAGGGCAAGAGAGGGAAACACGGACAAAAATGTAATTTTCCTAGTGCCGCTGCTGTAGCGTTGATAGCTCAACGCAAAAGCGAACCTTATGCGAGACAATGTGAAATGAGAACTATTTGATAGATGGTTTTATGTTGCAGATGACATTTCGCGGTTTCAAGTTGGCTGCATTAGTGCAGAGAATTTTAAACGTATTTTATGCCGGTAATTGTGGCCAGAGCATAAAAACTTTTACGGTATGACTGAAGAAGCGTGAAATATGTTTAATTTGGTGTTTATGAAACTGTTGTGCAACAACTAATGAAACTACAAACACAAAATGTAGTTGTTTTATTACTTTTGACATATGTGTACTGTTACATTTTCATCTCTCTATTATTGAAATATAAACAACTTGAAATGAAGAATAAATACAAGAAAACTTCTGTAAATCTTAATATTTATTTGTAATGCTTTTCTAATGAAATTTAATAACCAAATACAGAAATATAAGATTTTCATTTCACCTTCGAAAATCTTTCCCGATTTCCAGAGTGCAAACCTTCCGACAAATCTATTCTCCTTCATGTTAATACACTATCTCATCTATTAATGGCATTTCAGTGTAGTGCCACAATCTCCCTATCCACCTGACATCGTCCCGAGTAACTCTCTTATATTCCGAAAGCTCAAATCATTACTGAAAAAACAAGATTTTGACGTCCAAAAGTTCTAACTTGTAATTAAACGACATCCTGGCCCTAGAAAATAAATTCCAGGCTATGTTAGTAGTACTGGCATAACCATGTTTTGCAGGAAAGGGGGTCCTACTTTGAAGGTGATCACGGGGAATTATATGACCTAGACATATCCAATGGGTTACTTGCATACCATTTTCTTATATAATATTTTTGAAGAGACGATAAAAACTTGCTACCCACATTTTTTTCTTTTGACAAAATTTTCATTAATTGACCAGAAAAAAAATAATGAAATTTGATTATTTAAATTACCGCCATGTATGACGTAGAATTACGCCAAACCAATGAATGGCTGTAGAGCATCGGTACGCCCCATAGCAACGGCATGTGCGGGTAATTTAAACATGACAGATCATCTGTTTGACGCAAGGTTTGACGTTTAAAGGTTAGTATTTTAGATTGTGGAAATCCTGCTTAAGAAATCGAAATACGTAATAAAAGTAACAGAAACCACGCAAATTGGAAATAATAAACAAGGGACAGAGAGAGAAAAATGAACTAATGTCAAAATCAAATTAAAACTCGCACGCGCACGCCATCTATTTTGGATTCTATGCTATTGGCGAAAAAACTGAACTATAGGTGGCAGGCCGGACGGTAGCAAGATGGCGGAGGAATAAGGAAAGTTCTCAAATTCCTTATTGCTGGAAATTTGCATTTCAAAGTGCAAAGTATTTAATATGGAGAAAATTAACATAAAGTTAGGTGATATTTTTGAATACATTGCTTCTGCACGCCCTATAAAGGAAGGCGAAGTAATTTTTAAGGCAGGACATATTGCTTTGTGGAATAATATTTGATGGATCAGGTACAATACTGGGATCTTGTTTGAAAAACAGTCATTTGTGTGGAGAACCTCATATAATTGAAATTTTATTAAAGGAGAATACAAATTACTGGAAAGCAAAATTTAGTTGTAGAGCAGGATTTGGAGGCAAATACAAACATATTGTTGTAGTTTTGTTGCATATAAACAGGTTAGTAAAAATAAAAACTATATTTATTGTTTTACAACAAAAGTTATCATCATTATTATTATGCTAATAATTTATTTGTTTATGGGTTTGTGTATTACAGAGCAGAAGAAATATAAAAATTAAGTTGTACCGATTTGAAACAAGTAAGGGGAAAACTTGTTAAACAGAATGTTAAACAGTGTATAGTTTGGCTATAAAATTAGAAGAATTTTACTATCCTGTTTTAAAAAAGATAAAAAATGAGCCGATTGAAGACGTCAAAACTATATGGGAAGAAAATTTCAAGATCATATTTTGTCATTTGGGATATAATGTAAACTTATACTTTTTGACTTGTAATTACTGCATTGTGGCACTGAGCAGTGTTTATGACATTTACTGATCATTATTTAAATCTGAAAATGTAATATATATACACTATATATCTCACTTTCTTTTACAACAAATATAAATTAAACGTGTTTAAAATTAAATACGTTTCAATGTATGCTATCAACGGTTCCTTATTCCTCTAGTTCACAAATCAGCCGTCAGACGTCACCCACTTTGAATTTTTTCGCCAATTATGTTTTTCCTCGAAAATCTGTTAAGAGCTCCAAATTAAGCACCACTTCCGGTTTATCATATAAGTATAGTCAACATCGAGTTTTAAATACCAAATTTGATAAGTTTTGGATCATGTTTTAATATATTTTGTCAAGAAAATCCGTTTACAGCTTTCTTTAAAGTACTACTTCCGGTATATCAATTTTAGAAAAAAAATATAATACGTCGTTGTCATTAATATAAAAATCTTAAATACCAAATTTAGAAGTTTTGGATTGTATCAATATATTTTTCAGGAAAATATGTTCAGAACTTCAAATAACGTATCACTTCCGGTTTATCAATTTTAACCAAAATCTAGTACGTTGCTCCCTTTCATAGAAAAGTCTTAAATGCCAAATTTGACAAGTTTTGGAATATATCATAATATATTTTTCACAAAAATCTGACTAGAGCATTAAGTAAAGTATCACTTCCGGTTTATCAATTTTAGAAAAAATGTAATATGTTCTTCTTATTAAGATAAAAGTTTTGAACACTAAATTTGAAAATTTTTGGTATATATCAAAATATTTTTCACGAAAATCTATTCTGTGTTTCAAGTAAAATATCATTTCCGGTTTATCAATTTTAGAAAAAATCTAATATGTTTTTTTCATTAATCTAAAAGTCTTAAATACCAAATTTGACAAGTTTTTAAATATATCATAATATATTTTTCACGAAAATCTGTTCAGAGCTTCAAGTAAAGTATCACTTCTGGTTTATCAATTTTAGTCAAAATCTAATGTGTTCTTTCCTTTCATATAAAAGTCTTAAATGCTGAATTCAAAAAGTTTTTGAATGTATCATAATATATTTTTCACGAAAATCATTAGAGCCTCAAGTAAACTATGACTTCTGGTGTATAAATTTTAACCAAAATCTAATATGTAATTTCCCTTAGTATGAAAGTCTTAAATACTAAAATTGAAATGTTTTGGATTATATTTTAATATTGAATATTATGGGCTTCGAGTAAAGTATCACTTCCGGTTATCCAATTTTACCCAAAATCTAATCAACTCGTTATATGAAAGTAGAAAGCTTAAATACGGATAATAGAAATTTTGCGGAAGTTTGTTGTAAGACACACACACACACACTCACACACTCACACTCACACTCACACTCACACTCACACTCACACTCACACTCACACTCACACTCACACTCACACTCACACTCACACTCACACTCACACTCACACTCACACTCACACTCACACTCACACTCACACTCACACTCACACTCACACTCACACTCACACTCACACTCACACTCACACTCACACTCAC
>OY720451.1:31385496-31587996 GCA_963082715.1 Harpalus rubripes | reverse complement strand
TATTGATATATTCCAAAACTTTTCAAATTTGGTATTTTAGACTTTTATATTAATGAGAACGACATATTAGAAGTTTTCTAAAATTGATAAACTAATACAGGAAGCTAAAACCAGATTTTTTTGAAAAAATATATTAAACAATTCAAAACTTCTCAAATTTGGTATTTAAAACTCGTGTATAATTTGAAACAACATTACATTTTGATTATATCTATATGATAAACCGGAAGTGTTACCTAATTTGGAGCTCTTAACAGATTTTCGAGGAAAAACATTATAAAACATAATCCAAAATTTGGTATTACAGACTTTTCTATTTATTGGAACAACAAATTAGATTTTGTTTACAAACGATCAACTGGAAATGATACTTTGCTCAAAGCTCATTGCCATTTCAAACATGAAATTGACGGGAGGTCATGTGTTGGCCACATCAAATTTTTTAATACTACCAATTACTTCAAAATTAAACGAACGTTCATTGAAAATAATAAAAGAAATTAGAGTGAAGGACCTTATTTGCAACAGGTTTAAAACTAATATATAATAAGAATACTATTGATATATGAAGACTACACTGCAAAAAAAGCGGGAATATCGCATTTTTTAAAGGTATGAGTTATGCTTCATGAACAGTAAATACGGTAGAATTTTTTGTAAAAACTTCCAATGCAATAAGGATCATAGTCTCAATGTTACTTAGCTTTAAAATATAGCCTTACAACAGAAGAACCCCTTTTTTGCCGTATGGTCTTCATATGTATTTCTCATATACATCCTTTCCTAGGACTTCCGTGTCCTTTCCAAGTAATATTTTTTTAATATAATGGAGTATTTAAACAACAACATAAAAATATTCTATATTTATTTTAGAGGTAGGGGTAGCAGTTTCCAACATCACTGTACGTGAAGTCTGATTTTCATTAGAGAAATAGAGATGCGTCATGACATGAATAAAAATTTTAATAGAATGCTAAGATTGTTTTTATATTTTGCGTTCATAATGACCTTCATTTCGATACGCAATTTTTTGTTTTAGACGGTTGGTACTAGATGCCGTTTCTTTAACCCATTTTTACCTAATTTATTTTTAGTTAATTGGCAACTCATTTTAATAATATGTCGAAATTTTTTTTTTTTATTTAGGGAAGATTATTTACATGAAAGTGTAAAGATGGTTACAAATATAATCACAAATTGAGTAAGTAAATGTTATTCGAGAAGGCGCAAAATATAAAAAGTAGTATAAAGAACTCATTTTATGAGACTTTCTTTCGCACATGAAAGTGTAAAGATGGTTACAAATATAATCACAAATTGAGTAAGTAAATGTTATTCGAGAAGGCGCAAAATATAAAAAGTAGTATAAAGAACTCATTTTATGAGACTTTCTTTCGCACTTGTCAATTAGAAAACGAGCGTTAGTGAGTTTTCTAAATTTTGACGCGTGTGAGAAAAACATGTCTTACAAAACACGTTCTTTAATATACTATTATCGACTACTAATTTACATAGTTTTTTTAAATCTGATACATAATTTACAGTAATTTTCAGCAAGTACCTAACTAATATTACAATAAAATATAAAATTAATAGATCTTTATACAAGATATTTACGGTCTTCTTCTTTCTTTAATGGGTGATACTACAGATCAAAAAAGGCGAAACCGTTAAAACACCATAGTAAAAGATTTTTTTTGTTTTTATAAAGGGGCGATAAATTAATCTTAGGAAAAGTTGTAGTAACCTGCAAACTAACAAATATCATTTGCGTTTCTTTTGTTTTTAATTTATTTATCTGTCAGTTGTAGTTCGTTGGTTATTTAAGGGGAATTGCATAAAAATTCTACTTCCGCAAGTTGTCTTTACGCAGAGCTATTTCCAAATAGGCGATTTCCTAAATTTGAGAATTGTTGTGGTATAGGACATCGCCTATATGGAAATAACTGCAACTGAGAGAACAAAAAAGAAAAACTACCGGGTTACTACAACTTTTTCTAAGATTAATTTATCTCCCCCTTATACAAGCTTTTATAAAAAATTATACCTCCATCTTTTTATTATAAAACTTTTACTACGGCATTTTAACGTCTTTCGCCTTCTTTTGACCTCTAGCACCACCCATTAATAAAATATAAGAAGGCCGTAAACACCCTATATTAATAAAAATTGTTATCCACTGATATTTATTAATTCTTGATGCATGATACTAATATAAATCGGGAAAATGCATAATGCAGAAATTTTACAATGGCGAAACTGCAGAGTAATTAGAAACACAGATCCCAGTGGTAGAACGAAGCGATGAAATATGAAAATTATAAATTCAAATAGTGAAATTATCTGGTGGAGACGCGTAGTGTAATCCCTATCCTACTGCTGGAAATTTACAATACAAAACGGATTTTCGTTCATAAACCCCGAAGACGGCAGCAGGTGCAAACTGTTTGCCTTCTTGAATATTCATGCACTGACTTATTGGCTCTACACCCACACACACACACACACACACATACATGCACGCCAGCGCCAGCCTACTGCGTTTGCTTATTATACCGAAGTGATGTACGCGATATATTATACATACAGAGTAATGTAATAAGTAAAGTGTTGAACTGCGCTGCGATATGTATACGAGCTTAAGTGGCTTAGAAAAATTACTGCCTTCGTTACCCTAACCACTAGCAATTTTTCACTACATTATCTTTTACTCCATATGTTTGCTTAGCAAATTATAATGCTTGTTTTATCTTGTTTAATAACCTAATAACTCCATTTATAACCCATATAAATTACCATTGCAAAATTCCTTTAATCAAAATGACAAGGTCGTAAATTTGTCAAAGCAAATAATATGATTAGAAATTAAAATATTTTTCAGTTAACCGTTTATTAATAGGTTATGTTAATGTATACAAAATCCGGTTATAGTTTTTATTAGTAATGCACGACGTGGCGAGAGTACTCTCGCATCTCGTCTTGTTTCATTGCATTATGCGAGACGAAATCGAGAGCGAGATTGAAATTTAAAATTTGAGGCAAGATCGATATAACAACTACGAGAAGCGAGAAATCTCGCGAAAGTCTCGCAATAAAAAGTATTTGTAACTTTATAGCTTTGATTCATAAATTCAATGAAAAATGCACCGTACAGGGAGTGGAGTCAACGGTAATTCGTTCATAGACCAGGTGAATGTGAAAACTATACGAATTGACTATATTTTTTTAGTCTATCTAGAGTCGAATGATATCAGTTGCAGAGCGAGGTAATGCAAAATAAGGACTAAATCGGTTTTGCATCTAATAGAACTAGTTTTTCTCCAACATTTCAGCCCCTAATTTATCCCAGTTAAAACTACGGTTAATAAAATTCTTGTCGTCCATGAAAAGTAAAGGATCATATATTAAGCGTCGATAGGAGCCAACACGGAGTGAAGCGAAATGATTGGTTGCCAGCGGGTTCCCAGTGTAGCGCTTTTTTATGAGTAAATCTTACTTAAATAGTGGCATATAGTTAATGATAAGGTGTAGAAACTTTTAGTTACAATTTTTTTTAAATGTTTAATTAGTTTCACTGATGACAGAATGTATTAACAGATATTCGTATTGAAATAATTTGGTGACTAGAATTTAGTGTTTCGTCTCTTTATTATAGTTATACGACTGTAAATACACGGAAGACGGAACGATTGGTGCGAACTTGTCTTTTGTAGTTCAACTGATACGTAAATACCGAGGTAAATACGTAGTGCACAAGCGCTTATTTTTCCAGCGAGACTCTCGCGCGAGAACGAAACGAGACCCAAAAAAATGTGCGAGAACGAGAGCGAGATCGAGACTGCAGATCCGAAAACGAGACGAGATCGATATTTTATATTTCTCGTCTCGTCTCGCCTCGCGTGCATCACTAGTTTTTATTCGAATGCGGTATTCAACTATTGCAAAATAAATAGCTAACTTCAATAATTATAAGGTAGCATATTGGTACTATAAACTAAGAAGTTTAGGGATGTTTCAAAATTCACGCAAGAGTTGTGCACCATTTGTGTTGTAAAGTGTTGTCAACGAAAAAAAAAAAAGGCAGCGTGACAGCTGACAATTCAGTGTTATTAAAAATGGAGCGCTACACGAAATAACAACGCGTTTTCATTGTTGAGCAATATTTTAAAAATAATGAAGGTTTGGCAGCTAGAGTTCGAACAAAATCATCTTCAACGATGAGCTTCATTTTCATCTTGATGGCTTGGTTAATCAACAAAATTGTCGCATTTGAGGTTCAGAAAATCCACGAGTGATTGGTGAGAAACAAATACATCCACAAGTCCACTGTTTGGTGCGGATTTTGGGCTTTTGAGATTTCGGACCCGGACCATTCTTCTTAGAAAAGCGACATGATAATCCAGTTTTTTGTGCCCAAATAGTAATATATGGATATGGACGACATGTGGTTTAAACAAGACGGTGCCACATGACATACAGCGTGAGACACAGTTCAATTACTGCATGAGTCTTTTCCTGGTTGGACTTTTTTTAGAATTTTTTTTGAAGTGTAAGGTTTATGGCAACAAGCCCACGATCACCCACGTCTTGAAGGGAAAAATTGAGCTCTGTATCAACTAAATCAGCCACATTTATGCCAAATGGTCATGGAAAATTTCAACAAAGGATTGTGTATGTGCCAGCATTTTACCCGATATGCTATTCCATACATAACCCTGTACTGTATGTAGGGTTGAAATTATATAGGAATGGAGTCGGGTTGTAAGTTTATTTAATGAAGTCTAATGTCGACGTTTCGCCTCTATTTGAGGCTTCATCAGGACGAAAGACTAAATAGTAATATGTTTCCACTCAGGAAAATGATTGGGCCAAAAGGACCTCGTCATTAAATTATAAAACAATTGTAGTACATAAATGTAGCACGTCATGAAAAATATAAAAAAAATATATAATAAAGATTTAATTATTAAACACAAAACGTGATGTCATGCCCACAACTAGATAAAATGGCGTCTTCCTCTTAGCCTAGGAAGACGCCATTTTATCTAGTTGTGGGCATAACATCACGTTTTGTGTTTAATAATTAAATCTTTATTATATAAAAAAAAAATTATATTTTTCATGACGTGCTACATTTATGTATTACAATTGTTTTATAATTTTATGACGAGGTCCTTTTGGCCCAATCATTTTCCTGAGTGGAAACATATTACTGTTTAGTCTTTCGTCCTAATGAAGCCTCAAATAGAGGCGAAACGTCGACATTAGACTTAATTAAATAAACTTACAACCCGACTGCATTCCTGTATAATTTCAACCCTACATCACTACTCCAGTCGCTTAGATTTCTCTTCACCTATACTGTTTATTTTATGAATCAATAAAATATTTACAATTTTTAATTATAAACCTCTGTTTTCTATCAAAATTACTTCTTGCGTGTATTTTGGGACATGCTTTATAATGTTATTGTAAACGCGACGTTAGAGTCCCTAATCGGTTATTATCCTAAGATTTCGGATGTCGGCGAACTGGACCTACTATTCATTGTTTTTGCTTGAATTTAAATTAAGAACTATAGCAATACTACGGTCATCCTAATGACAGTCTCAAAATGTTTCAGGAAATAAATATTGTAATAATATTTATTTTAAGCATATTTCTTTATTTTTGTATTCATTAGTAATTAATTTGTTAAGGGATTTTTTTAAAAATAAAAATTAATTAAAATAATAACCAACTCGGGACTATGACGTTACAAATAATAACAGACATTCAAAAATTCATATCTCGCTTACTAATTCGAATTTTAAAGTCGCGTTTTTACTAATATTCTTAAATTTAAAAAATTGTTTTTTTAATAAATTAGCAGAATACCCCATTCCCAAAAGTACACTGTCAATCATTTTAGGCCCGGCTAAACCTTTTACAAGCACATATTACTTGTTTCTCAAATTTAGGTGAGACATCTAAAAGCAACATATGACAAAATACTAAATCAGTAGTATGTTAGACTATTATATTGGTTTAAAGCCCACGATCAACGAACATACAAAAATACCAAATATTCAAATACAAAGCATTTATTTACAGCGCCTCTATTGGGGAACATATGGCGATCACAATGCGCATGCGAATTTACTCCCGATTTGAAGTGAAAATTTGGACCTTGCAATGCAAGGTTTTAGTTAAGGGTGTAGTATCGGAAAATCGTTCCGGTACTTTTTTCCACAACTGAAAAACCTAGAGTAACGATTTGTTACTACATTACAACTGTTATTATCTATAAGTTTAATTAAATAATGGCATATAATTAATTGTGTTATTTATAAAATTCATATATTCAAACTAACGATAAAACGTCAAAAATTTCATATTTTTAATTGAAAAAAAGGGGGGTGAGGTGACGTCCCGGTACTTCATTTCTTAGCACCGCTGGTTTTTATTGACGTGCAGTGTGAACCCAAATTGCACCGAGACAAAATTGTAAATGACTTTACTGAAATATCTCTACTTAGCCTACAATTTTAAGCAAGCATGAAATTGTGCTAGGTTCAAATTTGATTGTTAATGTATAGCATTGCGCAATAATAAATCGTTCAAAAAAATATTTTATTCACGATTATTATAGTAATATATCGATGTTGGACAAACCACGCTTCCATTCCACGGGTTGGAAATGTTTATGTAGGGTTGCCTAGCAACATTGTCATAGATACAAATAATAAAGTAGACTAAACAAATGTCAATATATTTGTCAAAAAATATTAATATAATTTAAGGTTGTAACTCAATTATTTATTTTGATAATTATTGATTCAAAAAGGGGATGATTGTGGATAAAATAGTATACATACCTCGGTGAGAGGTAGAGTTCCATTACAGCCTCGCGCTGTATCTGACTTCGAGGTTTCGCCTCTCGGTAAAATATATAAGCCCTCTGCTGTAAGCTGTAATAAAACACATCCTACCTCGGATGTAATGTCTATTAATTCGCTGTATAATCTATGGATCTATGCTGGTACCTAGTAGGAAATTTTCGATAATTTTATGGAATAGAAAGTATCATATTTTTTGAAAATTTTATATATTAATCTACATGATAAAATAAGAGACACGTAATTTTTATAGTGTCATTTACTAAGAAAAAAAATTATTCCATATACCACCGGAAGTACGTATATATGCTGTTCTAGAATATGTTTCTATGGCGCATATTGATATCTGTCATATGTTATTCAAAGTGTCAGTTTATTGTATTTAACATTTTAGTTAATTGTGAATCATTAAACATGTATTCCAAAATTCTCTTTTCGACATTTTGTCTTGCCACTTTGCCGGTCTGTAAACTTTACGTAAATATATGGAGTTTATTTAAATGGTAAGTTTTCTTACGACATTCGTCGCAATATAGATCCTATCACCTGTGGGGCAAAAATAAACTATTTTAATTATTTATGAATGTCGTCAAGAATCATATACTTTTAATTGCGCAATGCCATTCCTTCGTGGATAATACTATACCATAATATTATTGAATGAACATGAAAATGATAGATAATAAAATATTACCTGGTTGACATGACTGATTTGATATGTAACCCGTCGTAAAATAGAGGGTCATTTATAATAATGAAATGTTAAATGTAAAGCTTTACGGTAATAAAACTTCCGGATATTATTATTTTATTTACAACTATCACACTAGCTGGCTGATTAATTCAAATTAATACCCTTACTGCTAAGAAAGTTAAACTGCGGACTATGGTGCATCTATATACAATTATAGTGATGCACGCGAGGCGAGACGAGACGAGAAATATAAAATATCGATCTCGCCCCGTTTTCAAATCTGTAATATCGATCTCGCTCTCGTTCTCGCACATTTTTTTTGGGTTTCGTCTCGTTCTCGCACGAGAGCCTACCGAGAGTTTCGCTATAAAAATAAGCGCTTGTACACTACGTATGTACGTAACAGTTTTACTAGAAGAGAAGATTTAGTCACTCCCATTGACGTTTATCTTTTACTTTTCAGGAGCGGCAAGAATTTTTAACCATGGTTTTAACTGGTATGAATTAGGGGCTGCAATATTGGAGAATACTAGTTCTATTGGATGCAAAACTGATTTTGTCATTATTTTGCATTTCCTCGCTTTGGGACCGATACCAATCGACTCTAGATAGACTCAAAAAATATAGTGAATTCATATAATTTTTACATTCACATGTTTTATGAAAGAATTAGCGTTGACTCCACTCCTTGTACGGTGCATTTTTCATTGAATTTATGAATCAAAGCTATCAGGTTACAAATAATTTTTATTGCTAGGCTCTCGGGAGAATCTCGCGAGATTTCTCGCTTCTCGCAGCTGTTATATCGATCTCGCCTCGAATTTTAAACTGCAATCTCGCTCTCGTTCTCGTTTGCATAATTGAACGAGACGAGACGAGATGCGAGAGTACTCTCGCCTCGTCGTGCATCACTATACAATTAGGATACGAATTTACCACACTGACTCTAAAATAAGGAATCTTCAAACCATTCCTCTTGTTAACTAAAAACCGCTATATGGAAATTATATACAGAAATACCTCGCACAGTCGGGCTTCGGTCAATCCGGATTCACTATAGTCCGAAAATCTATATATGAATTACGTAATGTATTTTTGACATTTGTATTTATTAACCAGTTCTGGATTTCGGTGATGTTAAAGAACTTAAGTAAGAAAAAGGATCAGATGCAACAATGGTTACATACCCTCCAGACTCCCAAAAAATACACTTTTCATATATTTCAGTCAGAGTTCGACGACCCTATTGGATAGTTTTTTAATTAATCCTTTTCCTTACTAAAGTCATGATTATCCTTACACATTCATACTTAAAGCAACAGTGCAGTAACACGTGTCTTATTTCTGTATAAATTTAATTTTATTTTCTTTGACTACAATTTTTTTAACATCAGTTTATATTAATTTTTTTAACAATTGATCATTCAAACTAATTTACATGTATTTTTTTATAATTTTATCTTGTACGACGACCAACTCTGTGATAATTTTATTCTCAATGGTTCTTTATGGGTGGTTGCCACAAACCTGTAATTAGAAATTTTCTGTAAGTATTTGTTTATTATTTGTATTCTAAAAAATTTATATTCTAGGTTCGTTACCTCATTTGTATACATTATTGTATGTTTCATTATAGTGGCCTGACGAAGGCTAATGTTTAGCCGAAACGTTGGCTTGAAAGAAATAATGTCACCAAAGACTGCTAGTCCGATTATTTTTTTCATTTTGGAACCCCTCATCCATTCTACAGTCGACTATCACACTAGATCATTAAAAAATTAATACTCTGAAACACCTGAAGATGCCCTATGCTCCCAAGGAGCGAAAAGGTCTAATAATGTAATTTCATAATTTAAATCATTAATTTTACAATTTGTTAGATTGTAGTCAAGTAACTTCGCTGCCACCCACGATATCTTTGTAGATAATTGTTTCATTATCTAATGAATTAAGAGATTTTGTACTTTCTGTTAAGAGAACAACAAGTAAGTGTTCTATTTTCCAAAGAACGAACGTCATCAAATTTTCAGCTGGATTAATTTGCACATTAAACTATTACCCCATGAAATTAGTGTTAATTTATTTATAAATCTCATCGTTACATGCTTGATAATATTAATGAAAATGAGTTTGAAATAACGTTGCTTGGTTGTTTATCACTACATGGTAGGTAATAAAAGTTTGAAAACTCCTGCACCGCAGTCGGACAGGTGTGAAGCATCATTCCTCAGAATTACGTAGTCGGGTCTTGTACCCAATTAGCGAATTAGATACTATGACTAATTAGTTTTGGATGCAAAACACGGTCTGCCCTCCCCTTCTTGAGCATTCGCGCTCATGAAGCTGCATGCGTGCGCGCAAACCTGCTACTATCCTTACAAATAGCGGTGGATCCAAGCATCAGACCAGACGAATCTATGACATTCTAATTATAATTTATGAATTTACATATTTATTAATACATATTTTAATATATCACAAAGCTCTAAATTGGTAAATAAATAGGTAGGCAATAGGTAGGTAATTGTATTGTAATAATTGATTGATAAATAATACTTATAGTTTCATAGATTTTACTATTATCTGCCCTTTGAATACTGCGAAAGTTATTAACACAGGCTGCAGTTTTCTATGTCAGAATCATAAGTATCTGGATGAAGTTTCGACTAAATAAACTTAGAAATCGTATTGAGTTGAAGTTGTTAACATTCTTTTGAGTCAGAAAAGTAGTGCTGTGCCACCCGGCAATTACGATTTACAGAGGAAAATATCTGGCTTTTTCCGTTTTTTATGCCTGCCAGTGGTGCTACACAATATTTGAAATAACTTGGGAAATTATGAAAAAAAAATTGATTGGAATTTCCAGGAATTTTTCCTCATCATTCAAATTCGGGAATTGACCCATCACTACATAAAACATTCAAAATATAAACAAATCTAACAGGTCCACAGGTCCTATAGGCTCAACGCTAGGTACGCTTATAAATAGATCAACGGATTCTGTCGATCCTAATAAGAGACACTTCACACAAAATAAAAAAGCTTAAATTCATGTATTTAAATTTTGACGGCAATGCATAATAATTCATTTGACATTTCATTTTGATGCAATATTGTCAATTTAAGAAATGATTAAAATTACGTTGATGCAACGCCATTAATTAATCCCCAAGGTAGCTGAATTCTCTGTAACTGGTCATCATAAACTGTCAAGGAATTTATCTTTTAAGGAGTGTTTTTATATATATGTATATATATATATATATATATATATATATATATATATATATATATATATATATATATATATGTATATATATATATATATATATATATATATATATATATATATATATGTATATATATATATATATATATATATATATATATATATATATATATATATATACATATATCACGGCATACTACCCATTATTGGATGTGCTAATATGCTTTGTACCCTGATTTCGGTAATTATGATGACATATTCTTTTGGTGTCGGTCGGGATCGAACTCAGTTCCTCAGATTCGAAACCAGACACTCAGGCACGCGGTCATGAGAACCCATCAAAAATCTGTTGTCGCCAATACAATACCTCCCGCCATGTACCGCCCGAGTCACAAAAAAGATTAAGCTAATCTTTATTTTTGAGACCCCATGGGGTCCCGTAGTCGTGTGCCTGCGTGTCAGGTCGTGAATCTGGGAAACGGGGTTCAAATCAACGCCAAATATTTCCAATTTTAAATGGCACAAAATTGACCTCTGCGGTGCACTGTCCGCGCACGGTGCAAATATTTCATCATTACCGATATCTGTGTACAAAGCAGATTGGCATACTCAACAATGGGTAATACGCCGTGATGATATATTTATTTATTTATTTATTTATTTATTTATTTATTTATTTATTTATTTATTTATTTATTTATTTATTTATTTATTTATTTATTTATTTATTTATTTATTTATTTATTTATTTATTTATTTATTTATTTATTTATTTATTTATTTATTTATTTATTTATTTATTTACTTATTTATTTATTTTTGGATTAGCGAATTTCACTCTAATTTTGACAGTTTATTTCTTAAAATATAGTCTAATCTAATTCAAGTAACTACCTTTTTTGATAATAAAATGCAGATTAAATTTTAAATACCTAGATAAATAGATGTGATTTTTAGCAAGGGTTGCGGGAGGTAAAAATGTTTAACTCTTTAAATTTGTTTTTTATTTAATTTTGTTTGTATTATCTAAAGCTATTTAAACTTGTTATTATTCTTCTCTATATTCTATGTTTTCCACTACCTTAGTAATGCTGTATACCATGGCCCAACCATTGAAAAAACATAGTAAATAAGTATATGAAGCTAGGCGCGAATGAAAGGCTAGATTGTCTAGAAATGATCAGGCAATCAGGACAATCACCCTGGTTATCAGGGAAAATATCCTGCAGACTATGTCGAGGATAACGACAGCCAACACAAGATATACACCACATATAAACTGCTTTTGTAGAAGCCTGCATCCAGATTCTGGTAGTAGTATAACAGAGAGCCCTGAACTATTTGTGAAAGAGTTTTCCACCAGGTCTTCTCTTCCCAGTGTGTGCTGTGGGTGAGTTAACACACAATCGGGTCTATCCTGTAAAAAAAAATACAGTAATTTTTAGCGTTCAAATATACAACACTAAAAAGTAATTATAAGCGTCAGTGTTAACTATATTTCATAAAAAATTTATTTACCAAGGCAATGGATAACAATTTCGTTAACATTTAATTTTATCACCATACTGGAGTGTGAAATCTATTGCGTAGATAATTATAATGATTTATAAATATAATTTAAATGTGTATTCCTCGACTGGATCAATGTAATACTAGGAAAACTTGGTGAAAAAATAGTTTGATGAATTCGTTTGGAATGTTTTATTACATAACTGACGTTTCAGCACCAATTATGCCTTCTTCAGGGAACTACAAATAGCAAGGTGTTTACAAAATTGCACATTCATTATTGTACAGAATTTACTTATATGTAATACTTACTAAGATGATATTTAAAAAAAAATGTTGATTAGAAAAGTATATTGTCGTAAAATATAACTTATATTTAGAAAATTATCTACCACACAGTTCATCTTCAGAACAAGTGAGGAAAAAACTTGAAAATTCCGGTTGTTATAAATGAGGATTAAATGTTAGCGCTGAAAATAAGAATATTAAAACACATTTATCACAAAAAAATAACAAATCTAGATAATCATCGCCTGGCCAAACCCGGTCACGCGGAACCCTCTTCCACGCCGTGATTATTTCTGCAAAAGAATTAACACATGAGAAATACTCAGTGAGGAGGCAATCATTCACCAAATACACACGCATCCACCACAAAGGAATGTATTGAGAAATCACTTGAGAAATAACACACGTATGCAACAAAGTCCAATAGAACAGGGAAAATGGAATAAGTCACCTTATGCAATACTCATACCTGCTACTCAATAGCAGTGTGGCCCCGGACTTACGCGGACATATACTCAATTGTACCTGCCATTACCACACCTGAGCGGTGTGGTTTATACCGGCACCGAGATATGGTTGTACAACCAACCCTTCCATTGCCATCCCTGGGAATAGGGAGCTACCCTAACCCGAATTCCGCTCAGGTGCTGATCAACCCTAGTGGCTTTACTTCGGCCTTAGGGACATAGTTACAAAACCAGGATAAAACCATTCCTGCCGTTACCACGCGGTCAATCAGCGAAACCCCACAAGACTAGCAATCGTGGACACATAGATCGCATTCCTGGTTACCCTTATAGCTCTCTCATCACGTACCAGAGGCTCTACATAAATCAATCACTACAATATCAATATTCTCACACTGAAATCTAGAAATAAACTGAAATAAAATACGTGAATACCAGTATCATTAAACGTAGCTCTTATCCAACAGGATCAGTTACGTACCTAAATAGCTAATTAGAGACAAAACATAATAAATTTAATAAAAATAATCTTATGCAAAATAATTACTATGACACGGCGGAACACCACAATCCTGGACCAATCACACAAGGCCACGGGGAGAGACGAAAATGACCTGTTAATTAATTTATTATAAAATTTTTCGTTATACTGAATCGTAAACGTCTTTTTACAGATGGTAAAGACAGTTTTTACGGGCTGTTAAAACTATAGCAACATGTATACAGATTTATTTATTCATCATTTCGCTTCGCCATATGTTTTCACTAATTCGATCAAATAGTTTAGTGTATTGTGTTGTAGGTTCTGATTTTTTTTCAAATTATTTACAATTCAGTATATCATAAAACATTGTGCAATGTTCAACCGTTACCCGACATGTACATGCTCGCACGGATAACAAAAAATAAATTTCTGAGTAACGGTCTTGCAATGTATATTACTATGAGAAGGACTCTTCCATATATACTGCTGAAGTTTTGTATGTCGGTCTGTGAGTTTATGGTTTCTTTATTTTTGTATGCGCAGCATCTCTAAAGTTAATCGTTTGTTTAGATTGTGTTTTGCCGCTAGGATTTTTGTTGAAGTGTAGTTGAATGTGTTTCTTTGTTTTACAATGGTGTACAAGGGCATAGTTGGTCGTGTTGGTTTCCTTTTTACCTCTCGCTAAGAGAGGTATTGTATTCATGCTAAAAATTGCATATCCAGATTTTAATGAATAAGCACGTTTTAAAGTCCCTAGAATCCGATTATAACATTTTTACGATGATGTCCGTATGTATGTGTGTGTGTGTGTGTGTGTGTGTGTGTGTGTGTGTGTGTGTGTGTGTGTGTGTGTGTGTGTGTGTGTGTGGATGTTGGATTCACTATATCTCAAATACTATAAGACTTAAGACATTTTTAACTACGGATTCCTCAATCTAACAATAATGGGAAGAGTCGAGTCGGTTTTGGTAACAATTGGACAACCGGAAGTAGTAGTTACAAGAAAAAAATTATCTAAATATTATTTATCGAAAATTTATGTAAATACTTATATTAAAGAACGTTAAATTCTTTATTCGATAAATATAAATTCATTATTATATCTTGTATAGATTTAGAGATAAAGAAAGGCATATAAAATAGACGTAAAAAATCTCAGATCAAACTACTACAAGGCAAGAAATTCAAATGTTTGTAATTGACACATAAATGTCACTGTCAAAAATATTTGTATGCCTCTGTCAAAAATATGTGCACATTATTATGAAGATTATGAAAATAAAAAAAGTCAACAACGCAAAAAATATACGTAAAAAAGAATATAAAAGGAATTTGCGAAAAAATGACGAATATAAAGAAAAAGAAAAGGAAAGTAGAAAAAGAAAATTTCAGGATATTGAATATAAAGAAAATGTATGAATTGTACATAATTTATATTAAAATAATTATTTTGTAATGAGACATGAATATATGTATTTGTATTTAAAAATATTTTTCGTTTTATGCGTATAACCAGTACGGCTGCGAAATGCTTATTTTGCATCCGGTTGCACATATATACAGCGAAAGAATTATCAACAACAAGCATCGTATTAAAATGGAATGTCCTAACTTAGTCGAAACAATATGAATTTTTAAATCTTAATTAAAGATTTGTTGAAACGAGACGTACGTAGGTGAAAAAAAAGAAACGAAAATTGGGAGCTAAGGAATATCAACGACCAACATCTTCATAGTTCTTCACATAACTCATATATTATTCTTGAAATATGAGAATTTTGACATAAAAGTGTGAATTTTGACATTGACAGTACTACATTGCACTCTTCTTTGATTACCTTTACATATTTACCGTGATATTCTTATTTTCATTTTAGCTGATATTCATAATGTTGCCATACGCAACTACCTTTTCTGAATTTTGAGTCCATAGGTTTCCGTAGTCCGTGTCCGTAGTGTAGTGGTATGTGTTAGGCAGCCCGCGGGCCAAATTTTATCCACCCCTATACTTACGAGTGACTAACGTATAGGTAAATTTTCTATATTAACTATTTATTATTATTGCCGTAATCGAAAAACTACAAATAAAATGTGTCTTACTACGTATAAACGTATTTGTATTGTATAAGTATATCTAACATATTTAAATCGGGCTGTAGTTATAATAGTTAAATGTATGTGATTTATCACACCAAGCTGAATATCCACAAATCAAAAAACGTAAAGTAGTTAATTTTTTTGTTGGAATTCCTAATGCTGATCTATGACTTGATTGGTTGGTTTAAATTGTCACTCAAGCGATCCACTAAATTTTTATTCACCCGAAATAATATTTTAAAATTTTGATTCGAAAAGTAATTTCTGTATTTTCCAAATGCTTTAAAGCAGCAGGTAATTCTCTTTCGCCAACCATGATATTTGTAATAATTTTATTTATAATATTAATTAATATAATTTATTATTAAGTAAAATTTCTATATAACATAAGCGAGTGACATTGATTCTCACCACCAAAAAGGTGGGGAGATAATTTTCACGTAACGAGATGAAATGTGAAGTAGTGAGACGACAAAATTATTTCAAGAATTAAAGAAAAAATCTCACTACGTGACGTATGTCACGTGACGTTTTTTCTCACTTCTGTCAAATCTCACTGACATTTCATTTTTCAAGAATTGCCCCCCAGGTAAAATATCTGGCGAGAGGTTATGTGTTGGCCACATTAGATTTTTATTGTTTCTTTCGTGTTCGGAAAGCCTTGTTTTTAAATACCGTTTGGTTTGCCAATGTAAATCTTATTGCAATCATTGCAGGGAATTGCATATACTACATTCGATCTTTGTCTAATGTGTATGGGATGTTTAGTATTATTGTATAGGTTCCAGATAGTTTTGGTTTGTTTATATGTGATGTTTATGGATAAGTGTTGGTTTATGTTCTTCTTTATGTTGTGTGATAAGTTCTTGATGGTATGGTGAAATAGGGTTGTGTTATAATTTGTTGTAGTCGGGTATTGTATTGTGGGTTGGTATTAAATATTGTGTTTGTGAGGGATTTGGGGTAGTTGTTGATCAGTAATTGTTGTTTTATCTTTTCCTTGATATCTTGTTGGAAACATGGAGATGTAAATCGGAGCGCCCGCTTTTTGAGATTACATGCTACATTTACAGGCTAGTGAGGTGGATGGTGTGATTTATAGTTGAGTATACAACTTGTAGAAGTTGTCTTTTTATGTCATTGTGTAAAGATGTTATCTGGGCTTCTGGTGAGAAGAACATCAAGGAAAGGTATTTTTCCCTCAACTTCTTGTTCGATCGTAAATTGTAAGTGCTGATTGTACCTATTAAAAATTTGTAGGGTGTGATCAATTTTGTTTTCAGGAACAACTGTGATTATATTGTCTACATATTTCTTGAAATTATTTCTTGAAAAACCACCTTTTTTCTCCATATTTTCCTAGTATAAATATAATGTCTGACAACGGTAAAAATATGTATTTGCAATATTTTCAATAGTTAGTGATTTGTAGAATCAAAGAAAGGAGATCCAAAATATTGTGTGGTAGTCATTCATTAATCACATAAGTAAGAATATGCAGGAGGCCTTCATTCTACAGTAGATTTTAATTTTATTTCATTTACAGGGTGATATTTTTCAAGGTATACATAGGAAATTAACATGGGAAATCAGTTTTTGCAAACCGTTGCCCCCCGTTTTAACTTATGGCAATGGTTGTGGTGTCAATATAAAGATAAAAATTTCCCCACCCGAAAATACCAAATACATGGATATTATACTATATTTTAGGTCCATAAATTAATTTCAATTTTTTTTATCTTCGTATTAATAGTAATATCCATATGCCAAATTTGAACAAAAAGACAAACAAATGCTTATTATTTTATCTGTCAGAATAGGTTAATCTCTCTTAACAATGGCAATTAGCGTATTCTGACAGATAAAATATCAAGCGTTTGTTTATTTTTTTTTCAAATTTGGCATGGCTATAGTTATTAATAGGAAAAAGAATAATTTTTAAAATTAATTTATGGGCCTAAAATATTGGATGATTTCCATTTACTTAGTATTTTCGGATCTTTATATTGACACTACAACCATTTCCGTAAGTTAAAACAGGGGGCAACGGTTTGCAAAAAACTGATTTCCCATGTTAATTTTCTATGTACAGCTTGAAAAAAATGACCCTGTATAAACCCGTATACATATAAAATGCTGTCTTCTAATCAGAAGTAAATCTTTTTGAAAACCATGTTTGATCACAGAATTTAAAAAAATTTGTTCTTTGTTTTCTATCTTGTGTATGCCTTTCTATAACTATCAACATATTCAATAAACTTGTACAATTTTCATTTAAAAGAGCCAGATGTCAGACCTTAGGGAATGCTTAGCGATTGGGGCATCGGAAAACAGATACCTAGCTAAATAATTCCTAAATCAAAATAGACATTGCTTAGCGGTTGGTAAAAACGAAATTTTACTAGGTAATAACTATGTGGTGTACATCGAGTACATAGACATTACTTAGATTTTAGGAATCGGTGGTGAAATCGACCATTAGAAACCCGATTCCATGGTAAAATATGATGGATGTAAAAATCTTTTATCTGGTTGCATATCTCCGTTTCCGTATTCAATTGAAGACGTCGGTCTCAAAATCGGCACGATTTTGAATTGCAATATTAGTTTCCGAACACATGTTAATTTCATGTCGATCGACCTCGAATCTCGCATGTTTTCAATATTTAGTCTCTTTTAACTTGCAATTTTTCTACATAGTATTTCAGTTTTTTCTTGATATTATTAAGAAAGAAAAAATCATTCTGGTCTAAATTATTATGTCTACCACAGGATTAATACGAAATACAGTACACAGTATTTGAAATGTAAAAAAATATAAATAAATAAATATATCATCACGGCGTATTACCCATTACTGGGTGTGCCAATCTGCTTTGTACATAGCGTCGGTAATAATGATGATATATTTGTACCGTGCGGTCGTTTACCAGGCGTCACCTCACGGACACTCATTTCTGGTGAGGAGAGTGCACTACACAGGAGTCAATTTTGTGCCATTTAAAATTCGAAATATTTGGCGTCGGTTAGGAACGAACTAGGTTCCCCAGATTCGCGACCAGACACTAAAAAAATCTACAAAAAAGAGAAAGAGTGTAGGGGGAAGGAGCAGTCTTGGATGGAGGTGTCGGTGTTGATAGAGCTTCTCCTGGGTTGGTTTCCTCTGACCTGGAGTTGGGATGGGTCCTCGATATAGAAGCTCAATTAAGAAGCTTTAACGCTTGGGATGTGGGGGCATTCGCCTGAGGCGAGATGCCGCGAGCGACTACGATGAGGGAGAAGATGTGCACATTCTTCCCAGACCAACGACGGACGGCCGCAACCTAAAATTTTGTGTGGTTCGTAGCTCACCTGGTTTGTGGATGACCAAGTCCGGGATATAAAGAGTGTCGTTCTGATGGTGACGCGTGACTTAATCTCTGTTATCCAGCTCCTTGCTCTGGTATATCGGGCTACCGTGCACTCGATCTCGTTGTGACTATTCATCCTGTGATAATGGTTGATGGGAGACGACAGGATGTCTCATCCACATTACGCCCGGCTCAGCAGATTTCTGTTTTTGAACTAGAAGGGAAGCCCAATGGATGGAAGATTGCTGGTACGTAATTGGACCGCTGTAGCAAAATCGCGCCTAGTCCGGCCTCGCGGAATTTAGAACAAGTAGTCCCTATTTGAGAGAATGGCAGCCACTCGTCAGAAGTTAAATTGCTCCATCCAGACGCGTCGGGGTCTCAGGAGGAGCGAGTTTGGGTCTCGCTCAACGAAAGTTATAATTGGCTCGCAGGTAGGACCGTATAAGATACTCTCACCTCCTCCTGAAAAAAGGCAATCCTGTCCCCAAGAATTTTGAAAATGGTCACCATTAGTTGGGGAATATCAAGCTCGCCGTCTTTCGGTTTCTTTGGTTTTAATGGTAAATGTTCTTGTAACTTTCAAGAAATTCTCGCTCTTGCTCAAAGGATTTAAATCCAGTAACTGTGAGTGATCTTTAAACATTCTACATTCTCTTACAAGAGGCGAATTATTTGTCGTTCTCATGCATGAAATTAAAAGTCTTATTTTTCGGCATTTTGCTTTAAAGTTTTTTTTTTAAATATTGAGGTAACCTTTACTAATTGTTTCAATAAAAGCTTATTTTCTACTCTCGTTCACGTAATGTTATAGTAATGAAAATATCCTTTTTAAAGTTTCCCTATGTAAAATGTTTAAATGCATGACATCACACGTGCCTACCACCTTATGTTTTTAATGCGCATGTCTTATCTGGATATTTATTAAATGGTATGAATTTTAATAATGTTATTTCATCTTCCTTCGAAAAAATGTTGGTTTTAGTTTAGATATTATCGTTAATAGAACATTAACTAAATTATTAGTAATTCTAAGCAGGGAGAAATTAGACACCTAGTAATTTTAATTTCATTACAGGAGATTAAAAATAAGAACAAAATCTTTTAGCGCAAAAGGTTCACGACGTAACGAAAAAACTTTTATTCTACATTAATTACTTAAAGTAAACCTTCTTACGTCCATAAATCATACTACACCATAATATTGTTATAATACCAGCACGTCTTTGAATATGGCGCAACATCTAGCAAGAAAATGTAGATCCGTCTCTGGCTCCAAACACGAATTCACAATTCATCGCCTTGGAAGAGTCCATTGTGGTGGGTGCAGAATCAATGAAATCCCGGATAAGTTTCAATTAGTTTGATGCTAATGCTTCATGCTTTAATCACCGATCTGACAATGCTCGGGTAGGTATCAATACATTGTTTGAATTTCTGTCCGCGTTGTAGTTTACTCTTGGTTACATTTTCCCTTCGCGGAAAATTCGATTTAGTTCGAGGTATTTAAGTTTATTTTACCGTATCAATCCCTCTCCAGTTGGACTAACTATTCATGCTTTGTTTTTACATTGTTTCGATGAATAATTTCTAGTTTTGTGAACTTTGTTATATGGAAATGGTTTCATATACATTTAATTTCAAATAATATTGTTTCAAGTTTATGTTTCAGAAGTACAGAATTTAAAATTTGACTTTAATAATGAACACTAAAGTATATTTAACTACTTTTATTAAAATTTTAATACGCCAGTCATAAAATGTAACTTTATGTTCTAATCATTGAATATATTTTCCCCCTTATGCGCTAGTAAAATTAATTAAGAGCTGTTTGTTTTTAATACATAAAAGTTTTCATATGAAATTTTTATGACTTTGTATCTCAAAAAAATTCTTGATCAATAATTTAGAATTATTTACTTTTATATAGAATAAAATAATATCTGCGGCTGCGGTAGAGTTGTTTTTGTCTGTTCGTTTGTAAGCGGAAATCTCGAGAATTACTGAAAAGATTTTAATGTTGTTTTCATTGTTCTATAAAGGCCATTTGTCGGAGAAGATTTAATTGTATGAACCATTAATCTATGATAAGAGGAAACCGATCAGTGGCGATTTAAGAAAGTAAGTCGATGAAAAAACGATCTTGCGACCGTTTTCTTGGGTTACGATGCATATTCATAAAGTATACAGGCTGGAGATCGGTACTCCCGAACATAGAACTTCGCCATGTAAAATAATACTTTCGCAATTTCCGGCTTCCCCAATTATTTCCGGTAGAGAGAGAAAGAAAGAGAGAGAGAGAGATGAGATAGTTTTTTATGTGTATAATGAATATGAAATGATAAGGACGTGTATAAACATATACATATACACCCTGGCCAAGATTCGAACCTGGGACTTTCGGAACTCGAAGTACCTAGCAACGTTATTACTATGCTACCCCAGTCATTGTAGCAGCATATATTTCTCCTTAATAGAGAAGAGAGCTAGTGATGTGCCACTAAAACCTACCCGCAAGGAATTTTGTTTTTTTCCGGGAAAATTCCCGGGCATTCCTGCAATTACGGTTTGCAGGGAAAAATATCTTGACTTTTTTCCTGGATTTTTTTAAAAAATTTATTTTAGATAATATTATATCTTGGCGCCTATTATTTTGCTTTGCATGTTTGTGACTTATGCCTGCCTGTTACCTATTCTTACTCCGTCAATAAATATTGTGGTATTACAAAATATTTAATTAAGTACTTGGGAAATTAAAAAAAAAATCTTGGGAATTTTTCCTCATCATTTAATTTCGGGAATTGACCCATCACTAAAGAGAGCCCACAATAAACTTTTTTATCTTACAGTTTGCAGTAAAAAACGGTATACATACGAACTATTTTTTTAAGTAATCAACTAATTCTTATCAATAAAATATTCAACTCAAGCGTGTAATTACGTGTTACCAATCTCACCCATAGCATTTATTTTAACAAAACCGTCCTTTTAGTACACTTTTAGTATAACTACATCAAGGTAAGTAACATCTTATTTTACAGATACATAAATTCATGACCTCATTCCATTAAACATTTAGTTTAAACATCACACAAAAATTTGCAAAAAACACCTAGAAATCTGTTCGTTATCAAAATCATCAATAGAATTTGTCTCAATTACCTTGTTTCAAAATAAACAAGATACTCTTTGTTATAACCTTCAAATAACACTTGCAAACTAAAAAAAACCTAGATCATTCCGGCGTTAGGTTTGCATTTCAGGCATGATAACATTGCACAGCGGACGATAACCGGTCACTTGCTAAATTTATACGATTGCGACAAAAGCTTTCCCCCTCCACCGGATGTGGCTTGGAAGGGTGGGGGAGTCGTTCCGTCGGCTGCGGATGCAGGGGCAAAGTTTGCGCGGACACCAAACTTACAAGGATTTTAGTTTGATAACTCGTGACTAAAGGACCGCCTGTGTTTTTTGTTACACGATCAAGCAAGCATTGAAACAACATTAAGACAACAGCCTGTGCTGCAGTTGTGGACATTCATCATTTTTTTAAGTTTAGTTCTTTCTTGACAATTTAAGATATATTGCAAGAAGATTTTTTTAACTTTGAATTAACTTCGCAAAAAAGAAAAACTAAAGTATTGGAAATGTTTTTTATTTATAAAAACTACGGTCATTATTTATGTCGTTTGTTACCAATGGAGTTATTTTAGTTGCAACTTGTACACGTGCTTTATAAGGTCGATATAAATAATTATATAGACAATAATTAACAATATGCAAAATATAATAAAATATTTAACAATAGAAAGAAATAATCAGCAAATTAAACTATACATTCTCATTATTGTTATAAACTTTTCTTTATTGTAATTAAGCATTTTTTGTTGCAATCTAAATCTTATTTTACACAAAGGGATATACTGAATCACAGGAACATATACTCACTAAATTATTTACAAGTTGTTTAAATTATGTAGGGCAAAGTTTCTCCATTAGTACACCATATTTATGATGTATTTATATTTGTGTATGCCGAAAAATGCGTAGGTAACTACTTTTACAAATAAGAATATAGAATTTTGGTTTGCATTTCTTTAGGTCACTTTTTATCTTCTATCAAACGACGGTGACCATTTTTTATTATCATTGCTAATTTCCTAATTTAATTTCATTAATTTCGTTCATTCTAATGAATTTTTATATTTTTAAGTGAACGTAATATGTCGTATTAGAATTAGACGATGACATTATTTAAAACAAAATTTGGAACGTGTTTTAGACCTGAATAAGTTAACAATATTAGTGAATATGAAGATCTTAAACAGATAATACCTAACCGGTTTCATTTGTTTCATTGTCAAAATAATTGTTTTACCCTATAAAACTAACAATTGTAGCATGCTTGTTGTTTATGGTGGTGAACTAAAGGTTGCTTTGGATTGTAAACTATAGAATTCTACTTGTATTTCAGCGATTGAATAGAAGGTACAGAATCGTCAACGTCTCGGTCTACGCTTTTCCATTCCAATTATGCAAAATCTGTTACGGATTTGTAACTTAGTTATTAAAAAAAACTTGATATTATGTCTTTAACTTTTTATTTATACTTTAGCTTGAAAATACACGAAACACGTCTCAGGTTTTTACTAATAATAATAATAATAATAGTAATAATAATAATAATAATAATAATAATAGTAATAATAATAATAATAATAGTAATAATAATAATAATAATAATAATAATAATATTAATAATAATAATAATAATAATAATAATAATAATAATAATAATAATAATAATAATAATATAGTATATTAAAGAACGTGTTTTATAAGACATGTTTTTTTCGCACGCGTCAAAATTTAGAAAACGAGCGTTAGCGAGTTTTCTAATTGACAAGTGCGAAAGAAAGTATTATAAAATGAGTTCTTTATACTATTTTTTATATTTTGCGCCTTCTACAATAACATTTACTTACTTAATTTGTGATTATATTTGCAACCATTTGTACATTTTCATGTAAATAATCGCAATCGCGTATCGTAATGACTTCATTATGAACGCAAAATAAAAAGTTTGACAACATTTTAACATTAGCAAATTATTTATGAATACATGAAAATTAAAAGAGAAATTCAATATCAATTTATATAATATTTAGGTGCGATAGTGTATAAATTTGTTACTCGTGGAGTATGAAGAAACACGAATAAATAAATAACATTTGTTTAAGAACATAGTAATAAGACCTTTATCACTTGGTTTATAAGGGACAATAAATCCACTTCCACAGCTCTTTCGAGTAAAACTGTTAAGAAATCAACTGGTATTTGAAAGAAAACCCCTATTACTTCGGAAGCAAAACTTACTTGTCCTTTATATATTTTAAGCTACCCAATAATAATTTATCAACTAAAATAACAAATTCTCAACTACAAACAATATCTTGAAGACCCTCTGTTCATTCATACAAACACCTCCTCAAGTATAGTATTACCATTGAATTACATAATTACAGTCATTGTGAAAAATTGTATTCTGTAACACAGTGGTTAATTTTTAACGATCGGTTAAATTTTTTAACCAATCAAATGTGTTGACATATAACAAAAATAGGGATTTTTAGTTGTCAAATCAATATCTATTAAATAAAAATTTTAACCAGTGGTTAAAAATTAACCACCGAGTTACAGAATAGAGCCCGACGCCAGTCAATTTGTGGAAACACATTAAAAATTAAATAACATGAAATAGTATAATTCAGTGATTAATAATTTTATCTTACAAAATTTGTTACAGAACAATGTTTTGTAAAAGAATGGTAACATTAGAAAACTTCTTTTCTCTTTAATCAAGATTAAGATCACAACCCTTTCTTTTAAAAATCTAAATTTATAACCTAAAAACATTTTTAGTTTTTACTTGGACGGTCGTAGAAGCGACAAGCTACAAGATCTCAGTGCAAACGTTAAGCTTGCGTAATGCGAGATTAATTACTCACGTTAGTCAATGCCAGGACATTGTACATCACGCGGGATTAGCCCGCGGGTGGAGGGCGTCTCTACCGAGTGGGGATGGCACGGTCACAAAAGAAAAACTAATGTCATATATCCCAGCCTCCATACGCGCCTATATCACACTGTCATTTCCTCATCAGCGAAATGGAAAATGTGCGGGTGGCCTCATACTCGTTGTGAAAGATATAATGCTAAGGACATATCAGAAATGATGTAGAATTATAAGTAGTACTTTATGGAAGTATTATTATAAATATGAAAGGGACCCTAATCGAGCAATTACAAAGATGTATGACGGTAGAAATATTCTAAGGCCTTGTGGCTACAAATAAAAGTTGCTAGAGAAAGCATTGCACTTAAAGAATATGTAGCCAACAGTAAAATTACTGCAAGTAATAGGGGATTCCACCATTTATTTTTATAATTTCATCTGAACGTATAAGTAAAACTAAGTCTGTCGGTGAAATTCCGGTGAAAACATTCATATTAATAAGCGAGTTATAGTCCTCCGAAATTTGAAAATATAGATGTGACGTCACGTATATAAGTTTTTATATCAAACTGTTTTCTTCGTGGACCTAACTGTTCTTGAAATACATGCTATTTCTAAATTATATTTATAAAAAATAAATGAATATTATTATACTGTACAAGTCGACATGTTTTATAATTGGAAATGTATTTAAATGATTAAGTTTAATGCAAAATATTTATATTCAAACAAAAACTGTTTGAGAATTGCACTACTGGACTGATAGCCACGCCTCCGCTATTTGAATTTCTCTGCTTCCATTGGAAGTGGGCTCCGCCCCTAACTCATCATTCGTTAGATATATATAGGTGGTCTTTGAGTCGCCAATCAAAATAATATATATGGATTTCATATGAGTGACGAGCTGCTAAAACAAAACCCCCTTATTTCTGAAGAATTTCAATTATATCATTTTATTCCGTTATTAATATTCATTATTAAGCATATACTTTCACTATTTTTTACTAATTTCTCTTAATTCGATTGAGCTGTAATCCCCTATTGCTTTGAAGCACATACCTTACTTATGCTCTCGGACACAGCTTACAATACCGATGGAAAATATTAAAACCTGTAGGTATTTTCATATTTAATTTTCTGGATGATTTTCCTTGCTGGATACCGAGATACCGGTATTAATTGGGTCTATAGTCCATGGCACTAAAGAAATTTTGTGCGGTAAGGGAGAGCATTCTACGTACTGTGTTCCACCAATCACAAAAGTTTGCAAGAGAATTGGAGAACTGTCGAAAAACTGTAGTCTCGAAATAAAGTCACTTTGAATTAGAGTTCGTGACACTGGTGTATTGCAATTATTTTTGGTCGACAAAGCGGTTCATGTGTTGCATATAACAAGTCACAGTGACCCTTCAGCACATGCACCCGGTCTCAGAGACCAACGATAGTTAAAATTTCTATTATTTCTGTAATCACAAGTGTCATGCCACTGTATCGCACACTACACAGTGGAACCAGTACGTGCTATATCGTTATTAATTCTTCAGTAAGTTTTTTTTGACCAAAGACAATACCTTCCTTACCTAAAGGTGACGGAAGGTATTGTCTTTGGTCAAAAAATTCGATGATGAGTTTTTAATCAATAAGCACGTTTTAGGGTCCCTAGAATACGAATTTACTATTTTTACGATGATGTCTGTATGTGTGTGTGTGTGTGTGTGTGTGTGTGTGTGTGTGTGTGTGTGTGTGGATGTGTGTGTGGATGTGTGTGTGTGGATGTGTGTGTGTGTGTGTGTGTGTGTAACAAAATTTTCGTCTGCGATAACTCTAATACTACAGTTACAAAAATTATAATTTTTCGTGTACTTCTTCGTTACATCCTTATGAAGAGCTGATTAGATTTTGGTTACAATTGGTCAACCGGAAGTACCATCATTTGAAGATTTTAACAGTTTTTCTTGAAAAAACTATGTTAAATATAATTTTTTCACATTTGATGTTATTATAAATATTAAAGAATATTTTATTCTTTATACGATTTGACTGCATTTTATACTTAATATTAAATGGATATAGAGTTAAAAAATTATAAAGAAATTAAATTTCATAAAGTAGCCATAGCTATGGAAACAGCTACTATATTAAGAAAATTCTGATTGAAAGATGTCAGTGTCAAGTGAAATTGACATAGTGTGTTTGTCTTATAATTTTTACTGGAAATATAGGATCTTTTACTTTCTGTATGGAATTTGTATAAAATACATACAACTGCTTTAAGGTAATGTACAAGAAATAATAATAATAAATCTTTTATTTCTGCAGATACATTACACTGTATATAGAAAACGTCGCAAAATAATAATTTTCTGGATAAAATTTGCATAAAATACATGCAACTGCCGGAAGGTAATGTACAAGAAATAGAATATTTAATTTAGCAAGGAACTTTCCGTATGAAATTTGTAAGAAATACATAGAACTGACGGAAGGTAATGTGCTGGCCACATCAGATTTTTTTTTATAAATATAGCTTAAAATTTATAAATTTAGATGGTATTATGTTGCCTTGTTTTATAGAATAGATTATGAAAAACAAAACGAAAGTGTTTTGAAATTTTTTGAGGAAGTCCCTATCGAAGTTTAATCGACTTATGCGCCATGCAACCCAGTGGATTTTTATAAATATTTAAATAAAATAAATATATCATCACGCCATATTACCCATTGTTGGGCCGCCAATCTGCTTTGTACACAGATATCGGTAATGATGACTCATTAGGTCTGTTCGATGACTTCCATGCGGTGGTTACAGTGTTAACTTTTTAACACTGAAGCGTTTTGCGAAAAAGGTGCAATTTGGACAAACTGTTCGATGAGAAAAATTTTGGAACTAGACTAACCATATTTATCTAAACCGACTTGCGAGGTAGTGTAGGTGGTACAGACAGGAGTAGAGGCGACTAAATGTCAGATTTTCGGCACTTTTGGTTAACCTCAATTTTTTTGTTATATTTTATTGTTTTAAAATCAAAATAAAATTTTACATATATTTATGCAGAAAAAGATTTGGTAAGATATAGTACAAATTGAAATATTAAGAATTATTTTATATACACATATGTAATATATTTCAGAATCATCTCAAACTTTATTAAATATATCAATAATACTACTATGTCTATGTTGAAGTTATCTTGTTTTTTGACACATTTGAACTAGTGGACACGGTACTGACTTGCACCGCACTACACTAACATACAGTGCACGTTTCAAATACGCATCGAACAAACCTATTGTTATCATTTTCTTTTATAACTATTAACTTTACTTTTATGCTATTTACTATTATTACCCCAAAACAACTTTTTGTAGACATGATGTTAACAGAATAAATAAAAATAATGTACCAGTGCGTGCTCATTGTCTCAAAACTTAGTACGTGTTCTGCAGTGTTAAATATAGTTTGAATGCTTTTTGACATACAAAAAAAAAACTGTTAAGAATTCAACTCAAAACGATTTTTGAGTTTGTTCAATCGAATCGATAGAGAAACATTGTTAAATGGTAAGAAGCCATAAATACGGGATTTGTTATTATTTGTTTTTTTTTTTTGTGGCATAACACGACTTACGACGATTCCGGACAAAGGACAAATAGTAGTAAAATCAAATAAACTACTCGTATACGAGCACATTTTATTTATTAATTAATTATTTATTAATTTGTCAATCATTAAAAGTACATACCTGCAAAATTATTCTTTGTAAAATGCAAAGAGCATATATCGGTAGTCTACTTTTTTATGAACCATAAGGAATAAAATAGTAAATTTTTATATGGCTGTATATTCTACCCTATTTATTACAACAAAATATAAATAAATGTTTAAAATTAAAAACTGCATCTAATAAGAAGAAAAGCGGACGACCATATTATAAGTACTATTTCTCTCGTTGATCACACTTCCCGCAGCAACTCACAACTTTCAGCGATAGGCATTGCAAAGAAAATGTCGTGTTCTGATCAACCTTTTGCATCTAAACGAACTATATGCCGCCGCCTACAGGCCTCAGAACGAATGGACGGCGACCAGTGAAGAAGTTCATTTCTGCAAAGAACCAATATGCGCGAGTGGAATAGGTTAAAGTATATACGAACTAAACACTTCAGCAGTGGTTTCACGTCACCAAAAGCGTTGAAAGTAAGTTCATATTGTTTGTTGTTGCTATTGATAGGGACGGTTTAAAATAGATTCGTCGTTCGTTTCCATCCAAATATAACTACCGACTATGAAGTTTGATAGCGGTTTATAAATGAATGGCGTCTTCTTAGGTCACAATGCCTGATGTTGTAAGATGAAGGTGAATTGTTAGGGGATATACAGAGGATATTGTAATCAACGAGAGAATAGAGAATTAGTACAACGCGGTCGGCTGCTTTTTTTCTTATCGCAGCCCCTTTGTTATTCATCGTTTTAGAAATTTAGTCACCGTTGATTTGAAAATGCGAAACTGTTGAGCACGCTCCTTATGCGTCTGACCTTGTTTCTGGACATCAGCGATAGATTTCTGTTGCTGTTCGTACAAATCTGGAGCGCCGCGTGTCTCCGCTGTTTTATAGAATACTAAATTTTCATTTATAACTACAAATACAATAGCAGAATACACGAGTAAGTAAAATAAACTCATTAGTCATAAGTAATTTTGTAAGATAAAATAAACAGCTAGATAGGAACTGAAAAGACATGTATATTTCGTAAGAACTCATCATATATATAAGGACAAACCTGTTAAAATATATTATTAAAATAAGATTCCGAATATGAACCCTCAACAGCTATAATAATAAACACGAATGGAATAACAAAGTTCGACAATTCCATTATTAAATAACAACGGAAGTCATTTTTATCGAAATTGTGTATAAATTTAATAATTTTTCAAATTATGATTTACTTTAAAACAATTCTTCAAGTTATAGACAGCGTTGAAAGCAAATTAAACCCAAATTAATCTGAAATAGGTACAAACGAAATGTCAGTGTAATTACACAATCCACAAAGTCATACACATCACGGAGAAGAAATTTCTTTCTTAATACCGCAAACTCTTAAATGGAAGGTTCATAAAAATTTTAGTGTTATAAATGCTAGAGATTACGTTAAGTCGTAGCAGATGCCATGGCCTGTAGCCGAGCCGTACCTTCATGAAAAAGATACAAAGCTACTGGCGTTACCAACGCTTCGAGTGCCGTGGTAAAAAACTAGACTATAATTCTTCGCAGGCCAGCACTGTGAGTTGCATTGCAGGCTTTAAACACCCCCGACAAAGTTCAAATCATCCAAATAAATCACCTCGCTGATAACAATTGTTTTAACTATTAATGTTTTTATTCAACTTGCATTAAAATTTATGTTTTAATTTATAAGTAGTGAATTAGCATTAACCTTTGTTTTCTTGTAATATAAGTGATCAAAGTGAAAATGATTAAGAAGAATCATGTTTCTTCGTTTTCTGTTCGCTACCCCCATTCTTTCATCTTGTTATCACGGCATAACATTTTTCTTTCAATTCAGAATCTTATTTTTTCATGATCACATAATCAAATAACGAATTTTACAAACAGCTGAAACTTGCATTTCACATAATCAAATTTTTCATTAGAAAGTTTATGGTATAAAAGGGGATTCAATTTTTTTACAAAATTACTTAAAGATCGGTTATACTTTTGAAAATAAATATACCTCTTATTTTTCATCAAGAACAAGTTTTAGGTTTCAACATGATTTAGTTTTAAATGATATACTTTTATATACACGTGACAACAGATTATTATTAAATAAAATTAGTTAATTTAGTTTGCATATCATTCATTTGTCCTTAGTTGGAGTTATATTATTCCAGTTTAGTATTTCCTTGATATTGATCTTTAATCTTGTCATGATCTATAATTTTGGACAGAATTATGGACAGAATTCTGAATAAAATTTTTATGGACAAATATTCTGTATGCTACTGTAAACGTAATTTGCTACATAATTCTGGCTATAAATATGGATGTTCTTCATAACATTCTGTGAGCTTTGCTACTTGCTCGTTAGTCCAAGATAATTCAATAATATTTTATTAAATTTAGAACTGTACATAATAATCAACGACCACAATAATTATCAAAAATTCTACTACTAAATGCCAGATGTCATTTAAAATTGCGCGCGCACTTTCTGTCCATAAAAGTAGAACTATATGGACAGAAAAATTTCTTTAAATTTTTTTATATGCGATTGTTTAAAAATTCCGTCAGTCATTATGTCCACAATTCTGTCC
This sequence comes from Harpalus rubripes, assembly GCA_963082715.1. NCBI lineage: Eukaryota > Metazoa > Arthropoda > Insecta > Coleoptera > Carabidae > Harpalus > Harpalus rubripes. The sequence goes on along the minus strand of OY720451.1, from coordinate 31,556,661 downwards.
AGAATTGTAGATCGTGACATATGGACTTTAGAATTTCATAGCAGATGGTATATAATAAATGCAGTCATTAAATAAACATGATTTTTTTACAAATTAATAAAAAATAAAAACCTTTTTATAATTTTGTGAACTAAATACATTTCCATTCATCAAAGGCACACTATGTCCCGATGAATGTGTTTTAAAACTTCATAATTATTGCGGAGAGTTATCAAGAAATATATTCGCAAAGCGCAGTCATATATCTTATAGCGTAATTAATCATTTTAAACAAAATATGATTGCATTTTTCTATTTCGAAAGGCGGATAAAAGACATGAATAATGTTCATGTTTTAAAATTTACATTAAAATTGGCCATTTATAACTAAACACATACAACTGTTTGCAGTTTCAGTGATTTAAACTTTTCAAATTTATGCACATTTTTACGAAGCTCGCTTTTACACAAACGATATTTTATTCAGCAAAAAACTGAAAAATAAAACAAACTCTAATGAATTATCCCGAGAGCGACGTGAATAAATGTGTTCTTGCAACAATTCCGTACGTGCAAACTTTATAAAAGTGGTCAATATGAAGTGAAGACAGGCCACGTTGACGTTGAGAGAGAAATACGAAATTAATTTAGCGACGGTAGTAATATGACATGACACCTCATTCGCCGTGAACAGAACACGACTTGTTAATTGTTCATTCGCGCACTCAAATTAGTTTTACTGCGTCAAATTATAATTTAGTTTACAAACGGTGCTCAGAGTTTTAACTATTTCAAATCAGTTCCAAAGTGCTGTGCTGAAGTCGAAAGCTTAATCAAATCATTTCCTTTATTGCACTTTTTGAGATAATTTATATATTCTCTACAATTTACCATTTCATTAGTAAAGTTAAAATATACTCGTAGCCGCATTCATTACACATATATAACAAAGATTATTTTATTAAACGTAAAGCGCTTATATAGGTACTTTGTAAACCAGTAACCAAAATGAAATATATAAATTATTTAATTATATCCATGTGTCACAGTAATTATTTTGCGTAAGATTATTTTTATTAAATATTTAAGTACGTAACCGATGCTGTTGGTAAGAGCTACATTTAATGATACTGGTATTCACGTATTTTATTTCAGTTTATTTCTAGATTTCAGTGTGGGAACATCGATATTGTAGTGATTCAGGTGAGAGAGTTAATCTAGCATGTGTATGGTTGTGGGTGTGCGTGCGAGCAGTACGGTGTACTGTAGTGGCCACATCGTGTGAACCCGAGGGTCGCCAACGGTAGCAGCAGGGAAGGCTATAGTGACCCGCATCTGGTGTCGCCAACGGCAGCAGCAGTTAGGGCTGTAGTGATCTGATCCATTTGGTTAAGAGGATTGTCTCCGGATCATCACCGAAGCGGTAGTGGTTCCGTAGTGGCCGCTCGTGTGAACCCGAGGGTCGCCAGCATAGCAGCAGGGAAGGCTGTAGTGACCCGCATCTGTGGTCGCCAACGGTAGCAGCAGTTAGGGCTGTAGTGATCTGATCCAGTTGGTTAAGAGGATTGTTTCTGGATCACCATCGAAGCGGCAGAGGTTTCGTAGTAACTAGCGGTACTGCCCGTAGTTGCCAACATGTGTGTACGGTGTGTGAATGCCTGTACCTTTTGTGAATGATTGCCTCCTCACTGAGTATTTCTCATGTGTTAATTCTTTTGCAGAAATAATCACGGCGTGGAGGAGGATTCCGCGTGACCGGGTTCGGCCATGCGACGGTCATCTAGATTTGTCATTTTTTTTGTATTAATACTGTATATACTGGTTTGGGTGATAAATGTGTTTTATAATCTTATTTTCAGCGCTAACATTTAATCGTCATTTATAACACATGTTATTATAAGAAATACTTATATAAAAGAAATATATGAAAAATATTGAAATAGTATTCAAATTTATTTAACATTTTATATATCTATTACGAAAAACAGCCAAGTAGATACTTGTATTCATACTGAACGGTATTTGTTTTGTTGAACCTAGCGAGCGAATGCTGATTAAATTAAAACATATCAGATGACTATTAACTGACACTTCACTTGTCTAGTAATAAAAACTCAAGAGACTTCATTTTTAAATGAATCCAATATTATTATTTGAACTGCTAGAGGAAATACTTCATTATATTTTGACAATTTTTTTTTACCACCGTGTACTTAACCTTGAAATATAAATGTATCTAAACACAGCAAAATAGTACAAAAGATGAAACAATGAAGCGTAGGGGTTCACCATCTCCCAAAAAAGCAATGGTCGTATCGCGGTTCGCGGGGAATAAATATTGATGGCAGATTACTTTATTACAGGAGAATATTACTCGAATTTGTAATATCAACTTCGTGAAGAAATAAAAAGAAAGCAACCTGGAAAGCTAATGAACAGTGTGCCGTTTATGAGAATAACTCCAGCACACACATCAAAATTTGCGATGACTGAAATTCTTCAGTGCGGCATTGAATTGGTATTTCCTCATGTTCCACCTTCACCGGATCTAGCTCCATCATACTTCCATAACTTTACGAAAATCAAAAAACACTGGAGAAAGCAACTTTTGTCATCCATTGAATAGGTAAGTTGTGGCAGAGACCGCGGCATTGGATCGTCGTTGAACAAATTGTTGGGAGTTGGGACATAAAAAGGGACTACGCTGAAAAATAATGTAGTAAAAACTCCTTCAGTGTTACCCTGTGAATTATACAATCAACTATTTCATACAAATAAATAAAAATGAAACTTATCTTTAAATGACCTCAGTACACAAATATGAAATATACAAACAAGTAATTATTAAAACATAAATAAAAATTAAAGACTTGCAGAAGGTATTTTTTTGTGCCGAGGTCAGGTTACATGTTTTGTTTTTTTCCTTAATGAATCTAAGCATATGCCTAAATGTGCGTAGCAAACTAAAGGGTATAAAAATTAACAAGCATTTCATGAGATATACTTGCAAATTAAACATTATACTTTTTTATTAATTCCTTTTGTAATTTGCGAGGCATTAAATGAGTAATTGTTTGATTTAATAAATCTAGATTCGTGTATTTTTTACTTGAGCGGAATACACGAGCTCATCTGTCATTTACATTCTCATAACAAAGCGAAATTAATTAAATGTGTTTATTATATACTTTTATTTCGCTTTCGTTCTTACTTCAGCAAGATAAATAATTAAATACTTGTTTGCTTTGTAGCAACGTATTTACTTATGAAGTCAATGATAAAAATTAATTTCTATATTAATAGTTATTATTTTTTCACTAACTGCCAAGTATTAATTTACCTACTCTTAAGTTTTTTTTTTTTGACGTAAAATACTTTTTTCTATAGTCTAAAAAGTAGCCATATGCGCAAAATATCACTTTGCCGCTCATCTGCGACAAAGTAAAAAAACGTTTGCTGTCCAATATTCTAACTATACAATGATGAGAAATGTCACTTGTTTACATTCTTAATAGAAACGTTTAGAAACTAATGGCACTGTAGTTACACATATGACACCTGCACAAGTCAATCTGACATATAACTGCTCTGTCGGTATATTACATAACCAAACAAAATGCCGCACTGCTGTAAAAATAAAATAGGGTATTCATTTACAAAGAAGAAATAAAAAGTGCTTAGATTACATTGAAGCAATAGATCAAGATGAATGGAAAATAACGATAAATTAAAATAAATATAAAATAAATTGTGTGAACAATTGTGCTGCCACCTGCAAATGTTTAGCGTGAACGCTCCTAATGAACATCCACTTTTTCACTGCACTAGTTTAATGTACTTGAAACAAATAAATAATTTTTTTTAAGCGAAAGCCAAAACAATATCTTGAAGTCATATTTGCATTTCATATTTTTTTGTTATGGTGGAAGACCCCATTGTGGCGGCTGCAGAAAAAATCTTGTGTGTGTTTCGAGCGCAAATGGACATTGTCGATTTTGAGAATCCCGCGTTCCTACGTCGCTCGGCAACAACCTCTCAATCGACAATGTCCCATTTTGCGCTCTTAATACACAAATAGCTATTTTGTTTCATAACAATATAAAAAGACTTTCTATAAGTACATTTACAGCCGTATTCATAGTAAAGCAGGTCTACATAGTTCTGGTTTAAACTAGGTTTAAAACTGGTTATTTATAGTCTTATTTGGACCTGGTTTAAACTTGATCTAAGTAAATCGATCTTAAACCATTCTATCTAGTTGGCTAAGATCATACATTGTTCTGGTCATGTGTAGTGAATAGAATTTTGAATTTTTTGTTCGGCACTGATTTCTTATAACTAAAACTTCATTGGGAACTTTTTATTAGCTTTTAACTACGAAATACATACAGTTAATTATTATCCATAAGTTGTTTATTGATTGTAGTAACACACATTGATGATTTTACTATATCAGGATTTGCAAGGAAATAGTTGTTACATATATTTTATTTAAAAATTATTTATTACCAGATTTACTTTAATAATTCCCTTTACAAAGATATCTTATACAGTACAGTGCTCAAAACTTTCACATCGACTGAACCTGGTCACCCGTTATTGTTAGTTTTATTTTCTAATAAGGGTTTTATTCTATCATTTTAATTCTGCAGATTTTCTTCTTAAATCTGCAAATTTAAATCACTTTTTAGTTTTTATAAAATGAACAACTGAACATTTCCTGGAAAACTTACCTATAAATTTTTCTATTCGATATAATTTAATTTCTAAAGGGATAGGTATGATATACGCTCTGGTCTCTTCACCGATGTTCCACTATGTTCCTAATATCTTCTATATCATTAATATGACCAAAAATTTCTTGAAGATCATTAACCATTAATCTATTATGAATATTATAAACATTACCTGCCTAATATGAATTTTGAAAATATTTATATTACTTACCATATATTACATAATAATTTACATTAAACACACAAATTATAGTAGTAACTGCTGTCAAGTGAGTTAGACTCGCGATAAACTAGGGTGCGAGCTGATCTAAATTTTAGTGGATGCTTAAACCTGTACTAGCGTTAAACTGCTTCTATGAATAACTGTTTGCGCCGGTCCAAGTTAGACTTGAGATAGACCTGGTTTAAACAGATGCACTATGAATACGGCTCTTAGTGTTTGAAAAAGTGGATATATATATATATATATATATATATATATATATATATATATATATATATATATATATAGTATGTTGCATACTACTAGGTGAAACACTGAGCGAAGCGCATAAATTAATGTATTCACACCGAATGTAAAGTACTAAAATGGTCTTGACTAAGTCGCAAGCTATTATTGCTTAAAAATTATAAATTAAAAAATGCAAAAAGCGCCATTGGGTTCGCAAATTTAATAAAGAAATATGTACGTTCGTCGGAAAATTTTATCGTTTGTACAAAGACGCAAGGATTTATCCAGATAAATTTTATGAATATCTGCACAGCTATAGTTTTTGTAATAAATTTACAATCTTGTGACCAATAAGAAACTAGGAGAAAAGTAAAATTGCAATACTTTCATACCAGACACGGTTTCAGCTATGCAGCTAAGGGTTAAAAACCAACACTGCCGAGCGCTACGCTTGCCATACTGCTAGGCGCTTCGCATCGCATAGGCTGTCAATTTGTACACTACTGCGTAAAGCAATAGGTTGATTAATAACGCCAACCAGCCTAGCTTTATGCAACATGCGAAGCGCTTGGTAAAGTGCGCTTGGTGTGCACGTACCCTTAGAAAGTCATACCCTGTTTAATAGCAGGTGTAGGCGTGCGTTAAGTTGAGACTGGACCTGCTTATACTTTGGCTTGTAAATGAATTTCCCTTTATACCAATTTTAGGTGTTGAAGGAGTGTTCCTCATTATAACAATAACATATTATAATTACTAGTCGAGTCAATGAAGCGGAAAAATCGTTAAAACTTCTAAACCCACTAAAACAGATCCGATTTTGATGATTTTTTTAAAATGTTTGTTATATTAAATTATTCAAAATCAGAAACATTTCAGCTATATATATATATATATATTACTTTAAGAAGACACTTATTTTTTATTTCTTTCGATTAGTATAAAGGTTGTTGTATTTTAATTATGTTTCACCCTTCAAACCTTTGATTTTTTGCAATTTTTTTTAATAATATTGTATTGATAAGAAATATAAAATATAGTGGAACAAAACTTTCTATCTTTATGTACAACTATAGGCTTACCATTTCGATATCGGAAAACCCCAATACTCAGATCTGGGTACAAATTTTTTTTTTTCGTAATATGCTTAAGGTTTTTCTATAGTTAAGTCAACTAAGCGGAAAAAACATTAAATCTTCTAAACCCTCAAAAGCAGATCCGATTTTAATAAATTTATTTTTAAATGTTTGTTATATTCATTTATTCAAAATCAAAAACATTCAAGCAGGGGCGCTTAATTATTTATATAGGATGTCCGGATTTCGAGGGACACTATTGAGATCTCGGGAACTATAAAAGATACGACTTCAGTTATATGGAACATGTGGTGCGCCTTTGGGAGGCCATCTTAGATGTGCTTTTGTTTGGTCAAAAATTCTCATAGGTTACTAGATAATGGCGAAATACTGAATTTGGTCGTTTTTTCATTTTGAAATTATTTCTTAATAATCAGTAATCGAGAAAAATGTTTTAAATAGAAAAGTTAGATAATTTGATTGTCTATCCAGTGGCGTACGAAAATTATTTTTGTACAGAAAATTTTTGAGATATAACACAAAATTATTTTTTTTTAATGGAAGTCATATTTGATTATTACTTTAAGAAAATATTTTTTTCTTTCGATTGGTATAAAGGTTATTGTTAGTGTTCAAATAATGGCGTTATGCCGATGATATTATCATAATGGGCAGAACGAAAAACAATATCGAAAAGTCCTTTGCTAGGCTGGACCAAGCAAGACAAAATAGTGGCTCCTAAAAAATGAAACTAGAACCGCATAATATATTATTCTCCATAGAAGTGAAGCATACCGAAACCAGCGAAATATTCACCTTATTAGCAAAACTTTTGAAGTATATAATTTTAAATATTTGGATGCCACAGTCACGAACAAAAATGAAATGGATACTGAGATTAATAACCGCATAATAAGAGCGAATTGTTATCTAAGATACGCAAAATCCGTATATACAAATAAATCATTAGAATAAGATGGCTAGAATATGTGTGGAGTACGTCCAATGATAGGAACACCAGAAAGTGTTTCACACAAAATCCGTATGGAACTTGACCAAGAGGAAGACCATGACTCAGATGGCGTGATAGTGTTACGGAAGATTTAAAACTCCCGAAAGTTCGAAATTGGAAAGAGGAAGCGAGTGACAGAGAGCCATGGAAGGTAATTATGACAAAAGCCAAAGACATTAATGGATCACAGAGCTGTGTGTAAATTTTCGGGATATATCACAAACTTACATTTTTTGTAAATGGAACCCATATTTGAGGCAGATAATTTCTTGAACACCAAATTTTAAATTTTGTGAAATTTAATATTTTCGAAGAAAAAATATGGCTAGGGAGTATCAAATTCAATCATATTTGCGACTTGAGAGTCTTCAATATCATCTATCAATGAGTGGTTGTTGCAGTCGTTTCCACTGCAAACAATACATGCAGGTGAGCAATAAAGACCACTCTTTCTACAGCCACATGCCGTACCGCATCCAGTTTTACATGAGCAAAAAATGATTTTCAAAATTTTGTCCGGTGCTGCGGGCTGCGTCATGGAAATTGGCAATAAAAAAATATCTTTCTTCCATCCCCATTACTCGGGGGATATTGACGAATTACTTTTCCACTGTTGAACTTGCAAATACACTCGTTTAAGATGTTGTTTGGCCGCATCTTCTGTTGGTGGTAGCGAGCAAAGTAGTGCACATTTATTTTTCGAGAGTAAAGTGATGAATCTTTTGTATCTTAATTCATTCAAATCATGAACTGTCTTTGCGCCGTAGAGAGCAAGAATACATTTCATACCAGCGTTAAAAAGTTGTTCTTCATCTTGATTTTCAGTCATAAAAGTTGCTGCAGTTTCATGTAACTTATTGTCATCGTTAAAAATTTTCACAAATTTACTTTTACCCTTCTTATAAAAAGCAGATGTAGTATCACATCCTGTAAAGGCGTGAATAAACAAAAGATGTTCTTTTTTAACATTTGGAAAAATTTTCAACTTTAACTTAGTTGAGTAAAGCTTCTGTGGCACATTATTTTTAGATGGTTTTAAAAAATATATTTCCTTATCATCTGATGATAAAGACATTAATAAAACTAGAACGTCAATGTCTTCTGCCACAACACCTACATGACGAAAAGAGTTCACATTGCTCTCGTCAATCGTGCAATCTAGAGCTGATTGTACAATCAACCGATCAGCATCACTTTCTGCTTGACTATACTCAAAATTATTTTCAACCAGCTTTTTGTAAAGGAGATTAATAAATCTATTTTTATTTTTACTATTGGCCAAAAACTTATCCTTGGTTGTTTTTAAAGACATGTTTTCATTACACAGGTAATCGATTGAAGTATTACCTACATTTCTACGATTTCGTTCTGACGCTTTTGTCCCATCATTACCATATCCATCGAATACTACTTTCACATTAGTTCCATAGTTTTTTTTTTTTTTTGTTGACAAATGCTACTAAATGTTTGATTTTGTTCCCATTTTAATTTATGAAGTAACATACCTCCATCAATGATGTAAAAGAATTGATTAATATCATTAACGTTAGTTTCACATTGTTCAAAAATATCCAGCATTATCGAAAAGAGATTGAGGATAGGGTGCCAATTCGTATTTAAAATAATGCTGGAGTTCAACTTTAGTTTTCTTTAAAAAACATATGCGCTGAAATATTAAATTGGGATCTATAGCAATTTCATTATTATTTACTTTAATTTTACTGTTCATACTTAATAATGATGTTGCAGTATCTTTTATGGTCATTTTCATATCTTTAAAGTTTAAACCATTCATTCTTTTTCTCAACTCAATGCCAATTTTAAATGCTTCATGACAATTAATAGTACCATTTCCCATAATACCTGTAGAAATTGCCATAATCTGTTGCACATCGGGAAAAGGGTTATGCAATTTAAAATATTCAGCAATTTTATCCAACGCCTTTGAATCTTCTTTTATCCTACCGTCACTAGCATCAACATGTTGAATTGATGATGCAAATGATACTTCACAAAATTGTTCCATTCCATCAACTACGTCATTTGTAAAAATTGTTGCTTTTATCCATTTAAAAACAACACTTGAAGTTGCTCCTCGCCTGAAAGGTCCTCCATCCACTTTCATGGATTTTATGTGTTTGTTCTATTGTTTGATCGGTGGAAATCTTAGCGAAAAATTGTTCTGTTCTTCTAGCACTATGGTTATTTTTAAATTTTTCAAAGTCCACTTCATCTAATTCTTTTTCTATATTACGCATTTTTTGTAAATATATTTCACTTGATTTAGCATATGGAAAGTGTCTCGCCGCATGAAAAAACGGAATCATTAGTTCGACGATTCTTAAATGCAAATCCCAGTCTCCCATTCTTTCAGCTGCAATAAAATCTTTGTAAAGAGATACCATACGAAAGTAGGTAACCCACAATTTACAAGTATTGCCTCTTTCTTCTAACTCAACTAATTTCTCCTCAAATATATCTGTTAACTTGATGAACATTTCATTATTTTCCATTTCAGTAAAATTGAAAGTGTGAAATATCGTAGAATCTCTAAAACTGTCTTCCAACTTAGCAAATTCTTCATTATTATTTTTAAGATCTTCAAATATAAATTTTGAAAGTGCTAGTTGAACTAAACTGTGAGCACGCACTGTTCTAGAGTAATTGTGTCCTAATAATATTTGGTCACAAGTTTTTTCAGCATACACAGTTGAAAGAATTTCTTTTAAGCCACTGCCTGCCATAATGTTACCAATACACCCAAAAAAAGATAATAACATATGAAAGCCTCCTAAACGAATAATTATTGTAATGTCATCAGCTAAATTCATGGCAGAAACTATATCTTGTGCTTTCATATAATGTCGTTGATCAAACGTTATTATACAAACTTTCAAGGCAAGAGATTTAGCTTGTTTTATAGCAAACCTTATAGCAGTGTACAAAGTACTCAGATCACTTGGATTGGAATTAATAAATGGCATGAATACAACTTTTGACTGTTCGAATTCAAATCCACTGGTCAAGTGTTGCATAAATCCGTTCCACCCAGGGAAATTATTTGACTCGATATGTTTGATGAACATCCAAAGAGTATTCAAATTTGTTGTGTATGAAGGCTTCAGCTCTAAATCTTTCTCTGGTATTTCGGCTACAATTTTTTTTAATCCTTCTCCGCTTGGTTTTGTATAAGTTGCAACTTTTATCTCGCCTAATTCAGCTATATCTTCTTCCCGTGGGATTTTTTTCAATCGTGGAAAGGATTTTCGAGGCTGTATTCCACTTGCTTGAGTTACAATACTTATTCCTCCAAGATTATGAAAAGTTCCTTCACCTGTTACAGTACCTGTATTGAAGTCAGCGTTATCGAAAACGTACTGCACAAAAGTATCGCAACTCAAGACAACAGAATCTTGGAAAAGTGCAGAAGTTTCGTATAATTGTACTTCATTATAGGAAGCACAAAAACCTAAGGCATGGCATAAATCAATGATCTTTCTTGAACCAAATTTTCTGTGTAATGTTACGCTTAGTCCAACTTGAAGAGATGATAAGAAAGAACGTGGCCTCACTGCCGACACAATTGCATGTGCAATGGATGTGCATTTCTTGTCAAACTTGGTTTCATTAAAATCTGTATATTTTTTATTTTCGCATATAATTTCACTCAAAAATAAACGTAATGAATAAGGAATTACATCTCTTAGGTATTTTTCTGAAAACATTTCGTCACTAGCAGGGTAATCGTCGTTTCTCAATATTTCTTTGCAGATATCAGACCGAATTAAATCTGCTACCTCCTTAATCTTTTTTATATTTTCATCAGTGTCTGAATGCGATGCTTCAAGAGATTTATTTAAAATATTATGATGTTTTTTTTTCAGACATAATACAGTTGAAAGACCCTGATAGCTCGAAATGACCAAATCATCTCCATAATATTCACATAATCTATTGCGAACAGTTTGAGGAGCCGGTGGATCATCAACGACAACATTTATCAATTCTGCAAGAGAAAACTGACAATCACAATTTTCATTGATATAATTAATTATTTTTGCCATGGACTTGTCAACTTTAAGAATTTGTCGGTGAATTTTTTTTTTTTTTCGGTATATTAATTTCCTGAAGAATTTTCACATAACAGGGCCTATGATATTTTGCATTTACATATCTCAAATCGTTGACTGAATTTATTCTTGAAAGTAGAGATCGCGAAAATTCGTCCCTCATATTTTCAATGACATTTATAATTGATAGTTTTGTATCATATGAGGTGACACAGGATACATTCTGAGACTGTTTTAATTTCTTTTTAAATAATTGCTTGGCACAGATAAAGCAATTTTCTCCCAATTGAAGGAAATATTTGTTGATTTTCTTAATTTAGATTTTTGAGGGCTTCTGTTGACTTTTTCTACCATATCAATTTTATTTTTTTTAACTGAAACACTTTTCCTTTCTGTGAATCGTTTGCGACAACTTGAATGAACGTAAACTTTATTATATCTATTTAAAAAATTCACTAAACTATAATGCTTTCGTTCTGCAGCAACTGCTTTTAGTGTTGGCAGTCCTCTTGTTACTTCTGTCAGTTTTTCGACACCTTTACTCGAAGTGCTCGGTGCATCTAAACTCTCTTCTTCTTTACAAATGCAACAACAATTTACTGTAGAATCTACAGTATCTTGTTGCTGTTCCTGTAACATATAGCAAAAATTAAGAACATGTAGTCCAATTATTTTCAACACAAACTAAGAATAACTGACATATAATTACCTTTTCCATAGTATTTTCACTTATCTCTTTACACTCTTTAACGAATTTTAATCAATAATTTCCGTGTTTTGAACAAATCTCACTTGGAGCCAGGATTACAATACGGTCAGAATTTTAACTATTAGTTAAATATTGAATCGTATTATTGACAGCAATGATCAATTTGTAATTTTACTTGAATTTTGTTTCTATAACCCACTTAGACCTGATTTTTTTTTCAAAAAATTATTTTCTTATTTTAATGTTTTACCAACATGCTTAGCTTAATCCTTACACAATAAAATTATCTAACTTTTCTATTATTTGAACACTAACAGAAACCTTTATACCAATCGAAAGAAAAAAAGTATTTTCTTAAAGTAAGAATCAAATATGGCTTCCATTTTAAAAAATGTAATTTTGTGTTATACCTCGAAACTTTGGCGATGGGAAAATTATTTTCGTACACCACTGGATAGACAATAAAATTATCTAACTTTTTTATTTGAACAATTTTCTCGATTATTGATACTTTAGAAATAATTTCAAAATGAAAAAATCTGATGTGGCCAGCACATTACCTTCCGTCAGTTCTATGTATTTTGTATAAATGTCATACAAAAAGTTCCTTGCAAAAGATTATATTTCTTGTACATTACCTTAAGGCAGTTGTATGTATTTTATACAAATTCCACACAGAAAGCAAAAGATCCTATATTTCCAGTAAAATTATAACACATACGTACTGTCAACTGCACTTGACACTGACACCTTTCAATCAGAATTTTCTTAATATAGCAGCTGTTTCCACAGTTAAAGCATAGCGTGCTAATATTGTCATATTTAATTTCTTTATAATTTTTTAAGTCTATATCCATTTAATATGAAATATAAAATGCATTCAAATCGTATAGAGAATAAAATATTCTTTAATATTTATAATAACATTAAATGTGAAAAAATGATATTTTATAGTTTTTTCAAGAAAAACTGTTAAAATCTTCAAATGGGGGTACTTCCGGTTGACCAATTCTAACCAAAATCTAATCAGCTCTTCACATGGATGTAACGAAGAAGAATACGAAAGAATTATAATTTTTTGAATTGTTGTTTTAGAGTAATCGTAGACGAAAATTTTGTTACACACACACATACACACACACACACACACACACACACACACACACACACACACACACGCACACACATGCAGACATCATCGTAAAAATAGTAAAATCGTATTCTAGGGACCCTAAAACGTGCTTATTCATCAAAAACTCACCACCGAATTTTTTGACCAAAGACAATACCTTCCTTACCTAAAGGTGACGGAAGGTAAAAATCTACAAAATTCAGTATTTCACTTTTATCTAGTAACCTATGAGAATTTTTGACAAAACAAAAGCACATCTAAGATGGCCTCCCAAAGGCGCACCACATATCCCATATAACTGAAGTCGTATCTTTTATACTTCCCGAGATCTCAATAGTGTCCTTCAAAATCCGGACATCCTATATAAATAATTGAGCGCCCCTGCTTGAATGTTTCTGATTTTGAATAAATGAATATAACAAATATTTAAAAATAAATTCATTAAAATCGGATCTGTTTTTGAGGGTTTAGAAGATTTAATGTTTTTTCCGCTTCGTTGACTTAACTATATTAGACAAACCTTAAGCATATTATGAAGGAAAAAAAATTTTTTTGTACCCAGATCTGAGTATTGGGGTTTTCCGATATCGAAATGGTAAGCCTATAGTTGTAAATAAAAATAGAAAGTAAATATTACAAAAAACATTTTGTTCCATTATATTTTATATTTCTTAACAATACAATATTATTAAAAAAAATTGCAAAAAATCAAAGGTTTGAAGGGTGAAACATAATTAAAATACAACAACCTTTATACTAATCGAAAGAAATAAAAAATAATTGTCTTCTTAAAGTAATAATCAAATATGGCTTCCATTTAAAAAAATGTAATTTTGTGTTATATCTCGAAAATTTGCCGATGGGAAAATTATTTTCGTACACCACTGGATAGACAATGAAATTACCTAATTTTTACCTTCCGTCACCTTTAGGTAAGGAAGGTATTGTCTTTGGTCAAAAAATTCGGTGGTGAGTTTTTGATGAATAAGCACGTTTTAGGGTCCCTAGAATACGATTTTACTATTTTTACGATGATGTCTGTATGTATGTGTGTGTGTGTGTATGTATGTATGTGTGTCCGTGTGTGTGTGTGTGTGTGTGTGTGTGTGTAACAAAATTTTCGTCTACCATAACTTCCATACTACAATTCTAAAAATTATAATTCTTTCGTATTTCTCTTCGTTACATCCATGCGAAGAGCTGATTAGATTTTGGTTAGAATTGGACAACTGGAAGTACCCTCATTTGAAGATTTTAACAGTTTTTCTTGAAAAAACTATGTTAAATATCATTTTTTCACATTTAATGTTATTATAAATATTAAAGAATATTTTATTTTCTATACGATTTGATTGCATTTTATACCTAATATTAAATGGATATAGAGTTAAAAAATTATAAAGAAATTAAATTTCATAAAGTAGCCATAGCTGTGGAAACAGCTACTATATTAAGAAAATTTTGATTGAAAGATGTCAGTGTCAAGTGAAATTGACATAGTGTGTTTGTCTTATAATTTTACTGAAAATAGGTATAGGATCTTTTGCTTTCTGTATGGAATTTGTATAAAATACATACAACTGCTTTAAGGTAATGTACAAGAAATAATAATAATAAATCTTTTATTTCTGCAGATACATTACACTGTATATAGAAAACGTCACAAAATAATAATTTTCTGTATGAAATTTGCATAAAATACATGCAACTGCCGGAAGGTAATGTACAAGAAATAGAATATTTAATTTAGCAAGGAACTTTCCGTATGAAATTTGTACAAAATACATAGAACTGACGGAAGGTAATGTGCTGGCCACATCAGATTTTTTTATTTGAAACATTTTTCTCGATTACTGATAGTTTAGGAATAATTTAGAAATGAAAAAAATCGACCGACTTTAGTACTCCCCCATTATCTAGTAACCTATGAGAATTTTTGGCAAAACAAAAGCACATCTAAGATGGCCTCCCAAAGGCGCACCATAAGTCCCATATAACTGAAATCGTATCTCTTATAGTTCCCGAGACCCCAATGGTGGCTTTTAAAATCCGGACAGCCTGTATAAATAATTGAGCGCCCCAGCTGAATTGTTTCTGATTTTGAATAATTTAATATAACAAACATTTAAAAAAAAATCATCAAAATCGGATCTGTTTTAGTGGGTTTAGAAGTAAAAACCTTTATTGACTCGACTATACTATTACATTTCGATTTGTCCAAGTACGAATTTTAGGCTCTGCGCATTCAAGGTTAGTGTCAACTTAACGGGCGGCAGCTATACCACTTTCTAGTTTCCAAAGGACGAAATAAAAATAAAATTGCGAGGACGTGCAAATCTGAAGAAGGAGTGGATTCCGTCAGCAACTTCTGTTTTAAGAGAAAATCATCGAATACTAGAAGCTAAAAATTGTTGAAATCAATTTAAAAATAATTTTATTAGTTTGGAAATCATACTTAATTTCTTAAAGTTTGGTGATTATAATTTATTCCAGTTTCTTAAAAACTTAAGTATTTTATTAATTAGTTTTTATATAAAATACTTTTAACTTAACAATAATAAGCATTTTTTTAAATAAGTAGCTCTATATGTAGTGATTGACTTTGCAATAGATTTTGTATTAATATCATTTTTCATCATATATTTTAGATTAAAGTAAAAGATAAAATAATATAGTTAAATTATTGTTATGTATTTAAAAACTTTTTCAACAACTATAAATTTATTTTATACTTGATTATGTGCGCGAACTAAAATGTGCGATTAGTTGGTTCAGATTGTGAAAATAACTGGTCTGTGCATAAAAGGATGAAAAAAGTTATACTTTCCTATTTACAAATTTTTGAAACCAACTAAACTGTTCTTAGAAGTTCGTAAAACTGTGCCGACCGAAAGCAATGGAAAAGTATGGTACCACCATAAAATTACAGTTTTGTCGGCCTCGTCAACAATTCTTATGAAAAGCTTGAAAAAGATTGTTTTTAACCAAGCTACTTGACAGTCGAAGGCTTGGCTTGGCTTGAAAATTCAAGCTTACGCAAAAGTTAGGCTTGGCTTGGGCTTGATGAAACAGAAGCTTGGCTTTGCTTGAAAAATCAAGCTTTTTTGAACGGTAGGCTTGGCTTTATTTTTCAAGCTAAGTCAAGCTTTCAAGCTTCAAGCCAAGCCCGTGAATCTCTAAATGTTGATACTTAAGATTTTAATATATCACAAAACATCTAAAGCTCTTCTGCAGTGTTCAAAGTTAATGTGTTCACACCGAATGTGAAGCGCTAGAATGGTTTTGACAAACTTAAATCGCAATCTATTATTGCTTGAAAATTATAAATTAAAAAACGCAAGTGAATTCATAAAATTAATAATTGTATAAGGAAATTGAAGGCCTTGGTGATCCAATTATTTATTTAAATTGTTTATTTAAAAAAATGAGCGTTTCGAACCATGTTGGTTCATCTTCAGCTATAATTTTTTTTTAATGTAAATGTACAATATGGATTACAATATTACGTAGTTAGTTAATTGCTTTAAATTACTCACCATATAAACGTAAAGTAAAAAATATTACAATGTATGAAACATTATGTCAAATAATTATTGTCGAAGGTAAAATAAAATAAAATATTATAATTTGCAATACATCTTGCCGATGGAGAACTGCATAATTAAGCGTGTTAATGCAAACAGTTTGCATTGTAATATTTTTTACTTTACGTTTATATGGTGAGTAATTTAAACCAATTAACTAACTACATAATATTGTAATCCATATTGTACATTTACATTTTTTTTTAATTGTAGTTGAAGATGAACCAATATGGTTCGAAACGTTCATTTTTTTAAATAAACAATTTAAATAAATAATTGGATCACCAAGGCCTTCAATTTCCTTATACGATTAGTACATATTGATCCTTCCAAATCAACGATTCTGCAAAATTAATAATAGTTATTTATTATATGAGTGTGGAATGTTTCATATTAGTCACGAAACAAAAAGTTTAGTTTCTTTAGTGACTAATATACATTCCACACGAGTGTAATACATACAACGTTTTATCCAACACTTCTTTAAAAACTTCTTAAATCATTTTTATATTTTATTCATAGTTTGACACCGACAATTCAAATGATGTAGTATTTTAAATTACAAAATAGTCATTGAATGGTTGTGATGGTTTTGTTATATTGTTATTGAAAAATAAAATGCTGCAATAATTATTGTCTGACATTGAGAATTATTTCAAAGAAAAAACATTAAATTGGGTGAAAATGAGGACCTTTCTTTAAAACGTAAGTATTCACTGAGAAGCACAAGCAGCATCTTTGAATTTAATTCTGAAGTAAGTAACCACTAACTTGTTTCTCGTTTTCGTTTCATCAGCCGTATATGACAGCTGTCGTGTATGGATAAGTAACTTATTTTAGCATAAATGTTAATATGAATTTAAATATATGTTTGTAAAATTGCTTTTTATTTATATTAAAAAAAAAACACAAAAATCAGTAATAATTCCTCCGTGACTTCTAAAATATTCTCGCACGGAGTGACTAATGTACATTTCAAATAATCATCTGCACAGTTAATTTTTGTAATAAATTTATATTTTTGTGACCAAAATGTTGTGGATTTCATAGGGCTTCCTTTAAAAACGCTGCACTTGTATGTTCTTTCAGTATAAGAAACTAGGAAAAAAAATTAATTGTAATATTTTCACTTCAGACACGGTTTCTGCAAGTACGTGTCATAGCATCTAAATGTCATAGCGCCCAAATTTTACAGCGTCTAAATGATGCCCCAATACCAATTGTCACGCGTTTAAATTTGTCCTGGAATATTTCGGCCACTACAATTGATGTTGGTAATACAGCAAACTGTATGTCAACATTTATTGCGGAATGTGTAACTGAAAGCGTAGCTAATCTAACCAAATACAACCAAACCTACTCTAACCTACAGTGACCTCCGCTTGGCCACGTCCACCTATTCGGGTTTTGAATGATTCGGGACTACTAGCATCGTTACTAATTCTCCTATATTCTGGCTTCTTGTAAAGTACTGGGGCGTTGGCGTTGGATTACTTTAAACGTTTAAACATACAAAATAATGAAATATAAAGAAAGTAACAGTATTATTTAACCTGGTATAGAAAAAAAATCACGGAAATTGTGAATTTATTTAGCGTCATAAAAATTATTTTCGTACTACACTGAATACACAATAAAAATATGTAACTTTATTAGCGGAAACATGTTTCTCGATTGTTAATAGTTTAGAAGTTAATTAAAAGATATAGACCAAAATCAGTTTTTTGTAATTATCAGTAGACTAGTTTTCAATGATGCAACGCATTACATCAGAACTTTTATGTTTTTACCGATTCCAGGATGTTAAGCCTTTGTTTACATATACAAAAGTAGGCTGGTAACTAAGTAATAACTGTATGTGTACGGTAATATTATTACCATACTGACATGTCAACCACAGTCTACAAAATGATAATAAAATAAAGTGAAAATATAATGCTCTTCATTAATACATATCTACGAGTACATCTAACGTTAGTGTATCGTTCTTAACACGGTTTACTTTATTCTAAAATAATAAACATGAGGAATAAAGCACATAATTTGAATATTTGTCATATTAACATATGTCAAAATAATTGTTCTGTTTATCATAGCATTCTAAAAGTAGCATTAAGAGAATTTCAAAAACTATTATTTGTGGAACAAACCACGGATGTTATGAATCATAACAATCATTAGATGTCTTAAAATTCAAGCTCGTAGAGCGAGGATTTCAAACCAACATCTGCGGCAGTTATGATAATCATAACAATCCTAAGTATGTTCATAGCTATAAACAAAAACATTGGCCCGTATTTTGTACAGCATTTTTGTTAAATGTGACGTTGATCCTCATAAGAATATGTAAAAGCGCGATTCATAATAGCGCTATTGTTATAATATTGCATTCGTAATACCGGCCAATAAGACTGGACATGTAGAGACATTTGAACCTGTGATTTAATGATGTAAATCCATTTTCCGACTATTATGTCAATTATGTTAATGCTGCTCTACTAACATGATGAATGCAATAACAATTAAGTGCTGCAAACTGACGTCAGGTTAGTAGTAGGTACCTACTAACTAATCCCGTCAGTAAAGTTTCTCTATTTGCTTCAGAATAAGTCGGAGAACGTGTTTTTTGATGGGAGAATTATACCTTATAAAAAGTTTGAGCGTGATCATATGTAGGCACCAACATCTCGTGTTGCATATAAGATTTTTTACACTCCCGATGATTTATTTTTACCTGTTCATGCTAGATATGTCAAGGAATACCGTTGAATATTGATAAATTTAAAAAAATCTTAGTATTACATGGAAAATTTAAGAACAAAAACGCTGTCTGTTTTAAAGGGAAATATTTATGAAATGAGGACAATTTGATAGAAATTAAATTCAACATTATAAATTATAAGAATGAGCAAATATTTGACACAACTTAAAATATCTAACTGTTGGTATTTCACAAAGAGGGAGGTAAGTTCAGCTGTAAGGAAGTAAGGACAATCCTTACTTCCCGTCGCTAATAGAAACTGATATCTTGACAGTAAAATAAACATACATCCCTACAAACAATGTTCTAATAGCCTACTTTCGATATTGGGAGTGGGAAAAACAAAATTATTACCTATCATTTTCATTTTTACCTCCCGTCATACCATAGGTAAGGGAGGTAATGTTATCGATCTGAAAATTCGGTGGTGAGTTTTCAGTAAATAAGCACGAATTAGAGTCCCTACAACACGTTTATACTACTTTTACGATGATGTCTGTGTGTGACGATTTTTTCTCCACGATAACTCTTACAACAAACTTCCGAAAAAAATTAATTTCTGTATTTAAGCTTTTTACATCAATATTAAGAGTTGATTAGATTTTAGATAAAATTGGACAACCGGAATTGATAATAAATAATTTTAGTATTTAAGACTTTCATATCAAGGGGATTTTGGCTAAAATTAATAAACCCGAAGCGAAACTTTACTTGAAGCTCTGAACAGATTTTCGTGAAAAATATTTTGATATATTCAAAAACTTTTTGAATTTAGTATTTAAAACTTTTGTGTGAAAGGGAACAACATATTAAATTTTGGCTAAAATGATACTTTACTTGAAGCTCTGAACCGATTTTCGTGAAAAATATATTATGACATATTCCAAAACTTGTCAAATTTGTTATTTAAGACTTTTATATGAAGGGGAGCAACATATTAGATTTTGGCTAAAATTGATAAACCGGAAGTGCTACTTTATTTGAAGAACATATTTTCGTGAAAAATATACTAATACAATCCAAAACTTTTCTAATTTGGTATTTAAGACTTTTATATAAATGAGAAAAACAAATTAGATTTTTTTCCAAAATTGATGAACCGGAAGTAGTAATTTACAGAAAACTATAGACTGATTTTATTGAAAATAGTTATTTGTATATCAAGGCCGCGAAATCACTCTTTAGCGCACCAAGAGAAAAATTGTCGCCGAGGCCGCTTGCGGCCGAGGCAAGACAATCTCGAGGGAGCTAAAGGATTTCGCGGACAAGGTGTACACAATATTTTTTGTGCAACCGTAAAAAATATGTAATTACAAATTTTATTAATTTTAAACAGTTTCATTGTATATAGAAAGTTAGCTTTCACGGTGGCTATGGGATTAACAGTTGATAAACAAAACCATGCAATTTTCAAGTGTCAAAGTGATTATTTACCTAATTTCGCCGCCGCTACCACGACAACGTCCGCGAAATGAATTTCGCGGCCGTTGCCATAACAACGGTTGCGAAATTTAATTTCGCGGCCTGTATTGCGGCTGCGAAATGCTTATTTCGCGTCCGGTTGCACAAAAAATATATTAAAACATGATTCAAAATTTATCAAATTTGGTATTTAAAACATGCGTATAATTTGAAACAACGTATTAGATTTTGAATATACTAATATGATAACCTTGAGGTGATACTTTATTTGGAGCTCTTAGATTTTCGAGGAAAAGCATAATAAAATATAACCCAAAATTTCGTATTACAGATTTTTCTTTTTATTGGAACAACAAATCAAACGATCAATCGGAAATAATACTTTACTTAAAGCACATTGCTGTTTTAAACATGGAATTGACGGGAGGTTATGTGCTGGCCACATCAGATTTTTTAATTAGCGTTCGTTACTGTTATGGGTGGAAAATTTAAACACTGTTAATCAGAGGAATTTTAAACTTAAATTATGTTGTACACGTCCTAATATCTCATACATTTTATGGAACCCTTGTTGTGTATAAAGCCTGCTTCAGAGTCTACATAATGTAACATAACATAGCATAACATTACATAAATAAGGAATCAGTGAAGGTTTCATAGTTCCAAGTACTATAAATATCTGCTAACATGTTAAATATTTTTCTCATATATTTAGTTTGATGTTGACATTATTTGTTAATCTAAAAATCAAGAATACTATTATGGCTACGGACGATATTGTTGCTATTAATAATTTAGTGCAATCTTACCGAACTGGTTTATAATTTCGGATATTGCAATCCATGCATTATTTTTTTTTCTCAATATCCTTAAAATCTGGTCGAGATTTATCATATATTATAGCATATTTCTCAACAAAAGGAATTAGTAATGCTTCATCTATCTTGACAGCAACTTAAATGTCAAACACAAACTGGAGTTGACAATTCAATTGACATCTATTCTGTTGTTTTGAAATGTGATACACGACGACTCACGTACGCGTCATTGACGTATTATATAAATGGACGCAACGTAGGTACTGCTTTACTGTATAAGCATTGACGCACACCTTAGAAAAGGATAGAGCTAAGTTAGGGGCAAAGTCAAAAGATGAAAAATAACACAGAGTGCTTAGGAATATTCATCTCATTCATAATAAATGACAATGTAAAATATAGTTCATATTCGATTTAACATAAAATATTTCATTCGTATATTAAATTATTTGTAAAAATAACAAATATAGAAAAATACTTTTGCTTTAGCTAATATTATTTATTTAAAACTATTTTTATATACATTTTAGGTATAGTCCGTCGATTGAAAATGATTTCTGCATCACAGAATGTTTGGATGGCTTGAAATTGTGTTTTCTAACTGCAATAAGCCAGTCTGTTCACAGTTCATCTTTCGGAAATGTACTCAAAAAACATTCATATAAGATATGACAGTTTAGTTTATGACGAATAAGAAAGACTTGTGAAATTTTATGTCTTTTTGACAACGACCTGTGCGTCCATTTGCACTGCATGATATTACTATTTTAAAAGAATTCTGAAATATAAATGAAATCACACATATGCATAGCATGAATGACAGAACATAACCTGAATTACCAGCAAACTACATTCAAATTATTTTTATTTCACATTAAATCAAAATTACTCACTTTGTATTGTAACTAACTCTTAATTAGAGATATGAATATTATTTTTACTAATATTCTGAGGAAATATATTGCACTTTTACTATCTGTCACTACTGTCAGACCAGCAAACAAAACAACAGACCGCAACAATGTTCTTGTTTGACGTTGCCCCGCTTATCTATCTTTCCTTTTCTAAGGTGAGCGTCAATTCCTCTCTCTCTACGTTGGGTCCATTTATGTAATATGTCAATGGTACGCGTTCAAACATAACCAAAATTTGGCCATATTCTATGTTTTCTTAAGTTACGTTATGTTATGTTTCTTACGAAAACTATGAAATACTATCCCGGTTTACATACATCCATATTTTTTTTCTGTTATGCTATGATATGTTATGTTACGTTATGTAAACTCTGAAGCAGGTTTAATAGTTATTTTTATATAAAGTCCGTTTCCATGACTTGATCCCCACATTATCAATAGTAAACATGTGATTCAAATCACCACGGGAGGGAGGGAATTGATGACGTCATATTGTTACCATTATTTTATTATAGGGATTTAATTTTCTAGTTTGACATATGGACTTTGTCATGTTTGATATTTTCAATATTTTATTTGCAATAGTTTTCTTGTTCGCTAATATAACATATACTGTGTGAATATTATTATTCATCAAAATTCGAAGTGACATTTATTTCGCAATTGAATAATTATGATATAATGTCAAAACTGGTCAAAACTGAATTAGACAGAGATAGCGTATACCCCTCTGGTAAACCTATGATAATGAGATAGCGAATAAAAGTCTCATATATGCAACGTGTGTTCGACAAAAATGCTAGATAAAAGTTTAGTAATTCTTGCATCAGAAATTGATGACGTGAAGATCAACTCGGAGATAATACAGTGTACTTCATTTCAGGTAAGAAAATAGTGATGCGAAGATTAAACTGCATCTATCTTCCCATCGTTATTTTCTTGCGTGAAATGAAATATAGTAAATGACGAAAAAGACTCGTTACGTGAAAGTGCAGAGTTAAAATCTACACGTCTACGTAAACTTTCATTTTAACGTTTTTCCTTTATTTAATAATTTAGAAATTGACTTAAATGTTATCAGAATTTTGATGTTATTACATTATAACGATGTTTTGCATCGTTGCTTTGGCGTTTATATGCTTTGTTTGTTTTTTGCATATAAACATTTTACTAATTTCATCAAAATCATTTATATTTGAATATTACGTTTCTTTCTTCGATCTTTCCTACACTTGATTGAGGTGTGATTGAGGTTAGTTAATTAGTAGCTAAAATACGAACCTTGATACGAACCTTCGTGCTACGCAGGATATTTAAATCGCTGTCACTATCAGTTTGTTTCTGACAGTTGCATAAATAAAAAATATAAAATTTTAATAAACAGCTGAAAAATTTCTTAATAATTTAATGCACTTATAACATTTATAAAATTATATTAAATATAATTACGACCGATTCTTCGTTTGCCTATGAGCATCCTAACATCGTTTGCCTTATTTGTGGCGATAACATACGAAGCAAAGTACAAGAGAAAAAAATTTAAAAAGAATGATTTAAATTTTTAAAAAATTACAGTTAATGTTAAACGATGACGATGAAGCCGATATATCTGCAATTGATCTCAATGAGAAACTAATAAATATTTGTCTAATTTTATCAAAGGTACTAAAAAATGCACAAGAAAAATTTAATTTTATTTATAAATATGATTTTTAACGTAGGTACGATTATATTACAAAACGTGGTTATAGCTTTAAGAATACTTTTAATATTCCCGGTAACAAAGCAAAAAGCTGAACACAGTTTTTCGAAAGTGAAAATTATAAAGAATTATTCTGGAAAAAGAAATAAGAACGACTAAATAATCTAGGCATAATTTCCATAGAAGCAATAGATAACAAAACTTTACATGCAAATCTGGAGAACCGGGTTCGATCCCGACCGACGCCAAATATTTCGAATTTGAATGACTCAAAATTGACCCCTGTGGTGCACTTTCCACGCCAGAAATGAGTGCCCGTGAGGTGACGCCTGGTAAACGCCTGCACGGTACAAATATGTCATAATCATTACCGAAATCTGCGTACAAAGCAGATTTGCACATCCAGCAATGGGTAAAATGCCATTATGATATATTTATTTAATTTATTCTTTACTAGGCAGTACCTACTGTTTAAATGTTTTGTTCCTTTTCTGCATTCTTGTTGTTCAATGACTTTTTATTTTTAAATATATATATGATGATGCTAATGTTGTAGCGAAACTGGTAATAAAAATAAAATAATTGTGAAACTAAAAACCACGTAATTTCAATAATTAAAATATATATATATATTAAATTTCATGTTAATTAAGCCATAATTTTTCTTTTACATCTGTTGCCATATTAATTTGAATATGGTATTTCAAAATATTGGGATGGGTCACATGAAAATAATAAGTAGATGAGGTTTATTTTTCTTGCTCAATATAATTTTCGTTCTTTCTTTTATTATTAACCAATAACAATATGAGTTTTTAAAAAAAAAATTAAAACGCGCCGGTTTGAAACTTGCCTCAGGCGCCACAAAGCATCGGCCTGGCCTTGCCAGGGTAATAATAGTTAGGTAATTACAAAGAAATCGCACAGTTGTAGGAAAATAAATATGTAAAACATGTTTTAAATTAATTATCTTAACTGAAAAACTGAAAATGTGGAAGCAACTCTTGTTGATAAAACGCATTCCTAACAGAAACCAAAAAATTCCATATCGGCGAGTAATAAAATAACCACAAACCGCAGTACATGGATATGGTCAGTTTCCAGTATACAGTACAGCATTCCATGCCAACGCGGGCCGCACTCTTGATTTACGAGCAAATATGCTATCATACAAATAGCGTTTTTCGTTTATTTGCTCCTGTTTAATAGAATGCAATCGCGCACTCGTTGCGACCCAGCGAAGCGACGCCACCGAAACTTGTGAAAACGTGTGAAATGAATTTTTTGGTGGAGGCGCTGAAAAGTTTTTCTTTCACAAAATAATAACAAAAAACAAATCTAATTTTATATGAAGTTATTTTACTGTAAAACCATAAATATCCATAATTTTGAATATAACAAGCGAGCTTGCAATTTTTACGATTCAAGATTTTTATAATTTTTCCAAGGCCTACTTCCAAAATTTCACATAGACTTCTGAAATCTCAATACTAAAGCAGCAGTTAAATGATTTCTTTAACCACAAGTATGTAAATAAAAGTAAAAACATTAGTCGGTATTCTGACCTCGCGACTAAGCCCGACTATGCAAACGGCTAGCTAGTTACCCGACAACATTAAGATCGTCGCTTGCTTAGTCGGGAGCTCAAAATACAAGTTATAGTCCACAGCAACCAACAAAATTTGATTTAATTTATATAATTAAGTAATCAAGTGCAAAAGTAGTGTGTAGTACACAATAGGTCTGTTTATTTTTATTACCCAAACTTAGACAAAATTTGCAGAGAATAAGTCATCAATACAGTTGAGTACAAAATAGTGCAGACTTGTTTCCAAAATACAAAAGAAAACAACTTAAGCCGGGTCAGGTGAAAAAAACATTTTTAGCTGAAGTCGGGTTCACATTGAGACGGCCTTCGATTTGCGAATCTAATAAAAGAAATACTTCTCTTCCTTTTCTTAAAAGTGTGGCGAACATATTTTGTTATTGTAGTGTGGACATCCTAAATGTAAACTATGAGGTGCTGACACTGACAACAATACAAAAACGAGCATATAAGCGTTTCTCAAAAAAGAGCAGACCTGCTTGTACTTGACTAACATGGGGTTATCAGTTCCGTGCTGCCTACTTGATGTATACAGTTGCACTTCTCGTTATCTTATTGTTTTATGAAAAGGAGTTCCACGGTTTTATTTTATTATTCGTTCACTTCAAATAAATTGTTAATTATGTAGCTGTAATAGACTCCCTAAATACACTTACGTGCATAGAAATAGACCAATTTGCAGTTTTAAATTTAATTATTTTGCATTTTTAGAAACTTAGCCGTCAGATTAAAATAAAACTTATGCTGTTTGAAAGATCATTTAATACGCTTTAACATGAGCCCATATTAATTCAAATTCCTATCGTGTTCCCAAACGAAAAGTTATAAAATTAAACAAATTAACATAACTTTTAAAAAAATCTGATGTGGCCAGCACATTACCTTCCGTCAGTTCTATGTATTTTGTACAAATTTCATACGGAAAGTTCCTTGCTAAATTAAATATTTTATTTCTTGTACATTACCTTCCGGCAGTTGCATGTATTTTATGCAAATTTCATACAGAAAATTATTATTTTGTGACGTTTTCTATATACAGTGTAATGTATCTGCAGAAATAAAAGATTTATTATTATTATTTCTCATACATTACCTTAAAGCAGTTGTATGTATTTTATACAAATTCCATACAGAAAGCAAAAGATCCTATATTTCCAGTAAAAATTATAAGACAAACACACTATGTCAATTTCACTTGACACTGACATCTTTCAATCAGAATTTTCTTAATAAAGTAGCTGTTTCCAAAGCTATGGCTACTTTATGAAATTTAATTTCTTTATAATTTTTTAACTCTATATCCATTTAATATTAAGTATAAAATGCAGTCAAATCGTATAGAGAATAAAATATTCTTTTATATTTATAATAACATCAAATGTGAAAAATCATATTTAACATAGTTTTTTCAAGAAAAACTGTTAAAATTTTCAAATGATGGTACATTCGGTTGACCAATTGTAACCAAAATCTTCATATGGATGTAACGAAGAAGTACACGAAAAAATTATCGCAGACGAAAATTTTGTTACACACACACACACACACACACACACACACATCCACACACACACACACACACACACATCCGCACACACAAACACACACATCCGCACACACACACACACGCACACACGCACACACGCACACACGCACACACGCACACACGCACACACGCACACACGCACACCCGCACACACGCACACACGCACACACGCACACACGCACACACGCACACACGCACACTCGCACACACGCACACACACACACACACACACACACACACACACACACACAAACACACAAACACACAAACACACAAACACACAAACACACAAACACACAAACACACAAACACACAAACACACAAACACACAAACACACAAACACACACACACACACAAACACACACACACACACACACACATACACACACACATACACACACACACACACACACACACACACACACACACACACACACACACACACACACACACACACACACACACACACACACACACACACACACACACACACACACACACACACACATCATCGTAAAAATAGTAAATTCGTATTCTAGGGACCCTAAAACATGCTTATTGATTAAAAACTCATCATCGAATTTTTTGACCAAAGACAATACCTTCCTTACGGTGACGGAAGGTAAAAATAAGTGCAATCTGTCAAAACTGTGTTTGACTGGGTTATACTCGTGATATCAACCACCATAGCAACCACGTAAATGTGTGTTGTTTTTGATATTGGGTTCTCCATTACTGCACTTGATAAAACATAAGCAGTCTTAATAATGTAGGCTCATGTTAAAGCGTAATAAATGCTCTTTCAAACGACATAAATTTTATTTTTATCTTTAATTTCTAAATAAATAATTAAATTCAAAACTGCGAAGTGGTCGATTTCTATGTTCTGCAAAATTCTTTCGGCCACTTAAAATATAGACGTAAAACTTTTTTAAAAACTGTGGGCCTAATGACTGGTGATAATATTTCGCTCGATACTTTTAGGGTCATGTTCTAATCCAGATTTAGCTTCTACCGAGACTCTTTACTTTTGGTACAATGAAAAGCAATTTCGTAAAAATTCAGTGCGTTCAGTAATATCTTCCTTTCAAGACATATCAGACAATGCTCACAGGAAAATGTACAGGACTTAGGGATCCAATTCCTAATAGATTTAAAGCTGGTTTTACTAATAACAGCGATATAACGTGTAATTCAATATTAAATGGCGGAATACTTAAATAACAAATTCAGTTTTTGTAAGTTTCAAATCTATATTTTAAACTAGTCGAAAGAAATTTGTAGACATTTCTCACCATTTGCGTAAGTTTTATAATTTGTTTGTTGAAAATGTTAACCGGCCCAACTGATATGAGTTTGGGCTCGTATGACATAATCATAATATATTTTTTATAGTGAACAAGGATAACATTATTTTTTTATTAATTTTAACAAACATTAAATGCTTTATAGGTAGATAATTAATATAACAGTAATTTGTGCAAAATATTATATTAATACCTCAAATACAGCTATTTATATATAAATAAAATAATATTTGAAATTAAAATTCATATACTATAGGTAAGTATAATAGAATTATAATTTTGAACATATATAGTACTTATTTTATTTCATTGTAATTATAATGCAATTATTTGAAACGAATTATACATAACTACAGAAGAAACAATCAATTCAATTAAAACTGAATAACTAGCAGCGTATAATTTCGCTATGTTTTGTACCCTTGCACTTTTATTAGTTTTTCCTCGTTAACTGCGCATAATTCCTCCAATCTTCTTTTTCGTGTTTATATTCACGACGAAACGACTTGTTTCCTTTTATTTTGGCAGCGAAACTAATAGAATTAATGAGAATTATTTGCATTTCCGACTAAACAATGCTAGATAGTTTGCATGTGAAAATTTCATCATGTGAAATAATTGAAAACTTCTTTTCAAATTGTTTTTAAACTTTCTATGGACTTTAATGAGGAAAATTTTATATCTGCTACTTTAATGGAGGATTTTTTTATTTATATAGCAGAGTAACGCAATTTCAGTAGTGAAATGAATATAATGCATTTCGGTATTCAGACCATTCCATAAAATATTTTCATTTTAATTACAAATTTTAGTTGTATACATACGTATTACTAATAATTTAACTAGTTATTAATTCATCAAAATATATCCATTTTCAATTAATATTTTAATTTATAAATACATTATTCTGTTATTTCAAAATGATTTCATTCACTACAATGTAATAAATATATTCAAATTTATTACTTCACTGTTCATTTAAAAAGTAGTAATGATAAAAAACAAAATCTGTTTGCAATGTATAACGTGCATACAGAATATAAGTAAACGTATATAGCTCAATAGAATGTTGAGATGACTGCCTGAAACCCAAATCTGAAATAATTCGGATGCATATAGCAGCAGAGGAAGTTTGAGATAGACCAATGGAGAATAAATCCGATTTCATTTAAGTCGAAGTTATGTGACTAAAAAAAACACGGAATTGTCACAATGGGGTCCTCCGCCATAAAAAAAATAATAAAGTGTACACTTTATACTTAAAGTAATACTAAAAAATAGATTTTTTAATACTACTTCTACTTTCTAATACTGGTTCAAAATTAAACGAACTTTCATTAAAAATCATTTTAAAAAATAGTAGACGACCCCATTGACATAAAAGAGCATTGGGGTCGCGGCAGATAATAGGTAATTGAGACTTTCTCAATGAAAAACTACATGTTTATTAACACTGATTTTTTGGAAAATATACCTGTCTATAAGTAATAAACTGAATATAAATTGTACGCCAAAACAAAAAACGTTTCACGTCAGTTTTGACAATCAACAGAGAAAACAGTTTTATACAAGATTTTGATCCATAACGTAATTGGTCAGTTTTAAGGGGTTCCAGTTCTTATAGAAAACGGTAAAACAAAAATTATTGCCACATTTACTATCTATATGTGCCACCATCGATGAAACGTTGTACAGACTGTCTCATTTTCGATGTTTTTTTAAGGTATCTCGGGCAATATTAATGATAGAGCGAAACCGTTTGCACATTGTAGGGTCAACTTTTCGAGAAAAATTTAATAGTCACCACAGGAATTTTCGAACTTCTTTTGTTTCTGAGCTACAGGCAAAAACTCGTTTTTCGCTCACTTTGAAAATATATCATATCTTATTTTTTATGACAGAGAAAAAATGTTTTTATAAAATTTTTACCGTTTTTCAAATAGAAAAAATGGCGTAATTGGATTTTTTGAAAACTTAATAATTCTTGAGATATAATACAAACTAATAATTTTTTAAATGGGAACCTATGTAGAAAATAGTCTCGTCTTTTTGCTTATTTTATAAGCTTTTAAATGATATATAACAAGTCTTCATTCTTTTGTTTTAAATATTAATAAAAGACGAATTATTAATTTATTGGGGTGATAATAATGGAAATTATTAAGAAACAAATAAAAAAATCTATTTCAGATCATCATTTGCAAATTTCTAATAGTATTTGTTTCAGTTTTACTCATTTTTTCAATTTATTTACTGCAAAAGCATATTAAACCATTTTGTTCGGATCGTGTCAAAGCTAACTGTAACGTCGATAAATAGTAATTTAACTAACCCGAAAATAATTGGTTCAGAATAATTTTGAGAACAAAATTAATAGATATTGAATCAAAATAAACAAATTATGATTTGAAATAAATTTTTTCATTTATTAATAATAATATAATAATAATTTCCAATATTATCACCTCAATAAATTACTAATTCGTGTTTTATTAATGTTTAAAACAAAAGAATGAATACTATATATATATATATATATATATATATATATATATATATATATATATATATATATATATATATATATATATATATATATTGAAAAGCTTATAAAATAAACGAAAAGACGAGACTATTTTCAACATAGGTTCCCATTTAAAAAATCATAAGTTTGTGTTATATCTCGAGACTTATTAAATTTTCAATAAATCTAGTTACGCCATTTTATTCTATTTGAAAAACGGTAAAATTTTTATAAAAACATTTTTTCTGTAACTATCATAATAAATAAGATATGAGATATTTTCAAAATGAACGAAAAACGAGTGTTTGCCTATAGCTCATAAACAAAAGCAGATCGAAAATTCCTGTGGTGACTATTAAACATTTCTGGAAAAGTTGACCCTGGAATGTGCAAATGATTTTACTCTATCATTAATATTACCCGAGATACCTCAAAAAACATCGAAAATGAGACATCCTGTACACTCATTTCATTAACAGGATACAATATTATTGACATTAATATATTTTTAATTCACAGATATATTATATGTGTACATTTATTCAATATTAATTAAATTTTTAAATCTAAAAACTATTTTCTTCTTCTGAAAATTACTACATTTTGTTACTATTCCCTGCATTGATATGTGGAAATAAAAAGAAGTCGCTGGGTGCTAAGTCGGATTATATGGTGGATGACTAGTGATGTGCAAATTTCGGAAACTTACATTCTTAAAAGTTTCACTGAAAATTTTATTGAAACTTTCACAAAATGTTTCACTATGAATTTCAATGAAAGTTTCTTATAAAAATTTCAATGAAACTTTCAATGAAAGTTTCATTTAATTTTAAAGAAACTTAACATTTGTCAGTTGAATTAAAAATTTATTATTCAAAATGTAATACAAAAATTTCAAAAAAATAAGTATTAAACTATTTAAAATAGAAAGTATCTTGTCTTTTGTATTTATTTCACTGAAATATAAATTATGTACTTTAAAAAAAAATGGAAATGGTTGTGCTATTTTAGTGTCAATTTACGGGAATTTGTTATTATAAATTAAATTATTTGTTGGGGGTGGGCTTGGGAATATGGTAAATATGCGTACCAACAAAGTTTTAGTGCGGTATCTAGATGTACCATCAGGTACTAAATAACGTCATGACAATTTCAAACATATTTGTAAGATCACATATTTATTCAGAATAAAATGAACGCACTACGTAATAAGTTTTTGATGCATTTCTTGGTGATTCGGGCGGAGAAAAATAAGTCTTTGAGGCCCGGATCACGAGATATCGAATTTTTAGTAAATCTTCATCTGGTCGTCTCGAATGAATCACTATCTGACTTGCCATAAACATTGGGCTCATAATTGTAGCTAGATCCAGAAGAGAAGGGGTTTGGTTCTGATAATAAGAGCTTCCAACTGTATTTCTATCAACGGTCGTCGGCTCATATTAGTTTAACAAAAAGATAGAATTTCAAACCTGATGGTATACATGTGTACCGGTAAAAATACCGTCTTGTACATATATGCACCGCGGTCACATGCTTAGTCAGGCACAGATCTGGAAACCAAAATTCCGCCATGGTACAATTTTATAATGTATAATTTAGCTTTCAGATGGTTTGAAATATAGGTGGTACATATGTGTACCATTCGGGACGAAAGGGTTAAGGTTTGAAACTTTCATTTTTGAAATTTTTCAATTGAAACTTTCAAATGGCACATCAGTATGGATGGTCATCAATTCAATGTTTTGCTCGCTTATAATACTCGTATGCAACTTTTCGAGCGGATGATACACTGCACTATGACCTATGACTCTTCCTCTTGGTTAATTACGATGGATCTTTTGAAATATTCACTTCAAGCATGAACACCGTAGAATACTTACTATCCAGAATTGACGGTATTATAATTATGCAGGACTATAATTGCTACGTGCCAAGCAATACAAAAAAAATAGTGACCATCTTTTTGTTATTGCTTTTCTCGAACAAATTTTGTTAGAGCAGACTCATTTTGGAAGACAGAAACATCTGACTGATTCGGAATCATACTTTTGTCACCTGTCACAGCGTTATAACGAGTTGATACTGTAACACGAGCGGGGTGCGGAAGAGACTCTGATGATGTGGTGCTTACTTGTTTTCCAACGATGACAACTTTAACTAACTGGTGGACGCTTGGATGATTGGAATCCGTGACTTGGTGAAGAGTAAGAAACACACACTTCCACTTATTACAATACAATTCGCAAGAAAAGCGTGCAAGAGTGGCTTGCCAACAACTGACACCGTATGAGCTGGTGTTACATTATGGGTGAGCACATAGCTTCCATACATCCAAATGATTGTGCAAGATGGAGTTAATCGCTTTCACGCCAATGCACAGGGTGGGCTTGAATCAAACGAATAATAACATTACAGTCTTCCCCTATCATGCCACGTTCATTTGCAGTGTTTTCGTCAATAAGCTGTTTTGGAGGTCATGTACGAAGCTCATTTTTTAAAGATTCACGGCTTAAACCATTTCCATAGCACCAACATTTTCCGGTAACTCACACCCAAACACCTTCTTCAATTCATCAAAGCATTACTGGCGGTTTAACCCACGCTTCAAATGGTAGAATATTACAGCTCTCAAATTCTCGTTGTTAAATTTCATGATTTTTTTAAATAAAAATTTCATTTCCAGTGATTGTATCTTCAAAACGCCACAGTAATTTTTTGATCAGTTTTTTGTTAAACTATGTTTGTTAACTAGGAAGTTAAAATGTTACAAGAAAATTTATGTCAAAAAATAACAATATACAAAATACAATTCACCAGTGATGGCATATTAATGTTTTTTATATTTACACTCTACTTAAGTTAAATATCTTGCATTATACTGAAATTTTTCGCTCCAGTCGTTTTAAGTAAGTTATGCGCGGCAGCTCGCATAATTCGTTAATAGTAATGTAGTTAGGCTCAACATTAGCCCTGGTATAAATATTTGAAATTATTTTGAAATAAAAAATTCCATTAATGACAGAAACAATAATAAAGGTGCGATAACAAGGGCGTATAATGAAATGTCAATATCTACTCTCTTTCCAACTTTTCTCGCTAGAATTTGATTTA
This sequence comes from Harpalus rubripes, assembly GCA_963082715.1. NCBI lineage: Eukaryota > Metazoa > Arthropoda > Insecta > Coleoptera > Carabidae > Harpalus > Harpalus rubripes. The sequence goes on along the minus strand of OY720451.1, from coordinate 31,522,200 downwards.
ATTACGAGAACGCACACGTGGATATTGCTGGGAGGTAGACAAGTTGAGAACGCTTTCCACGTTGGTAAAACTGATTGAATTATGGACAAAAATTGGGCAAACGTCATTTTTGATAGCAAGAGCTTCGCAGCGCAGCGTCCTATCCAGTAAACTGATTGGGAATGTTTGTGCCGCGTAATTTAATTATTTGTGGGTTACTTTCATTCGGTTCTGACACATAATTTGAACAACACGTTTGTATTAATGAATTTAGTTTTAAATGAAATTAAAATTAAACGAAACAGTGAATCTGGACTGATGATAAACCACAGATTTTCACTTCATGACACTAATTAAATTTTATATGAATGGAAAAAATATTTTTGTTTTAATTTGAATTGATTAATTTTATCTAATATTCAGATTTGTTTGTATATATTACTCGTATATTACTAAAATTCCTAATGGCCAATCCATTTTACATTTTATATGTGAATTGGTTTTTTAACTTTTGTTTTGCTCTTATATCCAGCGTCGGACTGGCCATTGTGGCGATGTGGCGATCGCCACAGGCCCGGCGAGCGAAAGGGCCCGGTCTAAACTTGTAACTATCATATCTTGTACTTAGTTAATAGTTTTCAATATGAGAAAGAGAAAAAAATCTTAAAGAACTGATTGTAGATCAAGTATAAACATAATTCAAGAGTCTGACCTTAACCACAGAACAAGCGTAGCGTGTCAAAGAAAACTAAACGCCAATATAGGCTTACTTCTATCCCTGTCTTCACCCCAAACTCCATCATCACCCCGGCCAGTGTATATGTGACGTTTCACTTTTCACATAGACTTTCATTACCAGATACATAAAAATGATTAAATTCAGTTAACTAACTCCATTTTTATTCCGGATTAAATATTTTAATATGAGATCTGTTCACGAAACAGAATACCTAAGGTAGGAGTTAAATTCTGCAACTGTCATTTTAATAACAATTTTTGTCGCCTTAACTCTTGGAATTGTACTTAAACTTAAGTATTCCCAATTGCGCCAACAAGGCTTAAATTTTAAGCGTCCTATAGACAAAAAATGTAAATCGAAACAACAATGCATAGTAATTCATTTAACATGTTATATCGACATAATATTGTCAATTGTGAAAGATAGCACTAAAATGAAAATTAATTATAACCATTGCACCTACAAACAAAAGATTATCTTTAATAGTATTCACCATTCACTATTAATATGATTTGATTACAACAAAGAAAATGTTCCAAAAATGATTATAACAATATATTTATAATTTTAATATTTAAATTCATTAACTTCGTAATGCATACTTCGCATATGCGTTATTTAATCTATGTGTCAAATCTCGGCCAAAATATACGTGTTTGAGACTCGATTTTCATATTAGATTACTGCTAATTCTATACAACTAATACAGTTATCTTTGGTAATAAATAAAATACTTTAAATTTTTTTTGTAGTTATTCTCAAAAATAAACCATTTCAAAATTTACCGTTTTCGTCTATATGTATGTATTTTTTCTCAAATAACGATACACCATTAAAATGGTCTTCTGATGGGGTAACTGTTGTCTAATTTACCCGACACCAGAATCTTATATTGTTTGAGATCCCCATGCAAGGAGTATTTCAATAAATCTGTTTTCCCATGTTAATCGTCAATGTCACGGATTTTTGGGTTCAGCTTGTGTCCTTACTTAATGTTTTCATTCATTAACGTATTTTTTTTTAAAAAACCTTCATTTATAACCATCTTTGTTTCATTAATAATATTTTGAATGGCCCAGAATAGGGGGCCCGGTAATCCAAATCGCCACACTCAGAAATATGTCCCAGTCCGACACTGCTTATATCTACTGTTATTATTTGACTTAGGGCCGGTATTTCCAACTCCAGATAAAGTTCAGGATAACTATCCGTCAGATAAATGATAAAATATTGCATCGAAATAAAAGCATAAATGATGTAAATTATATTGAATGTCATTTTTTGATGCGATATTGTTCATTTATCCGACAGATAAGTTATCCAGCACTTTATCCGAAGATGGAAATACTGGCCCTTAAAGTAAGTACTAATATTTACCAAGTGGCTTATGAAATGTATTCTGTTTTGGCTATTCTTAAAATCTGAGGAGGGAACAAATAAAATGGGCATCCTATATAAAACAAATATGTTAACCATAGTAACATGAGACAGGGTGTTAATAAGCAAGTGTAGGACTTTGAGAAGAATTTAAGTCAAAAACTTTTATATATGTGACCGATCTGTAATAGTTTCCGAGATTTAAGGCAGGGAAAAATAAGTTTTTTCGTCAAGCGTATTATAATATTCATATTATGCTACTGTACACACACTATAGAAGATATACATTTTCTTACTAGTACAAAAGTATTATTATTGTACTAGTAAAAAAATGTTAGCGTCTTAGTTCACACCTGGCGGCAGCAGTCGCCACTGCAACACGGATCACATTGAAAATTGTTATTTGACAGTTGTATCGTTTTTTTTTTGGTAGTGTTCATAGCCAGTTTGCATGGCTACAATTAGAAATTTAAAAAAGAATGTCAAAAGAATTCTTTGAAACACTAGAAGAAATAGTTTATGCAATGCGGAGTAGAACGCCATTTGAGTTTTACCCAGCTTGCCTGGCCTCGGCTAGCGCCTTGGCCGCAATAGCTGAGTTCATCACAAAAAGTCCGATTTCTACACCTAACATAATGTACTATTTACAGGATTTACCTCTACTATCTCGAAAACTATAAGAGTTACGACTTTGATTAAATAAGACTTTTTGTTTACCTTTCAGAGGTAATATTAGATGTATTTTTGTTTTTCGAAAAAAATCAAATATTTGTACTAAGTAGACCAAAAAATGTTTCATATTAAATTTTATTATGTATTTATAATCTATTTACTGGCATAGATAAAATTTTGTTCGATCACTATCTTTGTCAGTGTTTCTTCGCTCTTAATACAAAAAGACCTTTTTCTTGAAAGCAGTTTATTTTCGGACATATTGTATAAAACTTTTCTACTTATTTTGACTTCTTCTCTATGACCTATAAATGTGTTATATTAAAATTAGACCTTACAACTGTATGATAGGAACTATCAAGTTTAATAAAAGGTTATAATTAATTTTTAAAGTATTCGAGTTTTAAATGCCCTAAACACCAGTTTATAAAATTGCCCGGGTCATAATAGTTGGTAGCACGAACGTGGTTCTAACTTCTATTCGCAATCGAAATTAACGGTAGAGGCGCTGATTTTCGAAACAAGATGGCCGCCAAACAATGGGTTTGACATATCACAGTTCACATTGTTCACTCTGTTTCGTTGACTGTGTATACAAACCGAGTTTAATAACTTATTTATATGAAGGCGATAAGTTTAAATATTTAATTATTAATTACTACATTTCTTACTCAGTTGTCACTTATTCAATATGGCGCTTGTACGATTGCTATCCGTAGTACCGATTTGCGCCGTTAGAGGGGAAATTTAAGTACGATTGCGAATGCGAATACTGTATTCCAGTTGAGAATGGAGTTAGGAGGCTGAGGCTTTCGATTCCAACTTTTTGATTGGTCTAACGCAAACCAAACCGCTGTTGAACGTCATAAGATCTATAGTTGTAGTTAGAGCAGAAATCGAAGCTGTGATTCTGTATTATAACTGTTATACTCCTTTAAGTAACAGTATTCACTAAAGATTTAAAAATTTATTATTTTGCCGTTTCGAGCTGTCAAATCTGTCTTGCCCGAAACATAAAACTAATTCAAAAGTTTTATGTGTGTAAAACGGACTGGCGCGGAAGTACCAGCAACTCCATTCTTATCTTTAGTACTCGTATACATTAGCCACTAGTATGAACAAGTGATTAAGGGTGATTAGCGAGCATTTGACTAGCACTGTTTTATCTCTGTCAATCATTTACGTATTATTTTAGAGAAGAATACCTCAAATAAAAGATGCGTGCAATAAATGTTCCTGTAACTATTATTTGAAGTATTTTTTCTCTAAACTAATCCATAAACGATATAAAACAATGATAGTCAAATACTCGATAATCACACTGTTCATACGAGCGGCCAGTGTGTCTAAAAAGATCTAACTCGGAGTAGGCTAAGAACAGAGAAACATCCTGATCATTATTCAAATCAAAAGCCTGAAATTCATTGTAGGAGGTAGCAAAAGAATGCTTCCATTCACAGTTTATAATTTATTGCCATTTCAAAAATAAAATTCAAGAAGAAAAGCTTTGATTCCTTTACATAACATTTTTCACAATACCTCATGTCAAATTTACCTTTAAATAAATACTTTCAAATTAATACTATGGTCCGTAAGTCAACCAAAATACCAATATCTTGATTCCGGGTACACCATGGTTCCTGAATATTTTCATTAATTTCGGGACAGATTGACATTGAATCATATGACATTTAAAGTTGACACAACCTAACAAAACTTAAAATTAACCAAATGAATAATAACGTTGAATATGACAACGAAATTGAACATTCTATTACATTTAGGGCCAGTTGCATAAAGCGTTGTTAGCTGATCATGTGTTTAACTACACATTGTATCCATGGATACGTATCAAAAATACATTGGAAAAGAAGCCTTGTTAACGTTAACAACGTGATTAAAGTTAACAATGCTTTATGCAACTGGGCCTTAATGCCCATAATAATAACAACACAACCAACAATATATCAAATATAAATGTTTTCATACTTACATCTATAATAATTATTAGTAATACCACTAATGCGGTTTAGAAATTTGACATTGACATATACCTGCGTATATCGTTTGTTTTTGTTATGATGATGTTTGAAAGTAGCGGTGGTGGGGGTAAAAATACCAGACAAGTAGTGGAAGCACGCCGAATCGATATTGACATTGACTTTGACAAGTGAGCGATAGCTTCATGTCAAGGCAATACAAATTTGATACTATACCAAATCGTTATAGTAAAATCGACATACCGTTCGGGTATCTTCGGAAAATATTTTAAGTGTACATATCATTCTAAAAACATCGGTGTGTATGTTGCTTCGCGAGTGCGCAGAAGTGAAGTGACAGTTATTTAACTGTCAAAGAATCTATAAATTTGAAAGTTAATACTTACTGTACCTAGGTAAAATACTACCAGCTAATAATTTATTGCTTCGTACAAGTCAAGTGAGAGAAAGGCAACAAAGTTTAAAGGAATTTATTAAAATTAGAAGCGAAATGCGAAAACACCAATCCATTCGTTTTTGATCCTTTTTGAATTGTTATTTCGTCTTACAAAAAACTTAGTGTTAAATTTTATCAATGAACTAATTCCCCATATGGCTTTTAACAATAATCCAAAATAGATACCACCCGAAATGAAAATTTTCACTCCTCTTTCATTTTACACAACAGAAAGTAAAGAAAAATTAATTGGCAAAAGTTTTAATATATCAATAAGTCAATAGTCTGCTTCAAATTTCATCAGAGATGTTAGTTTCATTATATAGAGGCACTTAAAAACCAGTACATAAAATTTTCATACGCGGATGAAGAAAAAATAAATAAATAAATAAATCATCATGGCATATTACACATTAAAAAAAATAGTTTAAATTATTATTTATGCAAAAAAATCATTTTCCTGGAGTCATCGGTATGGGAAATATTTTATTATTAACTACTGTCCACTGCCGCAGGTGTACCGTCATTCGTTTTTGGTCCATCTATACTCTATCCGTTTTAACTATAGACTAGATGGCGTTTCGAGCGCGGCCGTTTTTACATGTATTAATTACAAAATTTAAATTTTGGCGCCATTCCTGGATGTAAAAGAATTTTTTCTAATTCACATTTTTTCAGTAATTTTGTCTTGTACGTACATATCTATTTATTTTTATCCATAATATTAACGAAGAGAACAATAACAAAACTAACGAACTATTAACTAAAAACTAAGAAAACGCGCACAACGAAAACATGTATTATGAAATACAACGCCAAAACACTGAAAATTAACAAACAGAACTGAACAGAAATTAATTATATGTAATAAATCGTGTAGTATTGACTGTTGACTTTTATTTATTTTGTCAGACGTCAAAATAATTGATACAGTTGTCAAGCAAATTTAAATTTCGCGTCAATTATTTTACTGTGTAAACTCGGTTCACGTTTGAACCAATCAGAGAGCTAGAATCTTAGGGCCTATCTCACCCAACGCTCTATAGTTAAAACGGATAGAGTATAGTAATTTATACTTTTTACTGTCAATACATAAATAATCTGATCAGTATTATTTAATTTTGAGACGTAACTTATAAACATAACTATGAGGTTAAGAATTTAATTTTTAAATTTAAAGAAGAAAAAAATTCTTACTTTGTGTCACTCTTTTAATAATGTAGCAAAATTTGTCGACGTAAACACTATTTAACGTAATTTTAAAAAGATTTACAATAATTGCTACTCAAGCGACAACTTTCATCCCCTTGACAGCATATCAAGTCAATGTAGATTATTTTTTGTCAATTTCAATTACGTGTGGTACCGAAAAATTTCAAACTATGGCGAGGGGGTACAAGAAGAGAGGTGAATATGTCAATGTCGATACGGCGTGGTTGCACTACAGGATTATTTCGTGGTTGCCGTGTTCCGACCTTTTAACAACTTTTTTCAGGAACCGCGTTCCCAATAGAAACCGGTAAATAATTTCAGAATTTACGGAACACAAAACCGTAAACCTTATCGAACTGGTTGCGTTACGGAACATACTATAAGATACACCTTTCCCTGTTAATAGAATCTTAGGTTAGGTCTTTTTTGACAAATCCGCAAGCGTACAGTAGGTAAAATGTTTCTAATTATTGTAACGTCAACTAGTAAATAATTTTAAATATCTACCTTTGAAGAAAGAATATATTGTATCATTCGAAGTAAAAGTGTCTTTGTGCGCCTTGCATGCAAATGCCTGACTCGCTGCTCTCGTCGTGCAAACTTTGATGCTTGGCACACAAAGAATCACTTTTACTCCTAAAAACACAATATACTATTTCTGTTGTCGACATCACGAAGTGTTTTGATTTATTTTACATTTTGTCAAAAAACTTACATCAAGTGCCGACAAAGTCTGTTCAAGTGTTATTGGTCAACTCGTCACCCATCGAAGTACTTAAAACATCCTAACTAACCTAAACTACAAAACTTGCTTATGTTGTGTTATTTAACATCGCGATACTAACGCACGATACCAGGCCGAAGCCCTGTAATAAAAGGACCAGTACCGTTTTGAGAAAGCAAATTTTGTATTTTCATTTAAGTTGACCCAGAACACCTGCCAAAGAAGAATTTTATGTACGTCCCTGCTAGTTACCGTTGTAATTATAAATTAATTATTTTTATAATAATGCATAAAACTTAGTACTCTATTTTTCATATAACAACCCTTTGAAGTTATCGTAGCAGCTTTAATATTGTGATCTTAGCTACAGAATAATGAAACGGTAATGAAAAGAAATGAATATTTGTGTTCTTTTTCCTAGTAGGTACGTTAATTAATTACGCACATCATCGTAGTATGCCGTGGGTATCCTCGCATAAATTTTCATCGTAAAAACGTTCATAATAATTTGAGTTTTGATAAATAATATTCAGTAAGCTCGAGCCCACGTAGTCTAATGAATATCCAATCCGTAATTCAGCATTAAAATAAGCCAACAATATTAATATTCATAAATTCTCGAACGCCATGCCGAGCAAATTAAAACTGTGCATTCGTGTTTTTATTTGGAATAGACTTACACACTAAGGGTAGTTTTTTTGTTGCAGGGGTCGTGAGCCGGCTAGCCGGTAACGCTTGAATTACTCCAACAGGAAATATGTTTCGGCCGAGTTTTAATATTATGTAAATTTTCCTTCCGGTTTCCATCGCTTATGTTCCTTGAATAAAATTAGCGCCAAGGCATGTGGGCGAAGGAAAATTGACCAACTTTTGTGCTTTTCTTTCTTTAAAATAGCCAAATTATTTTTGTAATTGTTCTGGAATTTATCTACAGAGATTACTTCTAATTCGCATATTTAAAATGAAAATGTTTTTGTGGGTAATGATGAGTAATTTCTCTCGAAAGCTTTCTTTGCTGGTTCAGTCGTGGATTAAATTACAGCAAATGAATTGAAACCATTTGTTAGACATGGGCGGTAAAACAAAATTTTTCACTTACCATTCTGGGATCGTTGGCATTGTAAATCTCCGCTGAAATATAAATCAAACCTTTATAAAATATTAATTTCTGGAAAACAATACTTAACACAAAAAAAAAGTATATTTTCGAATTCATTGTACGAATATCTTCTATTCATTCTATAATAGTTACGGTACGTACAAGTAAGGCATAGTATATTATTCAACGAGTTTATAATGTTAACTGTAGTAAGGCAAGGGTGCGTGCAATATCAAATAAATAACATTTTATAAACTTTTCTAAATTATAGTTTAGGAATAATATTTCGACTTGTTATCTTTGTTAGTCAAAATTCTGTTTAGAAATAATTATCATTTTTCCCACCGCGGGTTTTGTTTAGTCTGGTTGTCACCGATCTTTGACAGTTATGTGTTGATATTAAGTTTTGAAATTATTGAGCATACGTGCATGACTTTGGATGCTCTAGCCTATGACGCCCTGCACCCCTAAGATAATCTTGTCCCTGAAGATAACAGCTTTGTTTTAGGGTGTCTGCCTTAGTTACTCAAGCAGTAAACATAAGTTTTGATTCGCATTCCACGAACGCGAGTATTTTGTCTTGATGATACATCGGCGTCTTTAGTAATTTGTTTAGTTTATGTATTTAATAATATTAGTCAAATTAATAATAAGTTGTAGTTTAAGTTGTAATCATGTAAATAAAACTTTAGTTTTACTCAATAAAGTCCGTTTCTATATACATGTTCATCCATCATCTGTCAACCAGTGGAGTGAGAGTGTTATGTTCTTTGATTTTCACATAGCAGCGGTCGACCATCGAAGCGTCGACGAGTTAGTGAAAATCATCATTACAGTGGCACAGTCATCGATAGGACGATCAGAGTATTTTTTACCCAGAGTAACCGCCCGAAAAGTTCTTATATCAGTTTTTCAAGTTATTAGTTTGTGACCGAGGAAACGGTACTTGGTGTACAATCTGTACACATTTTCGACCACAACACCAACGATCACAGCAACCCAGGCCGTATCAGCTGTCACCAGATATGCTTCACGTATTATTTGCCATAAATACATTTTCTGGTAATAGCAGTGTCAACGTGGAAGAGTACAGCAGAAGATACGGTTGCGATGTTTTTCTCGGCAGCGCAGGTAAGGCAAAGGAATTATATTTTGCAGTTCCAGCGGCCTACCATTGGCACAGATATGATGTGTTGGTTAAAAAATAACCTATGCAGGACGCACCATATTACCGCCATCATTTTTTCCGGCTTGTACACCAAGTTTTTACTGTCCAGCATGGACGCAGCACCAGGTTTACGCACCGCAGGCGCCGTTAGATTCGTTGCCTCCATTTTCCATACCTGGAGTACACGAGTTGCCAGTAGGACGGATCAGTTTGGAAGAAATTGGATCTTTCCTGGCAATAGAGGATCGTTTTGTGGTGGTAGATATTCCGCGTCCAGAAAGTGCGACAATAACCGTCACTGATAGTGACGGTGAGAGCGTACAGGAAGGAAAAATGTATGAAGAGAATTGCCTGCCAGAGAAAAGTACTGATATTTAGTTTGAGGACGAATACAGCGATGAATAAATAGACATGGACACAGTATATGACGACTCGTGTTACATAATGAACGAGCATGAAGTTTGCGATACGAGCCATGGCGAGCCAAAATTCATGCGAGTGTATTAATAGTTATTATACATGAGTTACTTACACTATTTTTTGCATGATTCGTTTTTTTTTTAATGTCTACCGGTACGGTTTCCAAGGCAGTAGATTTTATTTACAATTTTTTTATCGGTAAGTGATGTGAATCACATCGGTCAGCTGACGATAAGTAAATAAAAACAACGATCAAAGCTTATTTAAAAATGGCAACTAAAAAATTTTAATATGCCAAAATAATTTTCATATCTTATTTTTTTTAATTGTGTGCATCGCTTGTGTAATAAGCATCACGAACGTTCAGGAATTACCGATCTGAGACATAATTACTTATATTCAATCGGTCAACTGTACTTATCGTTCTTAATATTTAATATACTATTTTTTACGATTCAGAATAATTTAAAAAAATATACTATGAACTTATAAACCAATAAATCAGTTATACAATTCATCTGTATCGAAATGAAATGAAATTCTGTATCATAATGATAAGCTGACTCATAATGTGTGTCATTCAAGTACAAATGACACATACTTAATATAGTTATTTAAGTAATAAGGTCAGTAACTGCTCCCTACCGGTTGAAGGTAATTTTGGAAATTGAGTCGAAGTCGAGATCTCCAATACAACCAATACTGATAGAAAATTATTTACTGACCGCAAAGCTTATTACGTTTTTTGACGGTAAACATTAAAAAAACCGATCGTGCAAAAGAGCTATTTGTGTATTAAGAGCGAAAATGGGACATTGTCGATTTAGAGGTTGTTGCCGAGCGACGCAGGATCGCGACATTCTCTCGAAATCGACAATGTCCATTTGCGCTCGAAACACACACAAGATTTTTTCTACAGTCGCCAAACAAAAAATAAATAAAAGGACACTTTATATTTACAGTGCAGTGAAGATAGGAACGTATTCAAACATGATTTCAGGATATTGTTTTAGCTTTCGATTTTTCATGAAATTATTGCAAATTTTGTAATGAATATTATAAATTTTTTGTATAATTATTTGTTTCAAGTACATTATACTAGTGCAGTGAAAAAGTGGATGCCCATTGGGAAAAGCTCACGCAAAACTTTTACAGGTGGCAGCATAATTGTTCACACAATTTATTTTATATTTAATTTTAATTTATCGTTATTTTCCATTCTTCTTGAGCTATTGCTTCAATTTAAAATAAGCATTTTATACTTTCGTTTTTGTGAATAAATGCCCTATTTTATTTTCACAACAGTGCGGCATTTTGTTTGGTTATGTAATATACCGACAGAGCAGATGTCAAATTGACTTGTGAAGGTGGTAAATGTGCAACTACAGTGCCATTCGTTCCTGAATACACGTTTCTATTAAGAATGTAGACAAGTGACATTTCTCAACATTGTATAGTTAGAAATTTGGACAGCGAGCGTTTTTCTACTTTGTCGCGCATGAGCGGCAAAGTCAAACTTTGCGTTGACAAAAGAGAGCGCAAATGGCTACTTTGTATATAGACTGTAGAAAAAGTATATTAAAACATAAGAGTAGAAAAAGACATATTTTATTCATAAGCTTACACTTAGTGTGCTAATTTCTGCAAATGGATAAAATATCTTTACTCTCGCCGCAAGTGTAAATATGTAAAAATGAAGAAAATAAATTTTATTCCAACTATGTACCAAATTTCAGCTCTTTAGACCGTCAGAAAGTCGGTTAAAATGGTTTCTGAAAAGACAGACAGACAACGCAAGTTAAATAAATGAATGAGAAAAATGTGAATAGTGATTATGATAAATAACTACATAAATACTCGGTAGGTACTACACAATGAAGGTAGAGTATATAATTTAATAATAGTATATTATTTTAGAATATGAAAAGGTCAATACATTGGTATTTTATAAGTGTAACCATGGCTAGTCTATGACGTATTATATGACGTCATTGCCCTGTACATAAAACTGTTTGAGATCTGCTGGTAATCACGTTTCCATTACTACGAGTACCATTTGATTCATACGAACATCAAACTATGACATGTGGGTCAAGTCAGAAAAATCGATGTTTATTTGCGTTTGTGGACGAAAAGTGTCTTACGTTGATGTTCGACACTGAGGAATGCGTATTGACATTATATTTTTAATAATTTGCCAGCAAAACGAACTTTAGCCGATCAGGGGTGGGATCCCAAGACTACGCTAGGATAGCGTAGCGACAAATAACATTTCGTTTCCCTAACAACCGTGGAAGTTAATAGGGAGAGAATGTGAAAAGTAGGGAATATTTTTCGTTACGCTATCGCGTAGTTTGGGAATTCCACTCCAGTTCATGAAGGTACACGAATGTCACGGCATTGAAAACCACTAGCCTAGTGAATAGTATTGTTTTGTGGTAATTTTCTTTGGATAGAGGTCTATACCATACACAAAATTTTACTATTTAAGGCCAGATCCTACCACGTCTAGTTAAAGTTAACCATTAGTTAAGAATTAAACTGAAGGTTAGAAGCGATGCGAACAACAGTTTTAACTTCCAATTAGCTCTAACCAATAGTGATAAGAACAATTTGCAACATAACCGTTGGTTTGCATTTACTGCCACTTCAACTAGACAACAGGTTAGAGGAAAGTTTACGTCTGTTTATATGATGTTTCGTGTACTACCCAATTTGATTGGTTGCCTGACTAAAATCTAGAAACGCGCTTTACTATTGGCGAGTACATGAAACGTCACAAGCCAAGTTCTGAACATTAAAAGTTCATATCTTGCTTATTACGTACAAATTTTAAATACTACTAAAATTCTAACAAAAAAAAAACTAATATAAAAATGGTATAGAAGCCCATTACCTATAGGTAGCAATTATGGCTCTGGCTTTTTATCATCAATATACTATGTATGTACTGCCTTATTATTATTTTTATTCTATTCAACAAAGTATAAACAAGTATCCTTAACTTGCTTCCACTTATATTGTAAAATATTATAATAGAAATTATTACAGTGGGTCAAGAAGAAGTGTCCTCGTCGCAACCCTTTTTAAACAGTACATAGTTCTGCATCTACCAACAACATGTACAACCTTTAGTTTTATCTGATGTCTGACTGAAATTCGTATAGAGATTATAGCTAGGGAGCTAGGCAGGTCAAGTTGGTGAAAAGGTTAGGTACGCAATTCGTAAACGGTACACAGTTCTGACCATAAGTGCCGAATGCATGGGTGCTCTGGTTGCGCAAGCATCCATACCAAATTTGTAATGGGAGCGGAGCACCCATACAAATTACTCAGTTACTGATTTTTTTTTTATTCAAAATTACTATTTAAACGCAATTTCCGAGTTACCGAATTAAAGATGAAAAAAATTTAAATACCAATTATTATTTTTAAACCTTACAGTGACCATGTGCATTATTTGTTACGAATTTTTCGATGAAAGATGGAATTAGAAATTGTATGTCTGCGGCGCTTGGTCACTTGGAGGTTTTCTTCTTACCCCCACCCCACAACATTGTTGTATAATTATTTTTGTATCTTATTATCTACGCCCTTGGCTTGAGCACCCATACATATTCTCAAAAACCGGCGCCTATGGTTCTGACAGTTCAGTGGATATCCTAAATTAGAATTAACCACCCACTTACTATTAGTAGACTCAAGCTTTAATAGTAAAATATGCATATAAATATAAAAATAAGAATAAAGAAATAACCCGAAAGAACTGGACACTGTTAATTACATAAAGATTCGGTTGAAATTTAATCTCGAAAAATGACATTTCGAGTTTTGCTCGGATTCGATTTTAAATTTATATTAAACATTTAACTTGATACTTTTAATTTTCTTTCATGTTGAATCGAATATCTGTACTCTGCCGTAATTGTATACGCATGTACGTATTGTGACGAAGTCACATATTTTTGTCCATTTTCTTCCAATTTTCCGGCAAAGGACGACACACAGAGCCATAGTTCTCCATAGACACAAGTTGGTCAAAACTCCAAGTTCACAGTCTTCCCAGCGATTTTCATTCTTCATAGCCGGTCCGTGGGCTTTGTAATCAGGGCAGAGAACGTCATCCAATACTTTTCTTTAGGTTTTGCTAAGAAATCGGGATGAAAATCGTGTTTTTTATCAAAGCACACTTAGAAAACTTACAGGTTACAAGTGAGGATGTACAACTACTGCCAGCCAGCATACCCATAATCCACGGGCCGGGCCTAACTGTCTGGACAACAACAATAGGACCCTTAAGAACACAATGGACCTTTTCAATTTAAAGAGATAGAAGATATGCGCAATGGGGTTCTGTGCATATGAAGAACATCTGAGATCTACGGCATTTTTTTTTTCTAAAAAAAATTTTCATAAAATGTGAGAAAAATCTTTGTCACCTTAAAAAAACTTCTCGGGAAAAGTTACAAAAGCTTTCATTCGAGCTAAAATGTCCAACGATACAAATTTTCACGGAGAATACAGGTATTTTAATGACTGCAATACTTTCGACGTTTTGATTGACTGCCCAACTGGCAGTTGTTGGCGCCATTTTCTTACTATTTGCAGCGATAGAAAGAGATAGCCGTTAAATTGAAAAAGTCCATTCCATTCGTAGAACTTGGAGAAAATCACTGGGAAATCCATTTGACAACTTCCACAGCTGAGCGATGCTAGCGCTACGGCCAGCCACGGATTTCACGGGAAAATGAGACTATTGACTATTTATTGTAATCATCTAATATTTAATTGTATATTCTACCTGATAATAACAGTCACGGAAAAGCTGAAAAATTATTTATTACTTGTATTTTAAAGCCCTAAAATAAACATTTTACGAACCCCGGCCATCAGCCAATCAGACATCGCGACATAACTCCGCCTCCGCACCATTAAGATTGCCGGTAACATCTCCCTCCTCCAACGCGCAAATTTCAACCAGGTGTAACCAAATTTGGGTATAAATATCACTCGCGGAACTTAAGAAGTCACTTCTTATTATAGCTGCATCGGCTAACTAAGAAGTCACTTCCTGCGATAGCAGCTTCGGCTATACAAGAGGACCAGTCTACCTACAGCTTCTGTAGTGTAGAACTCAACGACACGCGCATCGCGAACTGCCCTCAGCGAGATAGTCGCTGAATCCGAGCGAGAGTGCCATCTCAGAGACAGGATTCCAGTCAAGTATAGTAAAGAAATACCAAGTTAAATTCAAAGTTAGAGTCAAACAGACAGATTTCCAAGACATTTTTATTCTAGTTACATGTTTGTACATTTGGTGTGTGTTAATAAAATGTTTAAGTTTTACAAATTTCACAATCATTTATAAATAATAATACTGGACCTCTGACTACATATCCGCAATCTAAACTACCCCTAAAACAGACAGTTCACAGAATGGCGCCCGAAAGCAGTAACAACAAACCCAACACAGGGGTAAGTACGTCAGAGTATATATGAAATTAGTTCTCTTTGACAATATGCGTAAGTATGTTATTAGAGATTGAGCAAGAGACGATACGAGACAATCCATGCCATGGATTTGGTATGTTTTTTATCCCACATAATCCTTCATCCAAGTGGGGAATATAGATAGAAACAACTAAGCCTGCAATTCAGTTACGTTCTATCTATTTGTGCTCATAGCTATCTATGTGTTTTATCTTTGAGAGCAAAGTGTACCTGTATGTAAAATAGCGGCTTATTCGCTGCCTTAGGGGACTTGGGTTTAATTAGCAAACAACACTGCAGAGCGGTTAAGCCGCCGCCAGTTCGTTTCCAAACCAGTGCCCCCAAACTGGTGGGGCGCTCTCCTGTATGATTTGAAATTTAAATTTCCACCGACGCACATCACTTTACTTTTTAATTTCACAGGCTTTATGCAAGATATGAATTTTTTATGTGCAACTAACAAAGGCGTATGTCTGGTTTTTATATTAAAAGATTAATTTTTTGTTTGAGAATGCTACCTGAACTGAATAATTATTTTAAATTTACATCAGACTGACCTGAAATTCCTTTTTATCCTTGCAGTAAATTGGTTTTCTGTCTTTTGTCTCTTAAATGAAATTTAATTCCCCGCAAATGAATGAAAACACAAATTTACCTAATTCAGATTAAATTTGGATAGGTACTTTAAAAAACATCCTGCGTACTGACTATAAATAAATCGGCAAAAATGATATGAAGAAGCATTTTGTGTCAAGGCAAGTGCAAAATAAATAACCTTTTTACCTTCCGTCACCTTTAGGTAAGGAAGGTATTGTCTTTGGTCAAAAAATTCGAGTTTTTAATGAATAAGCACGCTTTAAGGTCCCTAGAATACGATTTTACTATTTTTACGATGATGTCTGTATGTGTGTGTGTGTGTGTGTGTGTGTGTATGTATGTGTATGTATGTATGTATGTATGTATGTATAAATGTATGTATGTATGTATGTATGTATGTATGTGTTTGTATGTGTGTTTGTGTGTGTATATGTAAGTATGTATGTATGTATGTGTGTGTGTGTGTGTGTGTGTGTGTGTGTGTGTGTGTGTGTGTATGTGTGTAACAAAATTTTCGTTTACGATAACTCTAATACTACAATTCCAAAAATTATAATTCTTTCGTATTCCTCTTCCTTGCATCCGTATGAAAAGCTGATTAGATTTTGGTTATAATTGGTTATTATAAATATTAAAGAACATTGTATTCTCTGCACGATTTGACTGCATTTTATACTACATATTAAATGGAAATAGAGTTATAAAATTATAAAGAAATCAAATTTCATAATTTAGCTAGCTATGCTAGAAACAGCTATTATATTAAGAAAATTCTGATTGAAAGATGTCAGTGTCAATTGACATATTCGTAGTATATTTGTATTACAATTTTACTCGAAACCTCGAAATAGGATATTTTGCTCGAAACCTTGTGTATGGAATTTGTGTAAAATACATACAACTGTCGAAAGGTAATATACATACAACAAATTTAGAATCTTTTGCAAGGAACTTGCTGTATAGATTTTATAGAGAATACATAGGCATTTACGAAAATTCTACCGATAGATACCACATCTACTGACTGTGTTCGAAAACACGAGTGGTAAAAAGTTACCGTGTTCGAAAATTGTACAATAGGTACGTTCTATTGGTGTCAGAAATCTTCCTACTTCTTCTAGTAGAACATCAATGGTCGTTCTTTTGCGTCAAAAAAATCGAAATATTCCTACGAATCATTTCAACTTCAGAGTTGGAAGCATTGGTAGGAGTAGGAAGATATATAGAGTGGAGATAAATTCAAGATTTTACTAGCCGACTGTGGCGCGTACATTTCTGTCACATTTGTGAATGTTTATAGTAGACTGTGCTCAACAAAAATATCTCCTTTATGTTTTTACCTTCCGTCACCTTTAGCTAAGGAAGGTATTGTCTTTGGTCAAAAAATCCGGTGATGAGTTTTTGATGAGTAAGCACGTTTTAGGGTCCCTAGAATACGATTTTACTATTTTTACGATGATGTCTGTATGTGTGTGTGTGTGTATGTATGTGTGTCTGTGTGTGTGTGTGTGTGTGTGTGTAACAAAATTTTCGTCTACGATAACTTCCATACTACAATTCTAAAAATTATAATTCTTTCGTATTTCTCTTCGTTACATCCATGCGAAGAGCTGATTAGATTTTGGTTAGAATTGGACAACCGGAAGTACCCTCATTTGAAGATTTAAACAGTTTTTCTTGAAAAAACTATGTTAAATATGATTTTTTCACATTTAATGTTATTATAAATATTAAAGAATATTGTATTTTCTATACGATTTGATTGCATTTTATACCTAATATTAAATGGATATAGAGTTAAAAAATTATAAAGAAATTAAATTTCATAAAGTAGCCATAGCTGTGGAAACAGCTACTATATTAAGAAAATTTTGATAGAAAGATGTCAGTGTCAAGTGAAATTGACATAGTGTGTTTGTCTTATAATTTTACTGGAAATAGGTATAGGATCTTTTGCTTTCTGTATGGAATTTTTATAAAATACATACAACTGCTTTAAGGTAATGTACAAGAAATAATAATAATAAATCTTTTATTTCTGCAGATACATTAGACTGTATATAGAAAACGTCACAAAATAATATTTTTCTGTATGAAATTTGCATAAAAATACATGCAACTGCCGGAAGGTAATGTACAAGAAATAGAATATTTAATTTAGCAAGGAACTTTCCGTATGAAATTTGTACAAAATACATAGAACTGACGGAAGGTAATGTGCTGGCCACATCAGATTTTTATCATTTAATATATTTTTATATAATTATAATTTCTGTAATATTTGCATCACAACATTTCAAAGATCCAAAATAAACATACAAAGTTATCTTTAGTTGATAACTAACAAGAACACATAGCCACTGCCACTGTTCTATTGTATTTATTTTTTACTTGACAGCACTTGACAGTTATTTGCTACTGAGCGTTCTATTGCTTTAAGAATATTCTTATTCTAGTAGGAATATTTCTGGCACCGATAGAACGTACCTAATATCTACCAGATCCATCTACCGGATTCATGAAGACTCTAATCTGAAAAAAAAGGTAGTGATGCAAAGAAAAGCGCGCGCGTTAAAAGTTTGTTAACTATATCAAATTTCTAACCTGTTTCAATTTTTTTTATAGGTTATGGATCTACCCTGTTTACCACTTGCGTTCTTAAAATATCGATTCCGGTAGATATAACTAGATAAACAGCTGTTTACCAGTAACAGTTCACCGATAGAAATTTCGTATAACTGACGGAAGGTAATGTGCTGGCCACATCAGATTTTTTTTATATTTATTTCTAAATTATAGTTTCAGGAACAATATTTCAACTCTGTAATCTTTGTATGACAATATTCTGTTTAGAAATAATTATCCTTTTTTATTAACTATCTGCTTAGTTTAGTTGTTAGTTATCTTGACATTTATTTGTTGACAAATCTTAAAATTATTAAGCATACATGCGCGAGACATAGAGGGTACTATAGATACCATGATACCCTGCATCCTTAAGATATCCTCTCACGAAGATGATAACATTTTTGGTTTTGAGTGAGTCTGGTTTTGAGTCTCAGATCGAAAAGACATGTACTCGGTTTTCAGTTTGAACCCCAGCACGCAGAGTTACAATGTAACATTAACATGTAACAGTCTAGTTCGGTTTAAGCTAATCTTTAATAAGTTTTAAATATGTGGAAATAAAATAGTATTTAATCTCAAGAATGTCTGTATCTATAATATAAGTGTTTATCTACCATCCAAGTGCAAGTGAATAAGTGCATATGTTCCTCCTCTATAAAGCAGTGGTCATCCAATCATCGACCACCTGTTAGATAAAATGTCATCGTTTGGTAAACAAGTAAGTCATGCAGCATTAGCATCGTCCGTTCCGCCCAACAATTTTTTCAATTTATCTTTAAATAAAATTTAACAAAGAAAATTATTACCACATGAAAAAAATACTGGCAAGACTCTTCCTTACGTGTAAATAGGGGACATCATTTTTTCTCAAATAACCAAAATTATTATAGATGATACTAGAAAACAGTTATAGAGCTATATCAAGACTCTAATCATATTGAAAAGAGGAATATGTTTCGTCGCCGGTTATTATAGCATACTCTAGAACCAGAAGTAATAGCACATTTTTACCTTCCGTCA
The DNA here is from genome assembly GCA_963082715.1 of Harpalus rubripes. Taxonomy (NCBI): domain Eukaryota; kingdom Metazoa; phylum Arthropoda; class Insecta; order Coleoptera; family Carabidae; genus Harpalus; species Harpalus rubripes. Next base: position 31,502,639 of record OY720451.1, on the reverse strand, counting down.
CCTTTAGCTAAGGAAGGTATTGTCTTTGGTCAAAAAATCCGGTGATGAGTTTTTGATGAGTAAGCACGTTTTAGGGTCCCTAGAATACGATTTTACTATTTTTACGATGATGTCTGTATGTGTGTGTGTGTGTATGTATGTGTGTCTGTGTGTGTGTGTGTGTGTGTGTGTGTGTAACAAAATTTTCGTCTACGATAACTTCCATACTACAATTCTAAAAATTATAATTCTTTCGTATTTCTCTTCGTTACATCCATGCGAAGAGCTGATTAGATTTTGGTTAGAATTGGACAACCGGAAGTACCCTCATTTGAAGATTTAAACAGTTTTTCTTGAAAAAACTATGTTAAATATGATTTTTTCACATTTAATGTTATTATAAATATTAAAGAATATTGTATTTTCTATACGATTTGATTGCATTTTATACCTAATATTAAATGGATATAGAGTTAAAAAATTATAAAGAAATTAAATTTCATAAAGTAGCCATAGCTGTGGAAACAGCTACTATATTAAGAAAATTTTGATAGAAAGATGTCAGTGTCAAGTGAAATTGACATAGTGTGTTTGTCTTATAATTTTACTGGAAATAGGTATAGGATCTTTTGCTTTCTGTATGGAATTTTTATAAAATACATACAACTGCTTTAAGGTAATGTACAAGAAATAATAATAATAAATCTTTTATTTCTGCAGATACATTAGACTGTATATAGAAAACGTCACAAAATAATATTTTTCTGTATGAAATTTGCATAAAATACATGCAACTGCCGGAAGGTAATGTACAAGAAATAGAATATTTAATTTAGCAAGGAACTTTCCGTATGAAATTTGTACAAAATACATAGAACTGACGGAAGGTAATGTGCTGGCCACATCAGATTTTTATCATTTAATATATTTTTATATAATTATAATTTCTGTAATATTTGCATCACAACATTTCAAAGATCCAAAATAAACATACAAAGTTATCTTTAGTTGATAACTAACAAGAACACATAGCCACTGCCACTGTTCTATTGTATTTATTTTTTACTTGACAGCACTTGACAGTTATTTGCTACTGAGCGTTCTATTGCTTTAAGAATATTCTTATTCTAGTAGGAATATTTCTGGCACCGATAGAACGTACCTAATATCTACCAGATCCATCTACCGGATTCATGAAGACTCTAATCTGAAAAAAAAGGTAGTGATGCAAAGAAAAGCGCGCGCGTTAAAAGTTTGTTAACTATATCAAATTTCTAACCTGTTTCAATTTTTTTTATAGGTTATGGATCTACCCTGTTTACCACTTGCGTTCTTAAAATATCGATTCCGGTAGATATAACTAGATAAACAGCTGTTTACCAGTAACAGTTCACCGATAGAAATTTCGTATAACTGACGGAAGGTAATGTGCTGGCCACATCAGATTTTTTTTATATTTATTTCTAAATTATAGTTTCAGGAACAATATTTCAACTCTGTAATCTTTGTATGACAATATTCTGTTTAGAAATAATTATCCTTTTTTATTAACTATCTGCTTAGTTTAGTTGTTAGTTATCTTGACATTTATTTGTTGACAAATCTTAAAATTATTAAGCATACATGCGCGAGACATAGAGGGTACTATAGATACCATGATACCCTGCATCCTTAAGATATCCTCTCACGAAGATGATAACATTTTTGGTTTTGAGTGAGTCTGGTTTTGAGTCTCAGATCGAAAAGACATGTACTCGGTTTTCAGTTTGAACCCCAGCACGCAGAGTTACAATGTAACATTAACATGTAACAGTCTAGTTCGGTTTAAGCTAATCTTTAATAAGTTTTAAATATGTGGAAATAAAATAGTATTTAATCTCAAGAATGTCTGTATCTATAATATAAGTGTTTATCTACCATCCAAGTGCAAGTGAATAAGTGCATATGTTCCTCCTCTATAAAGCAGTGGTCATCCAATCATCGACCACCTGTTAGATAAAATGTCATCGTTTGGTAAACAAGTAAGTCATGCAGCATTAGCATCGTCCGTTCCGCCCAACAATTTTTTCAATTTATCTTTAAATAAAATTTAACAAAGAAAATTATTACCACATGAAAAAAATACTGGCAAGACTCTTCCTTACGTGTAAATAGGGGACATCATTTTTTCTCAAATAACCAAAATTATTATAGATGATACTAGAAAACAGTTATAGAGCTATATCAAAAAATGTGCTATTACTTCTGGTTCTAGAGTATGCTATAATAACCGGCGACGAAACATATTCCTCTTTTCAATATGATTAGAGTCGTATATGGATTCATAAATATGGAGATGGGGAAACACAATAACCAAAAACCAGCGAGCAATGAGAAAAGAAATGTATGCAGTATATTTTAGAAATAAGGGACTGGTAAATGTAATTAAATGAATGGACCGAAGTATAGTTATGAAGTCATGTTTGAGAAAGAGGTTAATCGACTGACGTCTTTTAACTTAGAATAAATTTTGAAAACACACCCGATTGATGACGAGGGGATCAAGTCGTGGAAATGGATTTTATGAAAGCAATAAAACACCGCCATACTTCCCTGACTTGACATTAGACGATTTTTCGTTACATAAAACGAAGTAGAAGGTTTTTGCCTGAAGAAGAGACTGATGCTGCATTTTATCATTATTTTGAAAGCATTCCAAAAGAAAACTGGATGTAAACTTTCAAAGAGTGGCAGGAAAGAATATTGAAGTGTGTTATTGTTGAGGGGAATACTTTCAACTTTCAACATATTTAAAATAAAATGTAGTACACGCACTCTAGTATTTATTTAACTGAATATCATTTATTCAGATTTCTTATTAATTTGACATTATTATGTGACATGTGACAAATTAAATTTAGAATGTACTATTTTTAGGGGAGAAATTAAAGTAGTGATTTTGAATAATTATTATACTTGTCGTAGTTGAATTTTAACAAGTAAAATGTCCAGTACAAAAAAGAAAAACACTATAGACTCTTCTAAACATACATCAAGCACTAAGAAGAAGAAAACTGAGAATAACCCAGAAGAGATACTCCCACGATTTAGCCATATTGAAGATGCAAACAAAGTCCCATTCTTTACATACTACAACCCCCAGCCTGACCCGGTTCTCAAACAAGAACACCGTAAGATGAAGACAAGCGAAAATTCGGTGAAGAGACCAAAATGCATGCAGAAAGATTCCAGGAAGGGAGAGAGGAAGACTGAGAAGGTCGCTCCCAAGAGCCCCAAAGAGCAGAAGGAAACTGATGAAAGACATAAAAAAGAGCAAAAGAAGTTTAATCAGTGCAAGACACTAATCGTACACATACCATCTCCTTCAGATGAGATTACAGTTACAGATACTGCCCTAGCTGATGCAAGTAGTGAAATTTCGTTGCAAAACGACTGAAACATTTTCTACGAACAGAATTTTTACTAACATCTGCAAAAGCGGAATTTTCATCAACTGTGATAAAATTAAATCAAAGTAATACATTGAGTAATTATTACAAATTCTATAAAGTAGTAATTGTAAGCACTGGAGACCTGAATAAAAATTAAATATTGAAATTCTTGTGTTGTATTAATAAATATTAGCAATATCTGCATGAGTCTTCGTATTCGATTATCTCAAACTTGATGTTTATTATACGTTTTGCGCTAGTATATATTTTTGTATTATTCCGGTTCCGGTGAAAACAAGGACTACTCCCAAGTTTTTATTGTTTTTCCTTTCATATAAGTAAATGACTAATTAAATATTAAAGTTATTATTCACAGCAACAATTCCAATCGATATTCATTATTATTAATCCAGTAAATGAAGGATTTTACTCTACAAAAGGTCGGGTAGTTCTGAATTTTTGATATGTTGTATAGGATGGTTGGGTAATGAAAAATCTAAATTTCCACAAACCCTCTTCCTCCGCTCCCTCCGCCATCTTGAAAGAAACTCAAAATTTTGCTAAGCGCGCAATTGTTTCTTTTTTTAGGAGCTTCATATCTCCGTTGCTATGAATCCTAGAAAAAAACTTTTCGTACCAAATTTTTAGAAAATTTCATCTTCTACAAGTCGACAAATAACTTTTTTTCGCTAAAATTCACCAGATAGAAGTTATTGGCGAAAAACTGAAAAAAGTGCCGATTTATGGTGGTTTTTACAAGATGGCGGAGGAAGCGGAGGAAGGGGATTTGTGGAAATTTGGATTTTTCATTAACCAACCATCCTACACAACATATCAAAAATTCAGAACTACCCGACCTTTTGTAAGGCAACCCCCTTTTTCGAGCTCTGTTCACTGGATTATATTCGTTTCTTTCGATATTTTCTTGGTGCGGTCAATTTTGTTTTACGGCATCTTGGATTAATAATTTAATGAACCTTAAATTTTATAGCGTTTTCAGCTTACACAGTGCAAGTGCGCACTGAGTGCAACATATCACGTGACCACACTGAACGAGTTCTGCCCTCATCCGGTGGCGAAAATGTGTATTTTTTGCTAGTTTAGCCGTCATATTTGCAGTGACACTATTGCACTTGCCTACGGAGTCAGTGCACAAAAGTCGCACTGAGCAGTGCACGGTGCAACTTTTTCTTAAGCTGAAAACGCATTAGCTGACTAAATTTTGCACTCAATGACAAGTTGAAAACATTCAATGCATAAAAGTGTCCACTCAGCTTGTAAGCTGAAAACGCTATTAATTAATTCTACAGGGTGCCCATTTTATTTGTTTTCGCCTGAAATTTTAAGAATAGGCAAAACAGAATACATTTCATAAGCCACTTGGTAAATATTAGTACTTTAAATAGCAGTGACGCACCCAGGGGGGGGGTTCAAGGGTGCACCCCCCTTGAAGTAGCGGCTCAGAGATCAGACAACTGGGTAGGCGACAAAAGAAAAAAACAAAGATAATAGGTTTGTTTGCGGTAAAATTCTCAGACGGATGCCAAACTTACTCCATACTAATTCATGTACTGAAATGTCGTATTAGTTCCTGATTCATAGTAGTACCTTCAATCTTCGGACTGGTCTGAGTAGTACGTAACCAATCTTGTATCAGTCCATATTGTTCCACGAATACGGAATTATCAGTTGGAGTTGTACCGCGACCAACTAAAATGAAACTATGCATGCGAATGAATAATGCTCTAACTTAGGAGTCGTCAACCCATCGATCGCGACCTACCCGTAGCTCGCGTGGATACTTCCAGTAGCTCACAGGTATATCCCAAAAGAACTAAAAATAATGGAAATTTTTGTATATTATCATATTTCGTTGCACAATCAAACAGGCCATCTTTACTTTGTCCTGATCTTAGTATATTATTAATAAATATTGGTAAAGAAAGTAAATCCGTTAAATATATTCTCTTGTCTAAAATGTTCTGTGATTTGGCAATTTATTTCTGTACATGAAAGGGGAAAAACATGCTACCTCACATCCCTTAAAACAATATAACTTTCAATTATAAGGCACTTGACCTTGAATGGAAAAAAAATTTCGCCTGCGGTGCTTTTTTCCTGGATGCGTTGCCTCACCCAAGTTTTAGTACTTATAAAAGAAAATTAAATTTGTCTTTTTATAGTGCACCTTCGTATCCAAATTCTTGGGTGCGCCACTGTTAAATAGAATAATCACAGTAGGTACCTATAAGAGGAAAACAAAATTTTAAAAACCAAATCACTTATGTAATGTAACATAGATTGCCTATTGATTAATTTTTGAGGAGAAACAAATAAAATGGGCAGCCCTATGGGCTTTCGTGACTATTGCCAAATGGCAACAAGTTTGAGAAAAATCTGGAAAATTATTTTCTAATTTATCGAACTCTCGCATTATATTTAATTAGATTATTTTTTGATCCACAAGTTTCAAACTTAGGCTGTCATGCTTTTGTAACGCTATCTACTGTCGTAATTAACTTGCTTCATTCATTTACATGACTATGTTGGTAAGTCTGTTTTGACAACTAGAACACACTTTGACAGTGCAAAATAAATCAATATCAAAAGATGTAATTACTAATTATGGTTTTTCTAGAAGTGGTTTCTATAATTTTTTGGTATATTTCATGATCAAAAATGTCACAAAATTGGTTTTCTTTGCACATTTTACTTATGTGTTGATTACTATCTGACATATGTCAACAAAAACAAAAGCTACAGAGTTTATTCCCGGGAATAAACTCTAGAGCTTTATTCTGAGTATAATAATGACAGGATTGGCTAAAACGCAAACAAGTGACACAAAATGGAACATTTCATTGGTTGTAAGAAGTGTCAGAACATAATCTGTATAATTACAGAAGTAGCTTCATATTATTACCTCCAGTTTTCAAGTGGAATATTTAAAAGTAACATGTATTTTTCTAACCAATAATATAAAATCAATCCGGTGTTATATTATTAAATATAATGGGGAATGATTAAAATATTATATTTTTATTAAATGCCTCAGAGGCTTTGTAAATAAAAGCTATACTTTATATCAATTTTGTTTATTTTTATGTTTTTACAATATAGTGGGCCGCAAAAATATTTGAAGATGTTTAGAAGGACCGTATTGTAACGGTTAAGAACTACTGCATCTACCAGTGATGAAATCTAATATAATGCAAATGAACTGCCTATAAATTTTATAATAATAATAATAATAATAATAATAATAATAATAATAATAATAATAACAATCATATCTCAGCCTTATAAATAAGCCAATTTGTTTAAAATATGTAATAAACTTCCGGCTTATCACTGTCCAAAATTATATCAACTGCCCCTACCGATAATGAAACATGGTGGCGATTAAAAAAAACATTTATTGCTATGAGATGTACGGAAGATCCCGCCCTCTGCAATAGCTTACTGCGTAGAAGTTCCTCCAAATCAAACTGAAATAATTTTCCACACTGAGTCCGGAAAAAAATTCCCTTAACTCATATGAATATATATATATATATATATATATATATATATATATATATATATATATATATATATATATATAAAGGTGCTGAAATGCAGATTGGATTGTTTAAGCGGAAAGAACGGTATGTGCAATATTTTCAAAAATTTAAATTTCTTAAAGAAAACAACCTGTAGAAAACCCAACCATAAGTCATCTACTACGTCTTCGTTTCGTGGCAGGTAGACGGTAGCAAAATTTTGTAGGATTACATGAAACAGTTGACGGTGACGCTGGTGATCTGAAGCAATAAAATAAATGACAGAAAAATTCAGCATTATGAGAGTGAACCTAGCACTCCGGTTGTCCGGCTGTTATTGGTTGAACCGGTTGAACTATGTCGTTATAGCTAATCATATTTTAGCAGGTGCCGAAATATATACCTCAATATTTGTGCATTCGGGAACTTGAAAATAATTTATTTCTAATCAAAATTTATATAAAACATTAATTTTTATATGAAAATATATGTTTGTCAGTTAAAAAGTGATTGGCCGCCTTTCCTCTACAAATTCGAAACATTACAATACTTCAGTACACTGGATCATGAACTTTATTATTTATTTTATTTAGTTTCATTTATTTCAGAATTTTCGTTAGTTTGACAATATTATGTGACGTGTAACAAATTAAATTATATTGTACTATTTCGGTGTGCAAAATTGTTAGTAAAGTGATTTTGAATTATTGTACTTAAAGTTAAATTTGAACAAGATAAAATGTCCAGCACAAAAAAGAAAACTTCTAAAAATTCTTCTAAAAACACCAGCACTAAAAATAAAACCAATTCTAAACCAAAACCATCAATTTTTAGTCAAATTGGAGATACAAACGATTTTCCGTTCTTAAAATTCTTTAGTCCTCCCCCTGATCCGATTCCTAAACACGAAGGCCGCAAAATGAAGTCAAGAACAAATTCGGTGAAGAAGCCCAAATTAAAACAGAAAGAACCCAAGAAGGAAGAGAGGAAGACTGAGAAAAATGTCGCTCACAAGACTCCCAAGAAGAAAGAAGCTGATAATAAAGAGCAAAAGAAGTTCATTACTTGCAAGCCACTACTCGTTCGCATGCCATCTCCTTTCGACATGGCTAAAGTTACAGATAAAGCTGCAGGTGATGCAGATAGTGAAAAGGAATACCAATCGACCAGACCATTTTCTGCGAAAAAATTTATAAACAAGGTCCCTGGCAGCGGAATCTTCATCAACTATGACAAAAGTAAATTAGATTTCTTGGAGTAATTATGTTTCAATAACACAAATAACATTTGTAAGCATTGGAGAACAAAATAAAATGTAATTAATAAAAAAGTCATCTTCTTTTTATCTTTATAGTAGTTTAAGTTGTATGAATTGGAGCAAGTCCCGTAGCAGTAGTGCCAGTAGGTATTCTACAAATGATTACAAGTTTAATATTTTCTTGTGCTGTCAGTCCAGTCCTGGCAGTTTCATATTAAATATTGAATAAAATTTTAAAGAAGCTTGTGTTCTTGTCGCTTTATAAAAACTAAACAACTGAACTAACAATTTTCTTTTTCGTAAATGTCAAATAATTATCTTTAATAATTTCTTGATTGGAATGGGATATGGGTGATAATAATCCTGGTAAAAAGTCACGTACGATTTCTTTTTTTTTAATGTTTGCATTGGCTAGTTTCGGCATAACATGCCATATGTGCCTTCTTCAGGAGATGGCGAAACTAGTCTAGACCGAAAATTATTTTTTTTGCAAATGATAAAATTCCAGTTTTTTATTGTCACTGAAATTATGCCCGGTTTCATAAACGCTTCATAAATTTTAACCCTATGAGTCATACGATCCACTGGAATATTAAATTAATAAATTTTTCTCATTTTGCCCCTTTAAGTATTGATAAGTCTTTAGGTAAATTTATCCTGCGAAAGGTCGAGTATTTTTGATTTTTGACCGACGCCAAATAATTTTAAATGGCACAAAATTGACCCCTGTGGTGCACTGTCCACGCCAGCAACGAGTGCCCGTGAAGTGACGCCTGGTAAGCGCCTCCATGGTGCATATATTTCATCGTTACCGATATCTGTGTACAAAGCTAATTGGCACACCCAACAATGGGTAATAAGTTGTGATGATATATTTATTTTATTATTAAAGGTCCTATTAACAAAAACAAATTTTCGACCTTGCGGACCCTCAGGAACCTCTGCCACCTTGGAAAAAATGACGCAAAAATCGGTTTTTTTCAAAGTATCTTTGCACCAACAAGCATTAGGGCAAAAATAGTTATTCTTTTATCTAAAATACTTTTTTCTATAACCAGTAGATACCGTGCTAAAGCGCTTCAAACGGCAAATTTTTGAAAATTTTCTTAATTTTTCATTAGGATCGTATTTTATGATATATTTTTACCTCCCATCATACCGTAAGGGAGGTAATTTTATCAATTCAAAAATTCGATGGTGAGTTTTCAGTGAATAAGCACGAATTAGGGCCCTACAATACGTATTTACTATTTTCACGATGATGCCTGTGTTTGTGTGTGTGTGTTTGTGTGTGTGTGCATGTGTGTGTGTGTGTGTGTGTATGTGTAAGTGAGTGTGTGTGTATGTATATGTGTATGTGTATGTGTATGTGTATGTGTATGTGTATGTGTATGTGTATGTGTATGTGTATGTGTATGTGTATGTGTATGTGTATGTGTATGTGTATGTGTATGTGTATGTGTTGTGTATGCGTATGCGTATGCGTATGCGTATGCGTATGCGTATGCGTATGCGTATGCGTATGCGTATGCGTATGCGTATGCGTATGCGTATGCGTATGCGTATGCGTATGCGTATGCGTATGCGTATGCGTATGCGTATGCGTATGCGTATGCGTATGCGTATGCGTATGCGTATGCGTATGCGTATGCGTATGCGTATGCGTATGCGTATGCGTATGCGTATGCGTATGCGTATGCGTATGCGTATGCGTATGCGTATGCGTATGCGTATGCGTATGCGTATGCGTATGCGTATGCGTATGCGTATGCGTATGCGTATGCGTATGCGTATGCGTATGCGTATGCGTATGCGTATGCGTATGCGTATGCGTATGCGTATGCGTATGCGTATGCGTATGCGTATGCGTATGCGTATGCGTATGCGTATGCGTATGCGTATGCGTATGCGTATGCGTATGCGTATGCGTATGCGTATGCGTATGCGTATGCGTATGCGTATACGTATGCGTATGCGTATACGTATGCGTATGCGTATGCGTATGCGTATGCGTATGCGTATGCGTATGCGTATGCGTATGCGTATGCGTATGCGTATGCGTATGCGTATGCGTATGCGTATGCGTATGCGTATGCGTATGCGTATGCGTATGCGTATGCGTATGCGTATGCGTATGCGTATGCGTATGCGTATGCGTATGCGTATGCGTATGCGTATGCGTATGCGTATGCGTATGCGTATGCGTATGCGTATGCGTATGCGTATGCGTATGCGTATGCGTATGCGTATGCGTATGCGTATGCGTATGCGTATGCGTATGCGTATGCGTATGCGTATGCGTATGCGTATGCGTATGCGTATGCGTATGCGTATGCGTATGCGTATGCGTATGTGTATGTATATGTGTGTGTGTGTTTGTTTTTGTTTGTGCGTGTATGTATGTATGTATGTATGTATGTATGTGTGTGTGTGTGTGTGCGTGTGTGTGTGTGTGTGTGTGTGTGTGTGTGTGTGTGTGACGATTTTTCCTCGACGATAAGTGTAACAAACTTCTAAATGTTTCTATTTTCCGTATTTAAGGTTTCTGCATTCATATAAAGAGTTGATTAGAATTTGGGTAAAATTGAATAACCGGAAGTGATACTTTACATAAAGCCCATAACAATTTTTAATGAAAAACTATAATAAAATATTATCCAAAACTTTTCAACTTCAGTATTTAAGACATTTATATCAAGGGGAACAACATATTAGATTTTGGCTAAAATTAATAAACCAGAAGTAATACATGAAGCTCTGAACAGATTTTCGTGAAAAATATGATATACTCCAAAACTTGGCAAATTTAGTATTTAAGACTTTTATATAAAGGGAAGCAACATATAGATTTTGACTAAAATTGATAAACCGGGAGTGATGTTTTTTTGATGCTCTGAACAGATTTTCGTGAAAAATAAAGTGATACAATCCAAAACTTTTAAAATTTGGTATTTAAGACTTTTATATTAATGAGAACGACATACTAGATGTTTTCTAAAATTGATATACCGGAAGTACTACTTTACAGGAAGCTATAAACAGATTTCCTTGAAAAAATATATTGAAACGATTCAAAATTTCTCAAATTTGGTATTTAAAATTCGTGTATATTTTGAAACATTATATTTTGACTACACCTATATGATAAACCGGAAGTGGTACTTAATTCGGAGCTCTTAACAGAGTTTCGAGGAAAAACATAATAAAATATAATCTTAAATTTGGTATTACAGACTTTTCTATTTAGATTAGATTTTGTTTACAAACAATCAACCAGAAGTGATACTTTACTTAAAGCTCATTGCTATTTCAAACATGAAATTGACGGGAGGTCATGTGTTGGCCACATCAGATTTTTTTTACTTTTTTTGCAAATTATTTATTTTATTAATTATTATTATTATTTAACTACTATACATGTTAATTATTGTTTACTTTTTTTCATTGTAAAGAGGTTTTAAAGTCCAGAAAATTTTCGATTTTACCTCAAAATAATTGCAATTTTTTACAATATCATGCCCAGAATGCGCTACAAAACATATCAAATTTTATGAATATTCGGAAAAATGGTGACATATTTAGGTTTTTGGCCATTTGCTAATAACAATTATACATGATTGAAATATTATTCAAAAAATAAATAATATTACATATTTAATACAGTCTAATAGGTTTTACTATTTATAACAGTCGTCGCGGCATCGAAAGAAGAAAATGATCGATTATTTAATAATAAAATTGTTAACGTTTTCCTGCAATTTTTTAATTTTTTATCCACGACTCTGATCCTGTTAAAGATATGATAACGCAGTTTTTAATTTGAAATCAACATGAAATTCTCTTTGTGTATGATATAAAATACGATTTTTACCAATGAACAATTTGTGAACTACTAACACCTTAAACACATACGAAATTCCTCAAAAAAATTAAACATCTGAAAATCGGCTCCTTTCTCAATTGTTCATCAACCAATTCTACCCGTATTAAATACTTAATATTAGGTTTGTTCCAACAAATGTTCAGAAGAGTTCAGAGCTTTACTTTTGCACAGTCATTTTACCGTTCCAAGAAGTCGAATTTAAAATTTAGAACTTATAGTGCAGTGTTCCAAGAACGAGTGAATTGTGTTCCGAACCGATTCTGAACCGTTCTTAAAGTTCCAGAATATATCCAGAATTTTTAATTCTGAGTAAGTTTGACGTACTATCTAACCTGACTTTTTTTTATTTTTGGTATAGGGCGCGAGCAGACACGTGACTCGAGCGTCCTTGACGTGCTAGGAATCAGCTGATGTGTGTGCACTTGTCATTTTGAGAAGGACTATAGGCGATTTCGGTCGACATACCCGTTCACTTCTTCGGATTACTTATGGTTAGTTACGGTATGATATGGTTAATGGTGGCGCCAAAAATCGTTGGTTCACTTGTTGACACCGTGCTTGGTGGTTATATATATTCTGCGACATTTAAAACTGTCAAAAATAGTGTCTGACAATTAAAATGCATTAACGGAAAAAGATAGTTTTTTCCATATTTGTCCAAAAAAGAGTCAACGAAAATAATGTCACCCTGCTTGATATAAGACCACGACTCCGACTGTTTTGACTTTTGACATTTCAAAAAAAGACATGATAAAAAGAGATAGAAATAGTGAACAGAGAGCTGACCTGACTCGCAAACCCGTTCAGCTGTGAGCACTGATCCAAGCACACCGGGTATGTTGTTCCTAGCACCCGAATGTGTGAACGTACGTGAACGCAACATACCGCAAGTGAACGGTTGTCGCCCGAAATCGCCTTATGTCACTTTGACAAGACCACTGTTTTGACTTATCTTAATTTTAAACTGTTGAGAAGTTATTATTTGGAATTTCATGTGTTTTACTGCCTGAAAATTGTACATTAATAACATTTTAGCAATTCAAAATGAAAATAAGTCTAAACATTGGTCTTGTCAAATTGACATTATTCTTGTCAAAACGACATGCGCACACAAATCAGCTGATTCCAAGTACGTCAAGGATGCCCGAGTCACGTGTCTGCTCGCGCCCTATTAATGAAATTAGCAATGGAAGAAGACAGCGATTTTTCCGAATTGTCAGAATCAAGATGGAAATAAGACAAAACAATGAAAATTACCTACGGATGATTGTGCATCAATACTGTGATCAAGTTGTTTGAGAACATTTTAGAATTATATACGTCTATTATATTTTAATCATGAAGTAACCTTCCATTTCTTCAGTCTAAATATATTATACCTAATCAAAAGCACGTTTTCTTACAGGTGTAATTTAAAGGTTAGGATATACAAACAAAATTCTCAACCGATTCTAAATCGTTCCAACACTATACCTTGTTCCATTTAAGGCATTCAGTATTGCGGAGCATAGGGAATAGTTTTGACATCTCTGATTGGCTGAAATTAGTGACAAGAGACAAGTTTATCCAATGTAATTTCGTCTACTTCAGATTTGCGCTGTTGCCAGAGCCATCTACTGAATGGCTTAAATGGAACAGAGCATAGTCAAATCGGTTCTAGAACTAAGTATAAGTCTGCGCTTGCATTCTAATCAATTCTGAATCACGTTCTTAAGGGTTCTGAACTTTCTGATGCAACAAACCTATACATTGGGTGCTATTCTTGTGTCAACGTTAAAATAGCTTAGAGACGGTCTCTAGCTAAAGGTAACCTTTAGTGTTTAGAGTTGATGTTATTCTACTGTTAGTAAATGACCTACGGTAACTAACAGTGATCTTTAAGCAAAACAATACTTGACAACACTGTATTATCTGTCAAAACTTGAACGTTACGAAGTGTGAAATCATACTTCATCAATCATAATATTAACAGTTTGATCAAATAAACATATTAGAAATACATACATTAAAACACTTTTATGTATTTACTTTGTTAATATACAGATATAACACTTTAATAAATTAGTAGGTAGGTACTAAATAATTATACATAATATAAAATGTAACAAATTTAAAATTAATATTTATTTATTGTAATGGGAACGATTGTACGCTTCTTCAGCTGGAGATTGAGGATTGATCAGAGGTGTTAATAAATACTCGTAACTACGATGACATGGTTATCCACCGTCGCTCAAAATAAATCCAGAATACATTGAATCCTATGAAATAATATTTAGTAACAAACTATTTTCATGGTTCAAAATAATTACCTCGAACTTTTCCTTCAGTGTGCATCTAGAATTCTGCTCTGCTCCTCGCATCACAGACCACTTGCACATGTAGGGAATAAAATCCCGCCCTATTGCAATATAACATTGGGTTGTCTTTGCCGGGGTTTTTAATTCAAACATGGGTACAATCCACGTATCCAACGACCTTAGGAAAACCAGCAATGCTATATAGAACTCTCTCTTCAGCTCTTCCATTCGTTCTAGAAACTTCACAAATCTGTGTGCGTCGTAGGTTGACTTACGCCATGCAGTTCTAAAATGTAATGTATTATTATATAAAAAAACCTAATAAAATGTTTTAAAATTTACTGTTTTGCCCTTTGTATGTATTAAATAATAAGTACTGTTAAATTTTAAGGTTATGTTGTGTATAAAATTATGCATTTAACGTAACTAGTTCAACTTGGTAGCACCCTTTCGCAAAAAATCTAAGTGATATTAACAGTTGTAGTTCTGGAGTAATATTCATTTCTTGCTGTGAAATGGATTCTGTCTTCCCTAACCAAATCATTTACAAAATTGACAGTTTCTTTCCGCAATCTGTATCTTTGTCTAAATCCTTCATCAAACTGTTGAAAATAATATATTCTTTCACGATCAACACTAATTCTTCCACAATTTAAGTCTAAAACTTTTCTAACATCTTGAATATCGACGCAGTCACCCTTTTTGTCTGCCATCTTGTTAGCGTTGAAACGATTTAAAGTTACCCAGCAGCACCTTTAGGTTTAGAGGTGACCTCTAGCGTTAGCGGCGGTAAAAACTGACACTAGAATACAATTTTTTAGAGCTCAGCTCTAAACTGCGCTAACGGTGACCTTTAAGTTTTAACCAGTTTTAACATTGACAGCAGAATAGCACTCATCTTTAATCGTGTCGAAATTTTTAATAACAAACGACAACAGTAGCTACATGCCGCCTTATCTATAGTTTTATTGCTGAACACGACAAAGTCAATTTTCTTGATTATGTCATCAGGAATTCATGTTTCCTGCACGGTTCAGTGCGATCCGTCTCCGTGCTAGATTCTTCGCGAGAATATTAAAAGCATCAAAATTGGTAGAATTGATTTTTTTAACGACTCATTCAACTGATATTGAAGTTTGAAGCTGGAGTGGTTCGTTGTCTAATAATATGAATATTAGCAAAAATTTCATACAGGAGGAAACGACCGATGGACGAATATATAAATTGTTAAAACGAAAAATAAAGCATCCACGTTATTGTAAAAATTACACATGTCAATTTTCGATGCGACACTTTTCGTTTTAATTAACCCTTAACAGACAATTCAACGAGAGATGAAAATACTGGGCTGGGCCTAAGTAGGTAATCTCCCGTAGAAGAATTAAAACCTGCACAATATCGGAAATGTCATAAAATAACTTGTTAATATCTGATAAGATTGGTATAAAAGTGTAATGAAACATTATTTTTATCCAAAAGATCGTATAACTGGCGATATAGGCTGATAGGCCGAGCGAGTCGTAAAGAAATGATGATCTCTTTCAGATATATGAGCAGGAATCTGATAAAGTTCCTGCAGCTATGCTGGCTATGCATCACCCCATCACATACTGTCGTCTGTCGTTAAAATGATAAGTGAGTTTTTTCACATTACAACTTTTAATGGGATGTATTTCAACTTCCGCGTGTTATTGATTTATATTAAAATGTCTGTTATTTCCTTCAGCAAAATATAATTAAATATATGTATCTTTTACAAAAGAATGAACGTCTCACAAAGACTACAAGAATTCATTAGCTGTTATTATTTTTATTCTTTCTTTGACGTCAGTAGATGGAAAATTAAAATAAAGAAAGTGTTGCATTAGAATCCAATTATACGAGGAAACGAAATAAATGTTCCTCTTCTCTAGTTATCATTAAATAAAGATTTTCATTAGATATTTTTTATATTTTCCAACGAGAAATATATCATTGTAATTTGAGATATAAAATTTATAAATAGAAGAAAATATAAAATAATAGAAAAAATATTACTTTTTTTATACAGATAACATTTAATTTTTACATATTTATATTTGCTATTGTTGCATCCCTTCATTCTCTATTCTACAGGTACCTTTTACAGTATGATTTCACACTTTTGAAATATGATTTTACATTAACGAAAACTTATTTCACACAAATGAAAACTAAATTCACAGTAGCGAAATATGATTTCACATTAACAAAAACTGATTTCACATAAAAGAAAACTGAATTCGCAGTAGGTAGCGAAAACTAATTTCAACAAAAGGAAAACAGGTTTCAATTTTTTTATTCCGTATAGTATTTTAGGTACCTAAATAACAGGTTTGTTCCAACAATCGATTTCGGACTATGTAGTTCTGAACTAAATTTAAATCTTATTCATGATCATTTGTTTGTGACAATTTAAAATCACTTTCTTCACTTAAAATTCTATATAAAACAGTAAAACTATTGAAGACCAAGTAACTCACAACTTACAACTTTAGAACCTCGCAGCTGATAAAATTCTAACTAGAATATGCTAAAGTCCGCTGACACATTCAAAGTAGTGAGTGAATAATACTTTCTTTTTAAAAATTATCTAACGTGCTGTTAGACAATAGAGAGTTATTGCCATATGATCTCTATACATAACTGGATTTCGTATCCCATGTTAAATTCTTGTGACTAATTGAACGTCGCCATATTGGAAAAAATCCAGGCTCTCGGCTTACTTTCGGTGGTAAGTTCAAACTAATCGAAATATAAACGTAAGCATATTTATAAAGATGAAGGTGAAAACGTAAATTTTGATAAACATTGCGATAGTTTAGTTATTTTTTATTATTCTTAATGCAAAAAAATCTACTTAAATGGTAATAGTGTTACTCTTAATGTTATTTAACAGTATTTATAATTAAAATCATCCAAGTAATAGTGTTATTATTATATGCATTTATTTGCTTAATTTTTACTTAAATTAATAATACATAATACTACTAATTTAAATCAACATACTCCTACTGAAAAAAATGTTGCATTTTATATTACAAATAATTTAATATTACATTTAATTGTACATATAAGTACTTATTTCATTTATACACTAACACAAAAATGGATTAATTACAAGATTTACACAATTAATGTCAATCAACATACATGTTGTGACATTTAATCTAACCTGACTTTTTGTTTCACGTAAATACTTCGTTTGTTGATATACTCGATATACTTAAATAAACAATGATTAATGACAATAAATTTACAATTCACTTATGGCTGTATTACACAACGATAAATCGACCGATTTATTGAACGACTGCGACCTTCAATTTATCGGTACGTGTAAAACAGAAAAATCGATCGATTTATTTACGAAAAAAACTAATCAATAAATTGTTGAAATAGAACTAAACATCATTCCAGTTAAGAAGACACCGTGGGCCAGCATAGGGCTTCTAAAACTTGAGCTCTGATTGGTGAAAATCGCGGGCAAGTTTACATAGAACTATTTTTGCGTGACTATCTTACCATCTCTTTCTCTGGAATTACATAGACGTACAAATTTATAGTGTTCGGTAACTTAAATTTACAATTTTTAATAATAATACGACATAATAATATATGTAAATAGTACTATAATGAAAATTACTAGATACAGTAAATATTGATATGCAATTAAACAAAATGTCAAAGTAAAGTTAAAAGAATTTTATCACTTAAAGGTAAATTTTTGTTCGTACGCCTATGTACAAATAAGATATGAGATACTCATCTGTCAGTTTCGTGGTAACCTTAGGTTTTATATTAATTATATTTGTCATTTGGTGGTAAATTGTATTCGCCTCGAGAAACGAACATTACTGTAACGATATTGTCTTATTTAAATTAAGACGCAGTTTTTGATAATAATCTAATTCATAAAACTGCTATTTTCAGATATCTATTTACTTTATCAATAACTGTTTTTCCACATTTTAAATTGAATTGCATGAAATATTAATATTTATTTAGTAATAATAAAACTAATTTATTAAAATAACGTTTTTTTCTTTTATTCATATCTATTCATAATGAAATATCACCAGATTAAAATTTAGCGCCTTATTTTGTAACTAAAATTTACGTTTTCTACAACTTAAATAAGTCTTCTAGTTAGTATCTTCTTAACTGGAATACAAGTTTAGTTGTTTCTTCTGCGATTTTCCGTCAATTTTTTAAGGAATTTTAGGTTACTTTTCTATTGTCAACTCTAAAGTATTTGACATTTCAAACTATATTTAATGTGTGCTTGATTCCAAGGTTAAAATTACGTATATTCACTAGTTTTACTCATTTTTAACAAGTACGCTACAAGAAAGACTATATTCCAAAACACTACAAGAAAACTTAAGCGCTGCTAGGTTAAACTTTAACCTCACAAATATATAAATTCAATAAAAATAAATTGATAGAAAATCGTTAAGTATAAATTCTCAACGACTTGTAAGATAAATTGATCGATTTATCCGTCAATAAATTGAACGATTTAATGTTAAGTGTAAAGGCGCTATTACATTTGAAAACTGAGGTTGTCGGGCCATATTTTCTTCCCACAAAAGACGCATTTTATAAGCATTATTACTTTCAAAACAACCAACACATTTGAAACGCGAGCCACAACTGATGCCAAGAGTCCAAACTTTTTCCAATATGGCGGCGCTCATTTAGTCACATGACAGCCTACCCTCTACGCAATCCAGTTATGTATAGAGAGCATTGGTTATTGAAGCTTGAACGCAAAAATAACGTGCACGTTAACGTCACCTGACAGCTCGAATGCGCTTGTGTAGTAATAAGGTTCACGTTAAATGAATAAGGTGATACGTTGTGTGCGATTGAGTAGCAAACGTTAAACGTCACACGTTCTGTATGTGTTGAGGTTATGTTTCGGGGAAAAATGCGGCTGTAACTTTGTTTGTGTTGCATTTAGCCTTAACGTCAACTTGAATTCATTAATTATATGCGGTAAACATTGAAATTGAAAGTCCCTTATTTTTAAAATAAGGTGTTTTCTACATAACATTAACGTTTGCGTTCTTTCATAGTTTCATATTAGAAGTTGCAATAACTCCCTAATACCAACAATTTATCACATAGAATATTTTTTTCAGAAATTTATTACTATTCATGCATCATTCGCAGTAATTCTTTCGTAGCTTGTGCCAATCCTGAAAGCAAACTAACCAGTTGAATGGCGGGATAATTACCAGAGTGTATAAAAGGGGTAGACTACGGTCGAGGGGTATAAAGTTTAGTAGAGTCCAAGCTCCACTAATTATCGGGTAACATAGCCGCGCTATCGGACACTGGTTTATATTGCGGTCGAATATTTGATTAACATAGTCCGCATACGAGCAGAATATAAAACAAGCGACTCTATCTCTAGGTAGATGTGTATATTGCGAGGGTGCGGGTGCGGGCAACCCTAAGCGTGGTTCAACAAGAATAACTTAATTATTTCTAACCAAAATATACCAAATTTCAATTAAATAACTCCCGCGAAATTTGTATTTGGATAGTATATGTTAAAACAACACTCAAATAATTTAATTGTGTTCCTACATTAGGGGGTGCAGAATGGTTTTTCATACAAACATTCGAGAAAGGGCTTTTAATTTCAATATTAGGTTATAATGGTTAAGTAAATAAATATTCAACTAATTTATGTATAAAAGCAGAAGCGGCTAATGAAGTAGGTAATAAATAAGAACACATTTTTCCATTTTAAACTTTTAAACATTAGGATTCTTCTTCTAGTTTTATCAACTAACTAGGACCGGAACATTAATTCCTGTTACTTCGTTACAAAATTTTGTTCAATAATTAAATATAATATGGAAAAATTTTAATTCATTAATTTTAATGAATATTTATATAATTTATTATATTCTGTTATGAAGTAATACAAAAAATAGAATAAATATAATTCCATTAGCTGATTATAAAAACAGTAAATTTACATACCTACTTTATTTTATATTCATATCAGGATAAAATAATTTAATACAATTTTTATCATCCCATATGATGATGATAAATTGCGAACAATATTCAAATTAAGAATGATATATTTTAAATATTTTTATTTGCAATTTAAAATATGTATTTGTAGTGAATATTTGAAGTTTTTTTATACGGCTGATATGTAATGTATATTGCGACCTGTTATTTTTCTGAAGCAGAACAAGAACGCAGAACGTGATGTTCTGAACGAATATTTGTTTTTGTATTTGCATTTTATTAATGATTATAATTTATATTAAAGGGTCTTTTTCTGTCATGTCCAAAAAATCAGAAATAATTTTTGTAACTGGTGGAGGGCGCTCTAATCTAATTTGGCTCAGGGCGCCATGTCTTGAGTCGGCCCTGAAGTTGATTATCTATCATTGTTTCACATTTGTTTCATTATCGCACACATTGTTTAACTATTGCTTTTAATTGGTTTACTTTTAATTCTGTGTTAGTTTTTCTCCAATTTTTGTGCCAAATATTTGATCTTGTATAGTATTATTCGGAAAAGATAACTATTCAAGGTCATTTGTTCGAAGAAAGAATACAGCGAATTTTATAGCAGTAGCATAGCAACATTTTGTATTAGAAAGAGAAACATTACTTGACGTATGTCTATTTAATTTGTGTGGTAGGACATATATATGTAAATAGTGCCATTACTTTCTAATACATTAAAAATAGCAGTGGCGAATGACGTAGAATTACAGACATGTAATTATCTACTATACTGCCCTCTGTACTAATGTTTATCCAGTGACGTTGACATTAAAATCAAATTATTATTTTATAGTTTACGTCAAGTCTATTTTTTTTTTGTTTAATGCTAAAACGTATGTGAAGAAATTTTGAAAAAAGTGTTATTTAAAAAGAAACATGTCACAGATATTATTTTGCGTAAGATTATTTTTATTAAATTTATTATGTTTTGTCTCTAATTAGCTATTTAGGTACGTAACCGATGCTGTTGGATAAGAGCTACATTTAATGATACTGGTATTTACGTATTTTATTTCAGTTTATTTCTAGATTTCAGTGTGAGAACATCGATATTATAGTGATTCAGGTGAAAGAGTTAATCTAGCATGTGTATGATTGTGAATGTGCATGTGAACAGTACTGGGTACTGTAGTGGCCGCATCGTGTGAACCCGAGGGTCGCCAACGGTAGCAGCAGGGAAGGCTGTAGTGACCCGCATCTGGTGTCGCCAACGGCAGCAGCAGCAGTTAGGGCTGTAGTGATCTGATCCAGTTGGTTAAGAGGAATGTCTCCGGATCACCACCGAAGCGGCAGTGGTTCCGTAGTGGCCGCTCGTGTGAACCCGAGGGTCGCCAGCGTAGCAGCAGGGAAGGCCGTAGTGGCCCACATCTGGTGTCGCCAACGGCAGCAGCAGTTAGGGCTGTAGTGATCTGATACAGTTGGTTAAGAGGAATGTCTCCGGATCACCACCGAAGCGGCAGTGGTTCCGTAGTGGCCGCTCGTGTGAACCCGAGGGTCGCCAGCGTAGCAGCAGGGAAGGCTGTAGTGGCCCACATCTGGTGTCGCCAACGGCAGCAGCAGTTAGGGCTGTAGTGATGTGATCCAGTTGGTTAAGAGGATTGTCTCCGGATCACCACCGAAGCGGCAGTGGTTCCGTAGTGGCCGCTCGTGTGAACCCGAGGGTCGCCAGCGTAGCAGCAGGGAAGGCTGTAGTGATCCACATCTGGTGTCGCCAACGGCAGCAGCAGTTAGGGCTGTAGTGATCTGATCCAGTTGGTTAAGAGGAATGTCTCCGGATCACCACCGAAGCGGCAGTGGTTCCGTAGTGGCCGCTCGTGTGAACCCGAGAGTCGCCAGCGTAGCAGCAGGGAAGGCTGTAGTGGCCCACATCTGGTGTCGCCAACGGCAGCAGCAGTTAGGGCTGTAGTGATCTGATCCAGTTGGTTAAGAAGATTGTCTCCGGATCACCACCGAAGCGGCAGAGGTTCCGTAGTAACTAGCGGTACTGCCCGTAGTTGCCAACATGTGTGTACGGTGTGTGAATGCCTGAACCTTTTGTAAATGATTGCCTCTTCACTGAGTATTTCTCATGTGTTAATTCTTTTACAGAAATAATCACGGCGTGAAGGAGGATTCCGCGTGACCGGGTTCGGCCAGGCGACGGTCATCTAGATTTGTTATTATTTTTGTATTAATATTGTATATACCGGTTTGGATGATAAATGTGTTTTAATATTCTTATTTTCAGCGCTAACATTTAATCATCATTTATAACAAACAAAATTTTCAAATAAAATACATTTAGTATTTCAGTTAAAATTTGCCCATAAATATTTCGCGTTGCACGATTACGGGTACAAAATGCTATGAAGTTATCTACAAGTAATATTATATCAGACCTTGAATAGTCATCTTTTATGAATAATACTATATAGTTATACAATAATAGTTATTTATTATATGAGTGTGGAATGTATCATATTAGTCACGAAAGAAAAAGTTTAACCACGTAGCCCACAGGGCGAGTGGCTAATTTTCTTTAGTGACTAATATACATTCCACACGAGTTTAATACAACGTTTTATCCAACACTGTTTTAAAAAACTTCTTAAATCATTTTTATGTTTTCATTCATCATTGGACACTGACAAGTCAATTGATTTAGTATTTTAAATTACAAAGTAGTTATTGAATGGTAATGTAATAATTATTGTCTGTCATTGGGAATTATTTGAAAGAAAAATGCGTTAAATTGGGCAAAAATGAGGACCTTCCTCTAAAACGTATTCACTTAGAAGCACAAGCAGCATTTTTGAATTTAATTCTGAAACAAGTAACCACTAACTCCTTCCTCCTTTTCGTTTCATCAGCCGTACATGACAGCTGTCATTGTGCAAAGATAAGTAACCTGTTTTAGCATAAATGTTAATATTAATTAAAATAAATAAGTTTCATAATGTTAAATTATTTCAAAAATAAAAAAACCTGATGTGGCCAGCACATTACCTTCCGTCAGTTATATGAGGTATTTACAAAAATTCTACCGGTAAATTGTTACCAGTAAATAGCTGTTTATCAGGTTATAGCTACCAGAATCGTGAGTGGTAAACAGAGTAGATACATAACCTATGAAAAAAATTGAAAATTTTAAACAGGTTAAAAATTTGACGTAGTTAACAAACTGAGCAGAATCCTACTTTGAACACATTTCCACTTTTACCGCGCACGCTTCGCTTTGCATCACTACTTTTTTTTCAGATTAGATTCTTCATGAATCCGGTAGTGTTTTCGAACACAGTCGGCAGATGCGGTATCTACCGGTAGAATTTTCGTAAATGCGTATGTATTTTCCATAAAATCCATACAGAAAGTTCCTTGCAAAAGATTATAAATTTCTTGTATGTACATTACCTTTCGACAGTAGTATGTATTTTATACAAATTTCATACAGACAATTTCGAGCAAAAATATCCTGACACAAATATACTACGAATATGTCATTGCACTTGACACTGACATCTTGCAATCAGAATTTTCTTAATATAGTAGCTGTTTCTAGCATAGCTCGCTAATTTATGAAATTTAATTTCTTTATAAATTTATAACTGTATATCCATTTAATATGAAGTATAAAATGCAGTCAAATCGTATAGAGAATACAATGTTCTTTCATATTTATAATAACATTAAATGTGAAAAAATGATATTTAACACCGTTTTTTCAGGAAAAACTGTTAAAATCTGCAAATAAGGGTACTTCCGGTTGACCAATTATAACCAAAATCTAATCAGCTCTTCATATGGATGCAACGAAGAGGAATACGAAAGAATTATAATTTTTGGAATAGTAGTATTAGAGTTATCGTAGACGAAAATTTTGTTACACACACACACACACGCACGGGCGCGCGCGCACACACACACACACACACACACACACACACACACAGACAGACAGACACACACACACACACGCACACACACACACACACACACACACACACACACATACACACATACATACATACACACATACATACATACATACATACATACATACATACATACATACATACATACATACATACATACATACATACATACATACATACATACATACATACATACATACATACATACATACATACATACATACATACATACATACATACATACATACATACATACATACATACATACATACATACATACATACATACATACATACATACATACATACATACATACATACATACATACATACATACATACATACATACATACATACATACATACATACATACATACATACATACATACATACATACATACATACATACATACATACATACATACATACATACATACATACATACATACATACATACATACATACATACATACATACATACATACATACATACATACATACATACATACATACATACATACATACATACATACATACATACATACATACATACATACATACATACATACATACATACATACATACATACATACATACATACATACATACATACATACATACATACATACATACATACATACATACATACATACATACATACATACATACATACATACATACATACATACATACATACATACATACATACATACATACATACATACATACATACATACATACATACATACATACATACATACATACATACATACATACATACATACATACATACATACATACATACATACATACATACATACATACATACATACATACATACATACATACATACATACATACATACATACATACATACATACATACATACATACATACATACATACATACATACATACATACATACATACATACATACATACATACATACATACATACATACATACATACATACATACATACATACATACATACATACATACATACATACATACATACATACATACATACATACATACATACATACATACATACATACATACATACATACATACATACATACATACATACATACATACATACATACATACATACATACATACATACATACATACATACATACATACATACATACATACATACATACATACATACATACATACATACATACATACATACATACATACATACATACATACATACATACATACATACATACATACATACATACATACATACATACATACATACATACATACATACATACATACATACATACATACATACATACATACATACATACATACATACATACATACATACATACATACATACATACATACATACATACATACATACATACATACATACATACATACATACATACATACATACATACATACATACATACATACATACATACATACATACATACATACATACATACATACATACATACATACATACATACATACATACATACATACATACATACATACATACATACATACATACATACATACATACATACATACATACATACATACATACATACATACATACATACATACATACATACATACATACATACATACATACATACATACATACATACATACATACATACATACATACATACATACATACATACATACATACATACATACATACATACATACATACATACATACATACATACATACATACATACATACATACATACATACATACATACATACATACATACATACATACATACATACATACATACATACATACATACATACATACATACATACATACATACATACATACATACATACATACATACATACATACATACATACATACATACATACATACATACATACATACATACATACATACATACATACATACATACATACATACATACATACATACATACATACATACATACATACATACATACATACATACATACATACATACATACATACATACATACATACATACATACATACATACATACATACATACATACATACATACATACATACATACATACATACATACATACATACATACATACATACATACATACATACATACATACATACATACATACATACATACATACATACATACATACATACATACATACATACATACATACATACATACATACATACATACATACATACATACATACATACATACATACATACATACATACATACATACATACATACATACATACATACATACATACATACATACATACATACATACATACATACATACATACATACATACATACATACATACATACATACATACATACATACATACATACATACATACATACATACATACATACATACATACATACATACATACATACATACATACATACATACATACATACATACATACATACATACATACATACATACATACATACATACATACATACATACATACATACATACATACATACATACATACATACATACATACATACATACATACATACATACATACATACATACATACATACATACATACATACATACATACATACATACATACATACATACATACATACATACATACATACATACATACATACATACATACATACATACATACATACATACATACATACATACATACATACATACATACATACATACATACATACATACATACATACATACATACATACATACATACATACATACATACATACATACATACATACATACATACATACATACATACATACATACATACATACATACATACATACATACATACATACATACATACATACATACATACATACATACATACATACATACATACATACATACATACATACATACATACATACATACATACATACATACATACATACATACATACATACATACATACATACATACATACATACATACATACATACATACATACATACATACATACATACATACATACATACATACATACATACATACATACATACATACATACATACATACATACATACATACATACATACATACATACATACATACATACATACATACATACATACATACATACATACATACATACATACATACATACATACATACATACATACATACATACATACATACATACATACATACATACATACATACATACATACATACATACATACATACATACATACATACATACATACATACATACATACATACATACATACATACATACATACATACATACATACATACATACATACATACATACATACATACATACATACATACATACATACATACATACATACATACATACATACATACATACATACATACATACATACATACATACATACATACATACATACATACATACATACATACATACATACATACATACATACATACATACATACATACATACATACATACATACATACATACATACATACATACATACATACATACATACATACATACATACATACATACATACATACATACATACATACATACATACATACATACATACATACATACATACATACATACATACATACATACATACATACATACATACATACATACATACATACATACATACATACATACATACATACATACATACATACATACATACATACATACATACATACATACATACATACATACATACATACATACATACATACATACATACATACATACATACATACATACATACATACATACATACATACATACATACATACATACATACATACATACATACATACATACATACATACATACATACATACATACATACATACATACATACATACATACATACATACATACATACATACATACATACATACATACATACATACATACATACATACATACATACATACATACATACATACATACATACATACATACATACATACATACATACATACATACATACATACATACATACATACATACATACATACATACATACATACATACATACATACATACATACATACATACATACATACATACATACATACATACATACATACATACATACATACATACATACATACATACATACATACATACATACATACATACATACATACATACATACATACATACATACATACATACATACATACATACATACATACATACATACATACATACATACATACATACATACATACATACATACATACATACATACATACATACATACATACATACATACATACATACATACATACATACATACATACATACATACATACATACATACATACATACATACATACATACATACAGACATCATCGTACAAATAGTAAAATCGTATTCTAGGGACCCTAAAACGTGCTTATTCATCAAAAACTCACCACCGATTTTTTTGACCAAAGACAATACCTTTCTTACCTAAAGGTGACGGAAGGTAATAATTTTGTAAAATTGCTTTTTATTTATATTAAAAAAAATCAGTAATAATTCCTCCTAATTTCTTCTTCCTTCTAAAATATTATTTCACGGAGTGACTAATGTCGTACATTAGTTATTTCAAATAACCATAACAAGTATATTATCAGTCAGTGGGGCCTATTCTGTATCTCTGTGGTTAATTTTTAACTACTGGTTATTTTTTTTAACCTATCAAGTATGTTGTCATATAACAAAAAAAAGGATTTTTAGTTGTCAAATCGATAACTATTGGATAAAAATTTTAACCAGTGATTAAAAATTAACCACCGAGTTACAGAATAGGGCCCAGTGTTGGATAAATTTACTTACAGTTTATTTTTTTTTAATGTCTGATCAAAGTCATCTGAATCATGAACGAATTAACAAGTTGGCATATATTTATCTTTCTCATATTTGGATTGACAAAAGGGCGCGCGATAAGGATGGAAAAACACGCTTGTGGTTAAAAAATTCATATTGTTTCTACATGTCATTTTAAAACGATGCTCGTTGTTGACAATACTGTCGCTTTAATGTAAGTTCATTTATTATTTCGGATACTTGATTCATTACAGAGCGTACAGCGTTATCATATTCCAGTGTCAGTTGTCAGTTTCTCATTTTTACATATTTGGTTTTACATTTGCTAAAAAAAACTTACCAGTTGACTTATTTTTGAATTATAAATGATTTTACTGTAACTTATAATATTACGATAACAAAATAACAGTATCATCTTATTTACTCCCATAAAAACTAAGTAAACAACACTACTGAATTTGACAGATTGTGCGGAGCTAAAATCTTAACTCATACAACTAGGAGATGACCTTGATCGGACATCTTTGAAAACTTATACTGTACTTCGCTAGAAAATCTGATAAAAGTATGCAACAGTTAAAACACAGCGGTGACAGCATTATGGGTAAATAAATAAATATATCATCACGGCACAGATATCAGTAATGATGATAACATGAAAAATAATGTTTTGGCGTCGGTTGGGATCAAACGCGGGTACCCAGATCGGCACACTGCCACGAGACCCCACTATGATTTGATTGTGTACTTCGTCAACGGGAGTAACAAAATCAGCTTTTATTGAAACAACCATAAATAATAAAGGTTAATTTTTACTGCTGCTTTGAACTTACTTAATATTTGTGTTTTTGTTGTATTATAAATACATATTTGTCTTTTGTTAGATTATACTCTTCCGCCGTATTAAAACTCTTATTAAATATATTATAATGTCAAGAAATAAGTTCTTATTTCGGCAAAAAATAGATTCGTCGCAGTTATATGGGTACATATTATCAATCATTTTAATTAAAACAAAACTACCCTGACATTGATGCAAAAGTAAGCACAAAACGACAAGTTATTAAAGCCTAAGCACTCAACAAACAACTGAAAGCTACTTTCAAATTACCACCAACTCGTGGCTGCGTACCTGAGTGTCCGGTCGCGAATCTGGGGAACCGGGTCCGATCCCGACCGATGCCAAATATTTCGAATTTTAAATGTGAGTGAGGCGACGCCTGGTAAACGCACGGTACAAATATGTCATCATCATCAATACCGAAATCTGCGTTACAAAGCAGATTGGCACACCCAGCAATGGGTAATATGCCGTGATGATATATTTATTTAATTATTTATTTATTTTACCAACTCATTGACCTGCAAAGTGACAGTCGCACCCCAAACATGAATTTGCCACATACTAAAAATCACGTGTGAGCCCGCGATGGATTGTAGTAAAAATAATGTCAATCGTCCAAATATCGAACTCTCGAATTATATTTAATTAGATCATTTTTTGATCCACTAGTTTCAGACAACAGAATCGGGCTGTCATGTTATTATAACGCTATCTACTACCGTAATTAACTAGCTTCATTCATTTACATGGCTCTGTTGATAAGTCTGTACGTCTGTTTTGACAACTAGAACAAACTGTGACAATACAAAATAAATAATCAAAAGATATAATTACAAATTATAGTATTTCTTGAAGTGGTTTCCATAATTTTTTGGTTTATTTCATGATCAGAAATGGCACAAAATTTGTCTTTTTCGCTCATTTTACTTATGTGTTGATTACTATCTGACATACCTATGTCAACAAAAACAAAAACTGCAGAGATTATTTGCGGGAATAATCTCTAGAGCTTTATTTTCAGTATAATAATGACAGGATTGGTTGAAACGCAGACACGTGACACAAAATGTCAAAAAATAATCAATATAATAATGTATACTGACGTGCAAAAAATTGAGGTCAATTTAAAATAGATCATAATTTCAAACTGGCCTGAACTTTTCGCTCGTCAGTATAGAATAATGAAATATTAAGTTTATAAAACATACAATTATTTAATTTTATAAACTTT
Source organism: Harpalus rubripes (assembly GCA_963082715.1). Lineage (NCBI taxonomy): Eukaryota > Metazoa > Arthropoda > Insecta > Coleoptera > Carabidae > Harpalus > Harpalus rubripes. The sequence goes on along the minus strand of OY720451.1, from coordinate 31,471,389 downwards.
ACATTTCATTATTATATAGGTACTTACGAACGATAAGTTGAAGCCAATTTTATTTACTCATACACGACTTTAAAAGATATTTTTTAGATAAATGCCACATTATTTACAATTTAATTAAAACAATATATTAGAAATGAAGTATTATGTTTTTTATTCTATCAAATTGTTTTACTACATTTATTTAAGTGTTGAAATTCACTTGAAAATGTTTATTTTTTCGAGTTGCATTGCAGCGAGAGGTGATGTGCGCTAAGCCGTACCTGTCCAGGCAGCGGCAAGCGAGAGAGGGCGATACTCCAAAGGCAAGTCATTCTTTACGCTAATTTTCACAGTGTAAATGGCTCTCGTTTCCAGTTTTCTGCGTATGCAAACGCATTTTCCTTTCTGAAAGACTGTATTTCAGGGACCATGGTTTGTTTGGCCATACCACATCACACAGCATTGCTCAACACAACATAAACCAGTGCCCCTCAAACAACGAATACGACAACAGTTGTATGACAAATTAAAGTTTATTATTTATTTGAATAGGGTTTCAGATAGCCTATTGTAATTTTAAATGAATAAATGAACCCGTACACCCTAATATCAAGAATTTAATTCCACTTATATAAAGGCAACAAATTGTAATACACGTAAACATGTAAAAACCAGAGCTCAAGTACTGACAATTCTCAATATCCGAATTTGAATCCGATTGAAATCAATTATTTCAAACAGCTAATGTATGCTAAATTATTTTTCGAAATATACGATAACATATTTTCATACAACAACAGGTAAGCGGTAGATATACATAGTTATGAAACAATATGGAATACAGGCGACAAATAAACTTTTCTAAATTATAGTTTCAGGAATAATATTTTAACTAGTTATCTATTTATGTTAAAAATCAGTTTAGAAATCCTTACCATATTATGATAGCGTCTGGATTCCATCTTGACATACTATATCACTGGTAATTGGTATCCCAACGTTTTCTCAGTGTTTATAGTCTTAACATTTATTTGTTGACAATTAAAGACGGTCATGTATGCATTATGACTTTGCACTAATAATTCGAGTATAGACAAATGCGTGCTACAGTATATGTAGCTGTAACCTTAACTTTAGCTATATGCTGTAGCCCTAGAATACGCCAATTTCTAAAATCTTAAAGTATCATTCACAACAAAAAAATTAACGTAGCGGTAGAATTAGTGGCAGTGGTAGTGGCCTGGGTAAAAGATTGAATGCGTTATAGCAAATGTATTCGTTCACATCCAAAAATTAAGAAAATTAGTAGTAGCGCAGTGGCTATGGCAGCAGTAGGAGTTTGCAATCTCCAAACTTCTACGTTGCCACTACGCTACCGCTTAATTTTTTTGACAGTTTTGACGTTTATCGACATCTGATTTCTGATTTCATCAGATAAAATGAGCAATAGAAAAAGGATCATTTTGTGGTGTGCCACAGATGTTGCGCTGTATAAACAAATACACTTATTAATAAACTCTGCACAATTAAAAGTGAACACGTAACTTATTACGCTTATTTCAAAGGCAATTTGTGACCACGCATTTTCTTTTTTTGAAATAATTTTAAATTCCCTTAATCTCTTCGCTTATCTGACACAATGGAGTGCTTGTGGATAGGTGTAATTAATAATTCATCATCTATGTCAGTTGCTTTTTATGCAAAAATAAAATGGCAGCTATAACTGTCAACCTTGCACCCTAGTAATTTATAATAAAAATTCCTAGAAACTATAATTTCGATAATTTTTCATTGTGAACGGAAATAATTTTTACTATAAATTTCTTACGTTACTGATGCCACTAATTCTTACACTACCGCTAATTTTTTTTATTCTGAATGGGCCTTTAGTCTTTATGCCAATACCGACCAATCAAAAGCTTGCTTCTGGCGATATTCATGTCTTTGAATTTGACGGTTGACTTTTACAAAATTCTGTTACATTTAAGTAAAAATGAACGGTTTTAAAAAAGATATTCAACTAATTGAATTAGTGGAACAATACAAACATATGTATTTACGACAAAAAATAAATATTATATAAAGATTAAAACAACTAACAGGCATTCTTGTATATTTAAGAAAAAGTTCATTGTCTGCACTTTTCATATATTTAATAAGGTGAAAATGTCTCTCTTGCTCTCGCCGCTGAAATATAGGTCGGACGGGTCGGACTTCCCAACGCATTTTCTTTCTTTTCTTAAATTGTTGACAATACGACATCACTATCCATATGTCATTGTATGTCAACATGAATGATGCGCCGCTGTTAGAAAAAATGATATTACCGGCCTACTCTTATTGGTTTGCCCTAAGAAGTACATGTACCAGGCAACGTAATGTAAAGTTTAATGCATAGTCATAATGCTAATGCTAAGGTAAAATCTTGAGTTTACAGCTTACATGAACCAGTCTTAAGTTGTCAAAATTATTAAGCTTACGCACGGTGTATATGTAAATATAGAAGGTGTGACAACTCATGAATTTTTGTTGACAGATTGATGTCGACGATCAATAGGCCGAAATTCTAACCTTACATGTAGCGCCTCTATACAATGTGCTCTACCAAATAACATTCTAGAACATAACAAATAAAATGACAATGACAACTAAAATGTCACAAATTTGATTAAGATATTTCGCTTGTAATTTCAAATGGGGTCGCGTAGCTGTGTGCGTCAGGTGATTGGTAGTGTTTCGGACGGACAGGGTTCGATTCCAACCGACACCAAACTTGAAATTTGAAAAAAATTCATATAGCACAAAAGAGTTCCCCATGGCAGCTTTGAGAGCCCTTGAGGTAACGCTTAGTAAACGCTTTCAACTACAATTATAGATATATCGTCATTACCAAACCTGTAAATAAAAGGAGATTGGTACGCCCAGAAATGGGTAATAAACTATGATATTATATTTAAGTATTATTATTTAAAATACGTATATCCCCAGTTTCTCATTCTTGTACAATATCTCTATTTTTAAAATGCTGTTAGCAAATACCAAGGATTTTATTAGCTGGAGAGGGTACAACTTTCCGCCAGGCATTCACAATGTTTTGCGAAGGATGGTAAATCGGGATTGTTTCTTTATTGGATGTTATTCCTGATTTATAACCTTCGACGAAATAGTATTTTTGATATTTGTACATTTTATCAAATATTTATATACCTAAAATTAATTATCGTATGTCAATCTCAATTAAAATTGACAGATGACAGTTACCTATGTGTTGAGAACATTTCTAACCTTACACGCTGAGACATCTGCGGATTCCAACTTCGTAAACACGGATATTTTTGATGAATTGACCCACCTCTTATATTTATACACCGTGGCTTATGTGAACGAGACACAGGGCACTTTATGGATGCCATATGATACCTTTCACTCTGCATCCCTAAAATATATTCTCATGAAAATGATAACGTTTTTAATTAGTTTGAGTTTGTATTAGATACTCAAATGTAAAACATGTAATCTCAGATTTTAGTTTGAAAGCGGGCTAAACGCTAGTACACAGAGTTACAATGTAACATGTAACATTTTAGTTCATTTGTTTAGTTTAGTCAATAATAAGTTAGTGAAAATGTAAATAATATGTGTAAATAAATTTAGTATAAAATCCCAAGAATGTCCGTGTCTATAAAATGTTCATAAATAACCAATGTATAAGTGTATCTGTCTTTCCTCAATAAAGTAGTGGTCGTCCAATAAATAAATTTAATATAAAATCCCAATAATGTCCGTGTCTATAAAATGTTCATAAATAACCAATGTGTAAGTGTATGTGCCTTTCCTCAATAAAGTAGTGGTCGTCCAATCATCTACCACTTGTTAAAGTGTCATAGTTCGGTAAAAGCAATAAGTCCACTAGCATCAGAAACGCATCACTCCCTTGTTTTACAGTTATTTCATTATAATTATGATCAAGCCAATAACAAATTTATGTTATTGGTGCACGTACACCACTAGGGATTCACCAAGCCAAGCTACTTTGCTTGAAATAAAAAAAGCTTGGCTTGGCTTGAAACTTCAAGCTTTTTTAATCTTAGGCTTGGCTTGGACTTGATGGAAACAAAGCTTGGCTTGGCTTGAAAACTTCAAGCTTTAAATATTTTAGGCTTGGCTTGATTTTAAAGCTTCATAAAGCTTTTTCAAGCCTTTTCAAGCTATTTCAAGCTTTTTCAAGCTTTCAAGCTTTATAAATGCTCATGCGCACAGTAGGTATATGGGTCTTGAAAACCAATAGTACCTGTTCGGTATCATGATTTTAATATAAATATTCGATGTGAATTAAATTAAATATATCGATACACGGATGAATCCGATATATCGATATATTGGAATATTGATGTGTTATGTCGATGTTTCATTGTATCGTAACGATGTACAAATCACGTTTTGTTTTACATAAATTTATTGTGGTACAATTGAAAATATCTTCTTATAAGTAAAGATAAACAAAACGATAAAATAAAATTTATGAAACTTACATCAAGTGTTTTTTCTTTGTAATTATTAAAATATAATAATATTGAAATGTATATTTTATTCATTTATTTTAGTTTGACAGTAAACAATCAACATACAATACAATTTTTCTTCTTTCTTTTATTATTTTTGTTGACTGCATTCTTTCAAGTAGGCATATGCATTAATTAGACTTTATTATATTTTAATAACTAAAATGAATAGGACTCAAGTTCATAATGCTATTTTTAATAAAAATTACTTCCCAACAATCTGTTAAAATTTGTCATACTATATAGTAATATTCACTCTGTATAAATAAATCTCAAGACTCCAAACACGCAATAACAGTGTTCAAATAAATATATAATTATTTTGGAATGTACAATGGGATGAAACTGACCTGAGACTGACCTTTTATACGTACTTCAAATACATCTAGAAATCATAAAACCCTACAGACGAATATTTCCCCAAAATTTTGTTTGTTCGTGACATAAATACCTACTCGCCGCTTCCTATGAAATTTGTACTGATTTTTGAGTACGGAATCATGTAAGTTAAATACATACATATAATTACTGTGATTATGTCTAAATTCAAATAGCACAAAAGTAAATACCCTCAACGATACCGATATATCTAAATTTGTGAATAAAAACAAATTAAATACCCCCACAACTAGGTAATAAGCCACGATTATAATGTATTAGCTTATTTCTCAACTCATATGTATGGAAACAATGAAAACTTGTATCAGGTAATATTTAAAAGGGAAAGCTCTCTTTGTCGGTACATTGTTATTGTCTATTATACCTGTCACAGACAAGATCGGTTTATTAGGGTACATTAGGGGTTGAGCTAAAAATAGCATTGAAATCTTTGTAAATAAATATACATATCTACAAACAGAAATTGTCTCGTCTCTATGATTCGGAAATACCAGAATGAGAAAACATTGTATAAAATGCAACTTTAAAATGCAATAATTATCATCACTATACGTAGTCTGTCACTCAATTTTCCTTGCGGTGTTGAGTATATTATTATTTCTTATAATTTTTATTCTGCAGCAAAATTATCTATTTGTAGCATTCCTATAAATATTTAAATGAATCTTGATTAGGTTTATGTGAAATCTAATCAGATAAATTTAATAATTTTTTTTTTATTATTTATTTTGAAAATCAAATTTAATTTCTAAAAGCTTTGAGCTTATAATTAATTCCAGTTACTTAAAAATTTAAGTATTTCATAAATTAATGATTGACATTTGCAATAAATTTTGTATCATCATTTTTCATCATACATTTTATTTAATGTAGGTAAAGGATAAAACAATAAAATTTTATTATCATTTAAAAACTTTTTCAATATGTTATAAATTTATTTTGTGTGCGTGAATTACAATGTGCGATTACTTGGTTCAGATTGAGAAAATAAGAATGATGAAGAGTATAGTATTGAATCTTACTAGACTGGCGAGTAATGAAGGCTGGTCCTTCTGGGAACTCCAATTCTTAGATGTTCGCAAAAATGTGCCAAAGCAATGAGAAAGTAAGTTACCACCATAAAATTACGGTTTTGTCGGCCTTATCAACATTTCTTAAGAAAAGCCTGAAAAAACTTGTTTTCAACCAAGCTACTTGACAGTCGAAGGCTTGGCTTGGCTTGAAAATTCAAGCTTTTTTAAATGTTAAGCTTGGTTTGGTTTGGGCTTGAAAGAGAAGCTTGGCTTGGCTTGAAAAGTCAAGCTTTTTTGAAGGGTAGGCTTGGCTTGATTTTTCAAACTTTTTCAAACTATGCCAAGCCAACCTTTCAAGCTTCAAGCCAAGCCCGTGAATCTCTATACACCACAATGGACAGCTACTAATCTATATATATGTATATATAACATATACTCACTGATTCTTATCATGTTAACAATGTGTTAAGTGCATTTATATTTTCATATTAATCAAATAACCTAGTGGGTAATCAAAAATTTTCATGGACAATAGGGAATTACAGCGCAATTGATTTAAGAGAAATTATTGAAAGTATATGCTTAATAATAAATATTAATAAAGAAATAAAACGACATAATTGAAATACTTCGGAAATAAAGCGATTTTTGTTATAGCAGCTCGTCACTCATATGAAATCCATATATATTATTTTGATTAGCAACTCAAAGGCGGCCCATAAATATATAACGAATACCCACTTAGGGGCAGGCCTACTACCAATAGAAATAGAGAAATTCAAATAGCGGAGGTGTGGCTATCAGTCCAGTATAGTGCAATTCTCATACAGGTTTATTTGAATATAAATATTTTGCATTAAACTTAATAATTTAAATGCATTTCCAATTATAAATCATGTAGACTTGTACAGTATAATAATATCTATACATTTATTTTTATAAATATAATTTAGAAATAGCAAATATTTCAAGAACATTTAGTTCCACGAAGAAAATAGTTTGATATAAAAACTTATATTCGTCACACGTCACATCTACATTTTCAAATTTCGGAGTACTATAAAGGCCGCCATGCACTTGAGCGACGCGAAGCGAAGAGAAATTTTTTCATTCAATGTATTCTTATATGAATAGTCGCCTCGTTGCTCTGCTCTTCGCTGCTCCAAAGTGCGCGTATACACATAATAATAATACATTGAATGAAAAATATTCTCTTCGCTTCGCTTCGGTCGCTGAAGTGCGCGTTAGCTTTAACTCGCATATTAATATGAACTTTTTCACCGGATTTTCACCGACAGTCTTAGTTTTACTTGTTCGTTCAGATGAAATTTTATTTAAAAAATGGTGGAATCCCCTATTTTGCAGTATACTAAAAACAAGAATTTTTTGTTTGCTTCGCCGAGGGAAGTATTTATACTTAAAATTGAAAAACAAAGTTTATAATCATGACATATAATCTTTTTCTAATTACGGTTCATCTAATAAATTCGGTTGGTATTAATAGCTTTGATAATATATTAATTATTAATATAAACTGAATAACTAATTCGACCGAAACATACACTCTTAATTCTAGTTGTAATTTGTTGTACTTATTGCATAAATGTACACTCTCTATAATATTCTACGATTCTATCTCTTATTAAAAATTAATAATAAATGGAGTGTAAGGTCAAATTTAACTAAAACTATTATGATTACCCCTTAACCTTAAAATTAATTTTAACAAAAACTAAATACATATTTCGAAAACTAAGTTCTCATCATCAGTAGTACAATAAGTGAAAGATAAACAGAGTAGTCAATATTACTCAACATGTCAACCATGCCAGAGGTCCTAACAACTCTGAAAAACAAGGGAGAGCGATACAAAATAACATGCATGTAGATTTGTTATCACCCAATAAAGAAGACTGTTTCGATTGTAGAAAAACATGGAATTTTGACAAAGTATGTTCGACGTATAAAAATCAGAACTTTAAAAGTAATTTTCTTTGTCTGACTCATTTTCTTATTTATAAACATTTTTTTTTCATTTATTCCATTCGTCTGGTTTCTAAATGAATATATTTTTATTTAAACTAGTGTTAACAAATATTATTATTTAATTACAAGAAAATAAACATTGAAAAACTAGCGAAAGTTTTGAATGAAACTTTAAGAAATAGCTATTTGTTCGCAGATATTTATTACGCGCAGCAATACTAATTTTGCCTTATATGCTAGAAGAAGATCCAAAAAAACTGAATAAATATTTTCCCAGGACCTGAAAAAATTAAGGCAGTAGCCAGTGAACGTAACTTTCATATAAATCACTATAAAGCATTTTTAATAACCATATAGGCATTTACAGGTACCTTGTTTTACGGAAATGCCAAATCACTTTAAAGTATTTGCATTTCACTATATGAAGTCACTTCGTGTGTACCTGGGAGTGAGGCAGGTTTTCATACCCAAAACAGGGATTGGTGCATCGACCTTTTAAAAAGGATAAATTGTTCAACCTTAGGGTTGCATATACTCGTAGTTTCAACCCAAAAAGGTAGCTGCGGCTACGTCAAAACTTTAAAGTCTACCTAAAATAAGAATTCATTTCTATTTCTTGTCGCGACCGTTTTGTCATAAGTGTCGCTATCCTCCAATTAAAATATTTACTTGTTAATTTATAGGCAATTTTGATATTTAGAGCTGAGTTTGATTGTTCCATCACCATCTGCGAAATTGTATTTTGAACATCCAATTCACACAACAATAACATTACAGCATATCATGTTTTAAATTACAATGCAGATTTCTTTTAATTGCATTTTTTGTTCACATTTTATTTCACACATGCTGTGTGAAAAATGGAAATAGTTTGGGCGTTTTTATTTAAATAACTTTTACATTAATTAATTAATTTCTGAACTGATTTACATTTTGATTGTACTGTATTCTAAAACTACGGTAGAGTTACTTTTTGTAAAACAAACTTTTAAACTAATTATTTTAAAGCAGCGAACTGCTGCACGTGTGAAAGTAAAACCTTCCAACAATTATTACAAACTCGCATTTCATATACTGAATCAAAAAATATTGTTGTTGCCACCAACTGTATTAGAACTAAAATATAAATGTACAAGGATTTAATCTCATTTCTTGTAACTTAAAAGTTTCATATTTAATTATTTATTTTAATACAATTTAATAGTATTAAATTTAAAAAATTTAACAATTGTAAGGCGATTTTTGACAGTAATGCCTAAAATGGACTTTTATGAAAACGATCCAATATTATGTAATTAATTTTATCAAAAGACATATTTTCTTGTGTTACAATAGTATAGCTGAGATTTATTTCAAAGTTCATTGTAATATCTAGATTACTTTTTACGGTACTAGATAATTTCTGCAAACTGATAAATCATAAGTACGCATGTGGTACGCATTAAACAATAAAACAAAGCACAAAACACGTTTATTACCCTTCAGTCACTTTTCAAAGTATGAAGTGTGTACTTTAAAACAGTTGATAGACGGGCCAATTCTATAACATTGGGTGCGTTCACCACATGGAGCCTAGCTTGCATTGCTAATGCTAAGTTGTAGCAAAATGCTAAACCGTATAAAAAGACATGATTTTGACACTTGCTAACTGAGTATATATATATATATATATATATATATATATATATATATATATATATATATATATATATTTATATTAATGAGAACGACATATTAAATTTTCTTCAGTAGTAAATCCAGCCTCATCATTGAACAATACCTATTCGCAAACTTAAAGTGCCTAGAAACATTAAAATTTTTGCACATGGTGTGGATTTAACTATTGCTCTTTTAAAATATTCCAAATTGCCATGACACCTCCTACTGTGATAATCTCGAAGATATTGTATGTTGTACATGTACAAATGTGCAAATATTAAGAAGTGGATGATTTTCGTGTAAATTCGTTGGCTTTGAGAAGCGTTCCCCAAGAACTTCATCATAGATGTCTGTGTATTCGCTATTCGTAAACGTAGGCATTTTGACAGAATTTTACGTCATAAAAAGGATTTTACTAATGTCAAAATTTAATTGCAAAAACTGACAAGACTGTCAATTGCTAAATAAATTTTCATAGCAACTCATATTTCTACTGCATTAGAAAAATGGAACGACTCGTCAATTTTCGGGGTTGTAAAAATAATTAAAAAATATGCGAGTTCGAGAAAAAGTTATTAAGAAATATTGTTGATCTCGATGAGTTATATTACGGGTTAAATTTAATGAACTTATTTCATTTATACCCTGTATTGGGAACACACGCAGCGTACGAATGTTCTTACATCGCCCCATTCATTTCTTGCTTCGTTCAGTTTCAGAACGCTCAAATCTTGCCCATGAAGTTGGCGCGAATAATAATGTTCATTTAGTAACATGCGCATCGTCAGAATGTCCTTACATCGCCCCGTTCAATTCTCGCTTCGTTCAGTTTCAGAACGTTTAAATCTTGCCCACGAAGTTGGCGCGCATCAAAACGTTCATTTCTTGCCTTTTTCAAATACCTAATTCGCGCGCTCCCAAATTTAAACAGTACACTCCAAAGAACAAATTACAAAGAAAAATGTTTTATTTAGTAAAAATACATTAATAGTTCTTCAAAATTTATTATGTATTGTCAAAGTACATTTTAATAATATTACAAATGTATGGATCTTTATATACAGTAAAGTTTAGATATATATTTCATGTCAATACAGGATAATGCGTCGATAGAAAAGTCTATCAAAAGCATTCTAACCATGATTTTATTGCCAAAGAAAGGAAGAAAAGATGATATTGCTGTTTTTAAATTAAGCGAAGAAAATGTATTACAATATTTATAAATTATTTAAAGGTATAAATTCAAAGACATTTGTTATAATTTTTATATTACACTTCACATTTTATTTTTTATTACAGTGACGATTTTTGTACAAAACTTGTTAAAGATAAAAGAATTTGAAAATATAATACTTTCAAAATATGTAGGTTAATATGATAATTAAATAATTCTTTATGTAAAATAGTAAATATCATGAAAATCATATCTTTATCGGTTGTTTCATGTAGCACATCGCTTATATTCACTGTAATTCACAAGTAGCAGTTTTTCTGCCATTGACATCGCGTCAACTATGTTCGTCTTAGTTTTATTTTGTATTACACTTTGTGTGTTCACAAGTTTTCTATTTCCATATATTTTATAAATGCCATTAGCTCCTTCTACGTCACATCTGGTAAAATTCAAATTTCCAATTAATATTTAAAAATTCATGTTTCGCTCAAATTAAATAAGAAAAAAACTCAATAAATTAGAATTATAATACAAATATGTGAAAGTTTCAGAAAATAAAATAAAAAAGTACCGCATAATTCTCGGGATATTTTTTATTCTGATATTTAGAATTAGAACTTGAAAACATGCTGTTTCATCTTTAATATAGTATAAATATGCTATGTTATGTATGTGTAGTTCTTCTCTTCTCCCACCAGCAAAACCTAAAATTAAAAACTTAAATAAATGTCTTGTATTATGTAGGTATTCATAAATTTCGCCTAAACATTGTGCAGCCTGGGTAACGCTAAATGAACTAGAACAGGGTGGGGCAAAAAAGAATACATCTTCAACTGCGTCTTCCAGCTCCTCGACCAATTCAGTCTTTTCAAATGAAGCATGATATCCGTATTCCCATCGCATTAGCAACAAGCGCTAATTTCATTTGCGACTATGCAACAAATTATTTTATTCTTACATCTGATTTTTGTGATGGCGCTATTGCCATTAGCAAAATAAAGAATTATCAAATAACCTGTATATCAAAATTCATTGCATCACAATGCTGTGTAAAAACAATAAATTGATAAAAATAGTTGAAATCTAAACATAACAATACGTATCTCATTATCCGCCTGATACAAAAAAATTATTATGTAGTTACTCTTTGCTCGTCAATTTTGACTAAGGGCCACTTTTACATTGACCTCTATATATTTGTATATAGAGATCATTGCACTTTTACCACTTCCTATCAAAGTTTAGGTATCTGAAACCGTAGGGTACTCCTAACCGCCAATCAAAAAGAACTCATTGTTATGGAAACCGACGGTTCAATTTTGGTTTCCATAACAATGGGTTCTTTTTGATGGGCAGTTGGGAGTTATCCTGCGATATTCTTCTGAATTTCTTTTCAATACTAGTTACTATTAAATTCGTATAAACTATTATTCTCGAAAGATGACTATTCAAGGTCATTGGTGAGCTGTCTGATATAGGACGCGGACACACAGCTGTTTCCGGTAACCTTGCAGTCAGCTGTCCTGGCACCTTGATAACAGCGCCATTTTGTCGGTCATAGTTTTCTTGGCGCTAATTGAAAGGTTGGAATCAGTTTGCTGTCTCAAATTGAGGTCTAAACAACAAAAATTTATTTTGTGCGTAGTTTTGTTGTAAATTGGGTGTGAAAATGTCAGCTTATTTAAAATTATGAACAAGTGACGCCAAACGTCACACACATAACAAATATGGCAAACTTAAAGACAGACCTCGTTTGTGCTTTTATTCACCTTGCCTGTTTTTGTGTTCCTTGAAATCTTATCTTCTCTTACTGTTTATACATATTTCATTCTTATGTTATATCATGTTGTATTATTAAAATTCTAAAGGACGTTTCTGCATTTTAGTACTTCTTTATATATTATTTTACAAAAGATTGTCTATTTTTATAATTCAAGGGGAATTAACATGTTTAATGCTTTAAAATTACTAATAAGAAATAGTTTCATATCATAACTTTCATTCTTTTACGTTTGAATTTCGCGCTGAAAAGTATTCGTAAAACATAGTCGCTAGTTTAAATTTACGACTGAAACATCAAGAAGTCGACGCTAGTGTCCTTACGGTTTGTTTCTTATACTGTGCCTAGGCCTCTAGACCCTAGGTTATTGTTCAAAGGATTAACAGTATTCTGTACTGTCACATTGACAAGTGGGGCTCCAGCACATATGTTTTCAAGGACACTTAAAACAGCTGTTTGCCCGCGCCCTATAATATTACTTGCAGATATACATAGGGCTGCAACATGAAATATTTATGGACACATTTTAACTGAAAAACAGAGTAATACATTAAAAAATTATGTTTCTTTCTAAATAATGCATTTCTGAAATATTTATGTTCTCCACTTATGTTTTTGCAAAATACAAAATCATAGACTTAACTTACAAACCAAGGAATAATAATTTGATTTAAATGTCAACACCACTGGGTAAATATTAGCACAGAGGGCAGTGTAGTAGATAATTAAGTATCTGTAATTCTACGACGTATGTCATTATTTATAGTGTGTTAAAAAGTAATGCCACTATTTACGTATATCTGTCACACCACATAAATTAAGTAGACGTAGGTCAAATTATCTTTCTCTTTCTAACACAAAATGTTGCTAAGCTACAGCTATAAAGTGATGCGTATTATTTCTTCGAACAAATGACCTTGAATAGTCATCTTTCGTGAATAATAGTATACATATTTCTGTCAATGATTTTTTTAATAAAAATATTTGGGTTTTAGCATAAATGTCTGGTTTATTTTAGAGAAGAAAAAAACTTCAAATAAGAAAAATTAATTGTACGCAACTTTTATTTGAAGTACTAAGAAAAACCATAAAGGACAGAGTTAAAACACTGCTAGTCATGTCCTCCCTAGTCATTTCCTAATCACCATTTATGCTATCATCCTCTCTTTTTTACATGGAAAAATAGTACCACAGAGATTATGATTTTTGAAACTTTAAAGTAAGAAAGCCTTTTTATTTGATTAATTTTCTTCTCTACACACCATTCCTTATATGTGTCATAAGCCAGGTGATTCGTGATATTAGTGATTTTTTTAGTATAAAATAACACTTGACGCTTCTTCCACTATACTTGCTTTTACATTGCTCGAAGTCTTGTTTTATTTCAAAAAGATTTGATTTTCTTGAGATTTACTATTTTAAATAAAGAATTATTTGATTATCATGTTAAATTACATATTTTGAAAGTATTATGTATTTATATTCTTTTATCTTTAATAAGTCTTGTACAAATATCGTCACTGTAATAAAAAATAAAATGTAAAGTGTAATATAAAAGTTATAACAAATGTCTTTGAATTTATACCTTTAAATAATTTATAAATATTGTAGCACATTTTTTTCTTTTAATTTAAAAACAGCAATATCATCTTTTCTTCCTTTTTTTGGCAATAAAATCATGGTTAGAGTGCTTTTGATAAATTTTTCTATCGACGCATTATCCTATATTGATATGAAATATATATCTAAACTTTACAGGATATAAAAATTCTACTATTATTACAATGTACTTTGACAGTACACAATAAATTTTGAAGAACTATTAATGTATTTTTACTAAATAAAACATTTTTCTTTGTAATTTGTTCTCTGGAGTGTACTGTTTAAATTTGGGAGCGCGCGAATTAGGTATTTGAAAAAGGCAAGAAATGAACGTTTTGATGCGCGCCAACTTCGTGGGCAAGATTTGAACGTTCTGAAACTGAACGAAGCGAGAATTGAACGGGGCGATGTAAGGACATTCTGACGATGCGCATGTTACTAAATGAACATTATTATGCGCGCCAACTTCATGGGCAAGATTTGAACGTTCTGTAACTGAACGAAGCAAGAAATGAATGGGGCGATGTTGGGACATTCGGACGTTGCATACCTAGCCCCTGTATTTACGTTATAGAAATGTCTTGACAATTATTGTCTTGTTAGATTGAAGAAATACGAGTATTTGGGTCTATTCTATAACTCAGTGATTAATTTTTTTGCAAATCGTTTAAAATTTTCACCAATCAAGTAAAGTTAATATATATATATATATATATATATATATATATATATATATATATATATATATATATATATATATATATATATACAGGGTGTAAATGAAATAAGTGCATTAATTTTAACCAGTAATGTAACTCGATGAGAGCAACAATCTTTTAGATTTTGAGTTAAAATTCTTTAAAGATTTGCTGCATATTTAGTTACCCGCTCATGGAGAACAAATGAGCAGCTGCCATTCAAGTGGGATACAAGCAGCTCAAAAATTGTCGGTTATCGGTTACACTTACAGTCACAGTAATTAATAAACGAATTAAGGGAAATAACATTATTATTAATTAATACGTAATAATACAATTTTTAAAATAAATAAATTTAAATTTTGGATAACAAAATTATAAAGTTGTGTATTGAAACAGGCTTTTATCTTTACCTGTGAATAGTGTTAATAGAGGAAGACAAGGAGTGACGGGGTAACTAAGAGAAAAAGCATAGTTATTAGGTTATGAGATGATTATTTATCGTCGATAAATCATAATAGTTTAAATACGTTATTCAAAAAATGTAAGTACAAACTTTTGTCCATTTAAAAGAGGTACATGAGTACCAATAATTAGTCGTCCATTTATTGTTCCCCAAACATTTTTTAATGAAAATTTTTACAGCATTTTCGTCTGTCAAGATGTGTATTGTGCATAATAAATACACCTTCCCAAGTAAATTCAGTCTCATGAATGAACATTATGAGCCATTCCCAAAATTGAAGTCTGTTATGTGCTGAAAACGTTGAACTTTTTGCACATGGTATGGTATTGTGATAAAGATGTACAAGATTAACAAATGTGCGAATATTAAGAACAGAATGATTTGGTGATGATTTGGAAACGCTCCGTGTAAATGCGTTGGCAACTCCATGACACTGTCTTTATGAGAACCGTTATGTCAAGTAACATGTAGTACAGATACGAGTAAAAAATAAATAAATAAACCATAGCTAAGTAATTACAATGTCTGTGTACTCGCATTTTGACAGAATTTTACCTTATAAACAAGTTTATTACTGTCAAAATTTAATTGCAACAATTGACAGGACTGTCAATTGCTAAAACAAAATTTTTCATAGCTATTGCTGCTGCATTCAATTATCACAAAAATATGTAGAACGACTGAAAATTATTGCAAATCATACGGTTTTGATTTTTGATCCAGTGAGTTTAAGCGTTTCCAAGGAGACAGTTAGCAATTATTCGTATTGTTTAAGTTGTCAACAAGTCAATATTTTTTCACGTGATTGTGAGAGTGAGAAATGAATGAAATTAAAGAATTAGCTGAACAGGCGGAGTTAAGATTAATTCCGCCTAAATCTAAAGACGCGTATTATAAGGAATACGAAAAATTAAATAAATGGATGGAAAATAAAAATGCCGTAACTGTGGATGAAACACTCATGCTGGCCTATATGAACCAAATGGTATAACGGTAACTTGTGAAATTTATTGTACTTATTTTGTGTTTCGTTATAGTCAAATCAGTATAAACCTTCATCATTATGGTGCATTCATTCCAAATTACAAGCAATGCTAAAACTTAAGAAAGGAGTAAACATAGCTACTTTTCATAAATTGCATGCTTTCATGAAAAGCGTTAACAAAGGCTACGAGCCGAAAAAATCTTTCGTATTTTCGGAAGAACAGTTAAGGAATTTTTTTATTCAAGCCCCAGATAATACCTACTTATTTTTGAAGGTAAGCGCAAGATTGATATTTTTTACAAAATTTAATAAATATTTTATTTTAAAGGTGGTAGCCATATGTGGAATATTTGGCTCATGCAGGAGATATGAATTATGTGATTTGCGCCTGTCTGATATTAAAAAAGAAGGTTCTGTTTTAATTATTAATAGTCGACCATCAAAAACCGAAAAAGGTCGAAAGTTTGCTGTGGTTGATAATGATGACATATCGTATGTCAAATTATTTAACAAATACCTATCTCTACGTCCAGAAAATATATCTACGGATAGAGTATTTTTGAAATACGCCAATGGAAAATGCATTAAACAAGTCGTTGGAATTAATACTTTTGGAAAATGTCCTTCTCTTCTGGCGCGTTTCTTAAATCTTCCTGACGCTACAAAGTATACCGGACACGCGTTCAGGCGCAGTTCTGCCACAATCATGGCAAACAGCGGAATGAGTGTGGATGAACTGAAGCGCCAAGTAGGATGGAAATCATCAACGGTAGCGAGTGGATATATTGAAGAATCCATACAGAACAAAATATCAGTCACGAAACGCATTGGAGAGGCACTTACCAGTACACAAACTATATTAAAAGATAATATAGACATTCCAGCAAACGGCGACAGCGAAACTATAAATACCCAGCTAAAATCCTGTAATTTCCATATTGCTGACAACAAAAATTGTAATTTTTATATAAATTTAAATAAAAACCAATAATAATAATTGTTTTAGTTGTTATTCATATTAATTGTCATTTTTCGTTACCTAGGTAACTCAAAAATTTAGCGTGTTTTTATGGTCGATTTAAACACGCTTTGGCGTGTTTTAAAGAGGGATTATGATGCATGTATAATAAAAAAGTTATTAAGAAATATTGTTGCTCTCGATGAGTTATACTACTGGTCAAATTTAATGCACTTATTTCATTTACACCCTGTATATATATATATATATATATATATATATATATATATATATATATATATATATATATATATATATAACAGAAAATTAAATTTTTATTTGTTTAATTTTAATCCATATCTATCAGATATAGTTATTTAACTACCAATAGTATGTTCCGTAACGCAACCGGTTAGATCAGGTTCACGGTTTAGTGTTCCGTAAGTCCTGAAATTATTTACCGGTTTCTATCGGAAGGCGGTTCCTGAAAAAGATTGGGAAAAAGTCGGACCACGGCAACCTGAAATCTAAAAGAAAACATCGTCATTATTATGTTTATTAAACGACATAAAGGGTTGTATTCTGTAAGGAAACTGTTAATTTTAAACAGCATGTTAAAAATAAACTTGCTGTTAAAATATATTTTCTATTCTGTAACTATCAATTCTGTTAATATTTTAACACCCGTGTTAAAATTAGGTGTTAAAACTGTATATTTTACCGTCATTCAAATCGATGCCTTTAAAATTTTAACATCTGTTCAAACAATAAAATTATAACAGCATTTGAATATGTTGCACTTCTAATTAATGAAAATGAAATAGAAAACGAAAGAAAAATACCGTGGATGAATATAAAAAAATATCTAGGTGTTATTTAATAAAATATACAACTGTTTTACGAAGTATTTTATTTAATTACGTTCACCCGTTCCGTCGTATGTCTAGTAGGAATATTTAATTAACACAATTCGACAAAGAGTGAACTTTGAATGGTATACCAAGAGCACGATTTAGATGTATAAAACATAGTTCTTTATTATAATGTAGGTATTAAATGCAGTTAAAATTGCTTATTCCTGTCTTGTTCGTCAAACCAACGTAACTTAACATTTTGGATTGTCAATTCTGAGGATCAAGAAGAAGAAATTTTACATACCTAATGATAACTTAATAATTTACAATTTCAATGTAATTCATTTTTAATATGGAACCTAAAAATGAGACATGATTATGCAGCAGATTTTTATTTATTTTCCAAAGCATTATATCCATTCGTTTTTCTAAAATTTCAAAATGACAGATTAGTTTTCTAAAATTTCAAAGTGACACATAAACTGACAGTTATTCACTCTGTTTATCATGTTTATTTATTTGTGTTATGGTTACGAACTACATTACTTTAGCAAAGACGTGCCTTTTTTCTGCCTTGTTGATCACTTCATTCTGGTGTTTAACAGGTATGTTAAAATTTATGATTTTAACAGCAGTGTCAAATTTTCGCGTAGAGAATACCAAAAAATGAATTTATTGTTGACAGTCATGTTAAAACATATTTTTTTAAAGGCATGTTAAAATTAACATATTTTTTACAGAATACACCCCAAAGAAGGTTAAGTACCGAAACATCCACAAACCAAAACGTTCCGTACAATATAAATTTGAATTTGAAAACGGATTATCACAATCACAAAACTGAGAACATAAATACACCATCTTTAAATAAATGAATTATACTATCAATTATATTGTAAGTGCATGCTTAGACACAAAGAGCTGCAGTTGCTTGTATAATAATATAGCACATAGCCCGCGCTATTTGAAATATTCGTATAATTATTGCATGAACAACTCATTTTCAGATAACAGCGGTGCACACCAATGTCAAACAGAGAACAATTTTTAGTATATAGTGCCAAAGTAGTACCATATGATTATTTGTATGCCAGCTTCGTTCGGTCAACCTAACAAAATTGTCATGGAAAAAATATTGTAACTAACACGCGTGTTATTTGACGATTAATGATCTCAACAATTAACGTGTTCGCTACGTTAACGCGATAAAATGTCTCAATCATTAATCGCTGTCATTAACACACTTATACTATGTACCGTAAGTCAATCAAAAAAACCAGTATCTTGATTTCGGGTACACCATGGTTCCTGAATATTTTCATCAATTTTGGAACAGATTAACATTGATTTGTATGACACAATCTAACATAAAATAAAAATTAACCAAATGAATGATAACGTTGAATATGACAACGAAATTAAACATTGTATAGGGCGCGACCAGACAAGTGACTCGAGCGACATTTACGTGCTTGCTTGACAAGGACAATGTTACGTTGACAAGACCAATGTTTTGATTTATTTTGATTTTTAACTGCTAAAATGTTATTATTTTTAATTTCATATGTTTTACTACTTAAAATTTGTAAAATAATAACATTAAAGCAGATCAAAATAAATCAAAACATTGGTATTGTCAACGTGACATTGTTCTTGTCAAAATGACATGCGCACACAAATCAGCTGATTCCAAGCACGTCAAGGTCGCGCGAGTCACGTGTCTGCTCACGCCTTATAGGGCGCGAGCAGACACGTGACCCGAGGGACTTTGACGTGTTTAGAATCAGCTGATTTTGTATAATTTCTTAATATTCTATTATCCTTGAAAGACGATTATTCAAGGTCATTTGTTCGAAGAAAGAATCAACAGTAGTTTATAGCAGTAGCTTAGCAACATTTTGTATTAGAAAGAAAGAGATAATTATTTGACGTATGTCTATTCAATTTATGTAGTGTGACAGACATACGTAAACCGTGTTATTATTTTCTAACACAATAAAAATAGCAGTGACGTATGTCGTAGAGTTACACACATGAAATTATCTACTATACTGCCCACTGTATTAATGTTTAACCATTGACGTTGACATTCAAATCTTATTATTATTTTATGGTTTACGTCAAGTATATATTTTTGTTTTATGTAAAAACGTAGATGAAGTAGATAAAAATTTGACAAACGCATTATTTAAAAGGAAACAAATTTTTTAAATAAAGTACATTTATTTTTTTCAGTGAAAATGTATTCATAAATATTTCGAGTTGCACGCTTATGGGTCCAAAATGCAATGACGTTATCTGCAAGTAATATTATATCATAAATGACCTTGAATAATCATCTTTCGTGAATAATACTATATTAGAAAATTTTATTCTTCTTTTTTTAAAAATAAATAACACCCATTAATTTCTACAAGTAATATTTCATTTTATAAGGATTTTTCAGGTTGTTGACGTGCGTCTTCTGCCTAATCATTTTTATTATAACAATAGAGGGTTATGATTTTGACGTCACACGCAAGAAAGAATGCGACGATGTAGAAGTTGAGATGGAAGATCGGATTACAAACAAACTACGCCATTTTTAAAGTTCTGTCTTCTTTCACTTGTGTTTTGACATTTGAGTTTTACATGTGATTCAATGTCTTCGGATGGCTGTGGAAACAACGAATTTCACATTTGTCATGTATTCTTTATAATTATAGCGGGAGTCACTGTTGCAAAGACCATACACTCGCTTGATATTTGGCACCATCTTGCAACTGTCACCATGACAGCGATTTGTTTGTAATCTAGCAACGGAGTAAAATGAGTCACAAGTGTAGTACAAGGAAAATACCAAAAGATGGCAGCCCGAAAATATACCTCTGTATAACCCTCCATTGCACGGAATCTCGGGCCATACAACATTTATTCGTACAAAACCAACGTTTCCGTTATTTACACTTGTACCTACATCAGGGTAAGTAACTAAGCTCTTATAGTTTCATAATTACAAGTTTATATATACCTACACGAATATATTCGTGTATACCTTGAATTTAGCAAATTTCTTTCAAATATTCGCATACACATGTTTGCTCTTAAAATAGACAACAAAATGGTTTTGGTGTGTGACTGAGATTTCAAATAATTGCTAATTAATTAATTTTATACAAAATTATAGTCAGTATAAACTTTCAAAGAATTAGTTTTATTTTAAGGAGGGAACAAGAGTGAAATAGTGACACAGAATGAAGGTTTCTCACACTTATCTAATAAATAGTATTTAATTTTAATTAAACGCTAAAGGACAGCTTAAGTAGCTGTAATAAAAAAAGTCGATGTTTATACCCTTGTTTTTACCTTCAGTCATCTTTAGGTAAGGAAGGTATTGTCTTTGGTCAAAAAATTCGCTGGTGAGTTTTTGATGAATTAGCACGTTTTAGGGTCCCTAGAATACGATTTTACTATTTTTACGATGATATCAGTATGTGTGTATGAATATATATATATATATATATATATATATATATATATATATATATATATATATATATATATATATGTGTGTGTGTGTGTGTGTGTGTGTGTTGTGTGTGTGTGCGTGTTTTCTAATGCGATTGGTTATAATTGGTCAACCGGAAGTACCCTTATTTGAAGATTTTAACAGTTTTTCTTGAAAAACGATGTTAAATATCATTTTTTCACATTTAATGTTATTATAAATATTGATGAATATTAAATGGATATAGTTAAAAAATTATAAAGAAATTTAATATAATATATTAGCCAGCTATGCTATAAGCAGCTGATATATTAAGAAAATTCTAATTGAAAGGTGTCAGTGTCAAGTGCAGTTGACAGTATGTTTGTGTTATAATTTTAGACAATAAAACTAGAGACAAATTGTCAGAAACGTCAAATAAATTAATTTACGTTGTGACAGATAAAACGTCAAGCATTTATTTATTTTTGTTCAATTCCATGGCTGTTGATATTTTCAACGTAATTTTCAATATTTTCATATTTAATTCTGTCGCTACAATGCAAGGAAAGGAAAGAATTTTATGCTCTAAAACTTTTATTTGACGCATTTTTGCTTAAAATAATTAGGCGAGCGGGAAATTGCAAAAAACTGATTTCCCATGTTAATCTCCTATGTACACCTTTAGACAGACATGCGGTATATACTGCAATTTTTTTAAAGGTGTCCGATCAAGGTCATCTTCGAAGCGTATGTGTTAAGATTTTGACAAATTCAGTAGCGTCGTTCATATAGTTTTTTTGGGGTACATACGATACAGTTATTTTGTTATTATAAAAATGTATAATATATAAATATGTATATATTTAGCGAATTTTATATTTAATAAAATTAAAAAGTAATCATCTTTATGTGTGTGTACTTTAATTGTACTCGTATTAATATTATTTATTTATTTTTCGTGTCTACACCATATACAGTACACAGAAAACATAATAATTGAAATACATAGGACGAGGTATTGATATGAAGCAATGAACTTATGAAATTTATTATATTTTTATTTTTCTATATAATCATCCTCAACATATTTACATTTGTTATATCTAGAAATATGTTTTTCTATTTCTTGAAATAAATACATTTGTCTTCTACTCGAGGTCGCCATCATTAAAAAATCGCTTTCCTCAATGATCTTTTTACAAATTAAGGAACACATAATAGCACTGGGGACTATCTCCGAGTTATAGGGTGGATGACTATTTTTTTTTTGGAATTCACAGTCACGCCCAACAGCCCTGGCTACTTGCGTCATTTGCTTAGGCGCACTGACATGGAGTAGCAGTAGCTTTTGGCCAATTCTCCTCGCCTTTTTTTTAATGGCATCTCGTAATCAATGTAAAGTGAAAGCTTACGATGTCTCGAATTACCTCATCCGGAACACATGGACACAGTATGAAACAAACCAAAGCAAACAATTATAAAAGAACAGTAGCGAAAGATAAATAAAAAATAATTAAATAACAAATGCAATATGAAAAAATGTAATCAAAGTTCTATATCAGTATCTGAATTTTCATTTGAATCGTTGTCCTCTCCCAAATTAATAACAGGTTCAATATCTTCGTCATCTATAATAATTTCGCGATCCCACCACTCATGTATAATTTTCTCCGTATACGAAACATATGTAGAACATCCAATTTTCCGTGGTAACATTTTCTAATGCTTGTTGCCACGTTTGCAAAACTTGCTCATGTCCATAGCCTGTCTCTACAATACGATTGTCGTAGAAGCGTTTGCACTGAAACCATACCATTTCGATGGGATTAAATTCGCAATGGTATGGTGGTAATCGTAGAACTTTATGTCCATGCGCTTCAATTAACTCTTCGACAACATATCTGCATGGTGGTGAATGCAGTTTTGCAAGTTCCAGTAATTCTGGTTTCAGCATAATAGAAGAAAATTGTACATTTAATTTTGAAAGATAGTCACTAATATCTAGTTTCTTCCATGCCGATGTTGGTGACGGATTTATTATTCGGCTATGATAAGGAGCGTTATCCATGATAATTAAGCTTGGCTCTTCTAAATTTGGTATTAAAGAATGTTTTATCCAGTTTTCAAATTTTTCTGCGTTGAGATCGCCGTGATAGTCACCAGTACATCTCCCAGAGGAAAATACCAGACTGGCATTTTTAATAAAACCTTTGTTGCCCCCAGCATGAAGTACATTGTACCTTACTCCTTCTCCGGCTGCCTTTTTAACACTTGCTGGATTATTATCTTGCCATGATCTTCTTTTACCACCCTTAGAAAAAATCCATGTTTCATCCAAAAATAGGATTTGCCAAAATTTATTTATATAATTTTTATATTCTTTTAAAAAAATTATTCTTGCTAACCTTATATGTCCCTGTTCCATAAGTGCTCTTCCATTGCAATCTTTTTTGTACTCAAACCCAATCGAAATTAAAAGTTTTCGCAAACTACTTATTGACTAGTAATATAATTCTCTCTCTTTTAGAAATTTAGCAAGAGAATTCAAAGTAATGTGCATTTTTTCGCATACATTTCATATATTGCTCTCCGAATAGCTTCCTTCTTAAAATCACTCAGATCTTCTGTCGCGTATTTTCTTCTCGGTCTTTTTTTGCCAGGTGATTGTATTTCTTCATTCTCGTTCAGAGCGAACGAGAATGAAGAAATACAAGAGAGCCTTTAGTACTCTTGCTACGGTCTTCGTCGATATTTTTAAAGCTTCTGCAACTCGCTGAAAATAACCGAAATTATTCTTAATACTCAGATTCAGATTTCTCTTAACAGATCCGTTCACAACGACACTCTACCCTGCATCAGTATAACTAAAAGCACGATTACAGCTTAAATTAAACATATAAAGGGCTACAATAGCATACCTACAATTATTATAAAAATGTCTTAAAATTACACACCTCATTAACTGAATGTATATTTTGAAGAGGTCCTCCATTCTCTTCTTCGCGTTGGAAACATTGATGCAAGTTAAGCAGCAATTCCTGAGATTGCTTTCTCAGAGTAAACTTACAAAAAATACAAGTCGATATATGTGACAAATCAAATACTGACACTGACAGAAAATAACGAATGCGCGGCTATGGATCAAGTAAATATATCCGAAATAATAAATGAACTTACGATATAGCGACTATATTGAGAACAACGAGCATCGTTTTAAACTGAGATGTCGTAACTTAGTCAAGTTTTGAAAGACGTGTGTTTTATGTCCGTCCTTTTCGCGCGTATATCTTTTCAGTGCAAATATGAGAGAGATATATGATATGCCAACTTGTTAATTCGTACTTGATACAGATGACCTTGATCGGACATCTTTAAAAAAATTTACAGTATATAATTATTTATTTATTTATTAGTCGAGAGACTGACAAATAAACAGGATACTCAAAAGCAAAGACGCCTAGAGCATATAATTAAGTTCAGCTCAAGTTAATCCAATAATTTCATATTTTTTCACAAAAATCTCATTCATCTACAAATAACTCATTTATGAAAGCATAATTAAATTCCGTAGTCCGTAAACTAAAATTTCTAAAACCAACATAGAAAAAAATCAGATTTTGGTTTGATATTAGAACGCAACGAAGTTATACCCCGCAAGCAACAGTTTCGCATCGAAGAAGGAATAGCAACATCGATTGTTATACTCGTAAATTAAAAGTCACTGCTGGAGGCTTCCGGTAATTCCAGTGGTGAATGCCGACGAACCGGAACCAGCGGTCACTGGGATTCAATTTGTGAACATCCCAACCCTCACGAGCCGCCACTGCCGTAAACTAACTTCACGACAATCAAATTTGCAGACTGAATTACGGCTTCTTGATAGACTGTATTATTGTATGAGAGGCCCTTTTTATTTTCCGATAAGAGCTGAAATAAAAGCATTTGAGATCTGCGCTTTCCACGATATCCAATTTATTTTTTATTTTGTTCTGGTCACTCAGCGTAACTTTCAGGAACTATCGTATAAATTTATTTTAAGAGTACTCACTGAAGATAACTAGTTTGCTCTTTGTTTCGCCTTGCCAAGTTTTTGTTTTACCTTAGACGGTTACCTTTTTTATATATATATAGCTACTCCAGAGAATAAAGTTTTTAGGCGATTTTTTCAATTATTGCGTTTAGAATAAATTTTGCACCTAAAACGTACAACTATGTACTATCGGATTCTTAATTTAGTCCAGTCAACGAGCACTTAAAAGGCGGGTGTAGAATGCATGGAAGGTGTCACAATTTTTGACTTCAGGGCTTTGTTTGGAGTCATTAGGAGCAGTAGCGGCTTTCAGGGTAGGCAGGTGAGGCAGTGCTTCACAAGAAAAGAAATAACTCAGAATATCATCAAATAAATTAATAATTTTATGTAAATTAAATTTTAACTTATTCCGTTAATGCTTGTCTTTATAAATATCAAAAGAACAATTTAAGCCACCACCATAACTAATTTATAATGCAGTTCACCTCATTTACACTCCGTGAAGCTTGCCTCTCGAAATGAATAGTATAATGTCTAATGTTTTTGATAAAGTTTTCATTGCGGTAAGAAATACGTACGCTAGACAAGGAACTGTTGAGACATGCTTGAAATGTAAAATCCAAAGAGTGCGTAAAGGATAAAAGATAGAGACCGTGAGATTGAGCGTACGCGTTACTTGAATACAATCAACGCCACGTAGTGTCATATTTTGTAAGTAGATTCAGAACATATACTGTACATTGTTACAAGCCAGATTAAAAGTTTGGAGTGTAATCCGTAACTCGTCATAATAATTTTAACATCCTGTTTAAATTTTTCACTACTAATATTAGACACTAAATAAAAAATTTAAATGACAGATACCTAATACATTTGTTTCTACTCGTTATAAATTTTAACAGACAGTAAAAATTAACATGGTACGCTACAGAATACATAAGTGCATATTGCATTCGAAGATTCGAACATTGAACATAAACATAACCTGTCTAGCACTTTCATTTTGATGTAACGTAGGTCTTGTATAATAGTCACGCCATATTCTCTTGTGTTTAGACAGTTTATCCAAGTGTCAACAATTCGCGTTAAATATATTCTCTTTTCTAAAATGTTCTGTTATCTGGCAGTTTATTTTTGTACATGAAGAGGAGAAACATGCAGCTTCACATCCCTTGAAAAAATGTAACTTTCAATTGTAAGGCATTTGACCTTGATACCTTTCAAAGTTTTTGTGCACGAGCCGCCACTGATTAGGAGGTCAACATACTAAAAGTCCCCGGTCTCCGGACATTGGAGATGAGGGGGGTGCTGGAGGGATCGAGAAAGGATCTATTTTTAATTTTTTGCTTATATCTTGCAGACTGTATGTCTTAACAAAAAGTAATTATATACAAAATGAAAGCTGACGAAATTTCCTATATTTTCCTTCTTTAAATTTTTTCTCTCTCCAGTCGTTTATGAGATATGCGGTATCAAAAACCGTAAATTTAAAAAAATATATTTTGTCTTACGTTTTTTGTTAAACTTTTTTCTCTAGCACCTCATCTCTTCGGATTACAGAAAAATTTCCAGAAAAGAAATTGTAGAGGATTAAATTTCCTTCAAAATGGTTCATACATTTTCTGTTATCTTCAACCGATCAAAAGTTAAAGCAATTTGATTTTTTTTGAGTAAATTTCGAGATTCCGCTGATAATAATGTCCGAAAAGTTGTTTGTCTAACAACTAGTGCAAAAACCTTGATCATAATCGGTACCAAATTGCTGAGAAAATCCACGCTACAAACCTTGCTTTACAGCGACTTACTTTACCTTCAGCATCTATTTTTGTCTTGTATGCCCATTTACATCCTATTGCTGTTTGATTTTCAGATAAGTTGCATAATTCCCACTTATTTTTTTCATTTAGAGAAGACATTTCTTCCTACGTTGCTTAAATCCATTTTTCTTTATTTTTACTAGGCAGAACTTCTTGAAAATTCTTCGGATCATTTTCAATTTCATAGACAGCTCTTATTTCATTAATGAATCTTGCTGATGGAATTCCTTTTGTTAATCTTTGAGATGTTCTTCTGATATGTGTGTAATTTTCTGCTTCTTTATTCTTATTTTCTTCTGTATTTATCTTTATATTCACAACTTCATTCTTCATTTATATAAAGTTAATTCTCATTTTCCATATTTCCGTATTTGAATTTTTCTGAAAACTATTTTCTTTTTTACCTGTATCCATAAAATATATGTCAGGACTAATTATAAGTTTCTTCGTAATTGGATACATTTCTTGAGCAGTGTTATCCAATTTCATTCGTTTTTCTGCAGGCACATGGATGATATTTGGCTTCAGTCCATTCCAATATTCAAATGGAGTAATATTTGTAGATCTTGTAATTGTCCGATACTGTAAATGATTAGCTGTCATGACTGCTTCTCCCCAAAAATCGTTTGGTAATTTTCCTTCCGTAAACATACAACGTGTCATTTTAAATAACGATCAATTTTTTTCTTTCGGCTATCCTGTTCTGTTGTAGAAAATACGGAGCCGACATTGTATATCTTCAAACTTCATGAAAAATAAAACTTTCTTATTCATGTACTCTCCTCCTCGATCTGATCGAATCATTTTTGGTTTACTTCCAAACTTGGTTTTCATTATTTCAACACATATTTTTAATTTTTCTTCAACTTCCGATTTTTGTCTCAAAAATATAATTGTATAACATAAGAAATCATCAATGAAAGTAAGTAAACATCGTAATCCATTTATTGTAGCTGTCTGGATTGGTCCACAGACATCTGTATGTACTAAATCTGTTCATGTTCATGTTATTATTCTTTTTCCAATGTCAAAATTAAGCAGTTTTTATTAAACTTATCCAGACAGAAAAGCGCAATTGCCTTTTGAATAGTCGTAGACAAAGTATAGTACTCTACTCGCATGTAATGGTTATTACTCATTCGTCTCGAATTGCAAACTTCATTCTCGTGTGTAATATGTGCGTTACTAACCTACCAAACAGTTGGAAAGTGACTTATTGTTTACGTCACTTCCCAGCTAGCTGGAATAGTATATTCTACAACAAATAATGAAATGGCCCATATTTCACATGAGTAAAAAGTCGAAGGCGAGGATTACGGTTTGCGAGTGTG
Source organism: Harpalus rubripes (assembly GCA_963082715.1). Lineage (NCBI taxonomy): Eukaryota > Metazoa > Arthropoda > Insecta > Coleoptera > Carabidae > Harpalus > Harpalus rubripes. Next base: position 31,442,627 of record OY720451.1, on the reverse strand, counting down.
GATTAAGCCATTCCAAACGTGTTGTAGACTATACTTTGTCTAACAAGATTTTAGAAATTATACAAAAAAGTTGATTGATTATAACAATATATAATCATATACCATGAAATAATTTTTTGTCACCAGTCCATAAATTGCTTATAATAACACCATGCATATTTTTTTTTTTTATTTATTTATTTGGTAATAACTGGCCCATTGTATCGTTAGCAAGTTCCCATATTTCTGGTGACGTACATTCTATATCTATATCTTCATTGCCATTTGACATTTTTCTCTACAAAATTTTATATAGTTAATTTTCTAAGTAATATATTATTTTTTAGATAAACATCTGCTTTAGAGATCTCCAAAAATCTGTAAAAGTGAACAGAAAACTCCAAAACTGTTCAAAACCTCAAAACAAATATAAAATATAAAACAAAGAGTCAGAACCATAGCAACCGATCCAAAATATTTGATATACAGCGCTAATATGCGGCTAAACAGAGTCTGATTTGTCGAAAGTCATATGGAATTATTCAAGACGGTGTACGGAATTATACCACACTGTTTGTTGGAATAATATTGATTCCAACATCATTTTTAGTTGTGGAATGTGAAGTTTCCAAAATAGTGTTGGAGAAAAGTCTTTTACGGCTAGCTAATGTTAGTTTTCCGGCTAGTTAAATATCACTCTCCAATAGCTAAAATGTCTGTGTCATTTTGCCAAGTCAAATTGTATCTAAGAAAAATGTTCATAATAAAAAGAACGCTTTATTTAACAGATAACTTAACAGTACGTAATAAATTAGTAAAATTATAATTATTGAGAAAAACGGTAAACCTTCAAAACAGGTTAAGTTAATTTCCATAAAATATTAACACCTCTTCAAATGGTATAAAATGTATTTAAAATTTTTTCAAATTTGACATTTCGAAATGAAAAAGCGCCGAGAAGGCCTGAACAGTAACTATAATGTTAAAATATGATTTTTATCTCATGTTGCTAATAGCAGCGTGACTTTATGAGTATTTTTGAGTAACTGGACGCAAAATAAGCATTTCGCAGCCGTCATGTTAGTGGCCGCGATATTGAGTAAACAATCACTTTGACCAAACTTTGACACTTCAGATTTGACATGTTTTTTATCGAATGTTAATCCCACGGCCACCTTGAAAACCAACTTTCTATTTACAATGACTATTCGCAATCGTAGATTTAAAAAATCCCTCTAGTGGCGCAAATTAGTACTACGAAAAGCAATCGTACAAGCGCCATATTAAATAAGTGACAGCTGAGTTTGTAGTGTAGTAATTAATAATTAAATCTTTTAACATATCGCCGTCATATAAATATGTTTTTAAACTCGGTTTGTATACACAGTCAACGAAACACAGTGAACAATGTGAACTGTCATATGTCAAACCCATCGTATGGCGGCCATCTTGTTTCGAAAATCAGCGCCTCTGTCGTTAATTTCGATTGCGAATATAAAATTAATAAAATTTGTAATCACATATTTTTTATTATTGCACAAAAAATATTGTGTACAACTTGTCCGTGAAATCCTTTAGCGCCCTCGAGATTGTCCTGCCTCGGCCACAAGCGGCCTCGGCGACAATTTTTCTCTCGGTACGCTAAAGAATGATTTCGCGGCCTTGATATACAAATAACGATTAGCGCACTAACGACTTATGAACAGCTTTATTTGTTTCAAATCACCATAGTTATAGCGTTATTATTGAAAGGTGTTGACAACAACCATACAACACGTTAGGTACGTTGTACCAGTGTTATACATAACAAACAGTTTTAGCTAATCATTAGAAGGCGGCTCTACATGTTATTGAAAAGAAGAACTATCCAAATCTTCTTTTTGAGTGTGATCTTTGAAAACTTTAGTTTAAGATAAGATCTTAAAATCAGTTATACTCTTACCGCTGTGGTACTAGTATAAATCTGACAATATAACGAATTAGATATTTCTACTCACAAATTAATCTCAGTTTCTGGTTTTAGGTAAAATTGAAATGAAAACAACATATTTATAAACCTCAAAGCAGTTATAACATTAGCTAGCAGTAGTGTTATTATTAGATCCACAATATTGTTTACAATAAAAGTTGAATATTTTATGCAAAGCAAACTGCTCTGCATAAATGTAAGTAAAATAAACATCCTATCAAAATAAAATAGTCTACTTTCAACAACACGTTAATCTAGCATTCTGGAGAGAAATATCCACAAGTAGGTATGTTGTTTATCTGGCCTGAAATAAATATTTATTTTGATAATTTGCATAGCCACCTTTAGTAGGCAACAAGAGTTCTCGGTTATTATCCTGCAAATACAAAGGGGACAACCTTCCATTATTATTTCGAAGGACCCACGTACTTCAACGGAATAATATCCGAGCAGCGACCGAAAGACAATAACGGCTATTTTGGTCATCACGGACTTCTCATTAACACGAAGATTGGAATACTGTTTTGATAGCTGTTGCAGTTAATATTTATTCAAATTATTTTATGTAAGGTAATAATTTTGAATAATTAAACAAAAACAGTTTTCATTGTTTTATACTTTTTGTCTTTCACATACGCAACGGCGTAATGGTAACGGAAGGGTTTCCAGACATCTGGATTCTCCCAAATATTTATGCTCTGTTTTTACATATCTCCAGGAATTTTTAAAATATGCCCAAATTCCTTTTTTATTCAAAAAAATTTGTTAATAATGAGAATGTCTGTTGTGTATAATTTCTAGTTTTGCAGCAAGACCAGTCTTAGTCTTGTCCCGTCTAGTCTTGATCTCGACTAAAAAATCGAGACGAGACCAGTTTCGAGTCTTGTCGAGAGTTTTGAAGTTTCGATATAACTCTCGATTTCAGTTCATAGGTATTTTTTTTCTTATAGCACCGTATTCGCGACTAAAATTAACCCGTAGCCACCAAGCGGCAAACTTGCGAACTCTCCGAATTGTAATGGCAGCCAGTCACACCTCCGAAAATTACTAAATAAATCGGCCATCTTAAATAAACGCAGTGCCTCTATAGGACATTTCTGTCGCCAATAGCGTTCCATAACTAAAGAATGTGTGCTTTTACTTCAAAAATATCAACTGTCACACGACAGATATTTACGAGAAAATAAATGACAGGTAATTCAAAAAGCAACCACAAATAGAACACTTTTATTTAAAAAATAAACTCCCACAGTACAGTCATCAGATTTAAACCCGATTGAGCAAAAGCAAGAAATTTTCAATGAAACAAGAATATATATTTTTAAAACCAAAGAAAAATTAAGAAATAAATTGCAAAAAGAATAGCACAATACGCTAACTAAAATTTGTAGTACGTTCCGTAACGCAACCGGTTCGACCAGATTTATGGTTTTGTGTTCCGTAAGTATTGAAATTACTTGCCGGTTTCTATTTGAAACGCGGTTCCTGAAACAAGTTGATAAAAAGTCAGACCACGGCAACCACGAAATAATCCTGGTTTCTCTGGTATTTTTATCCACACTACCGCTACTTTCAGACATAATCATAACAAAATCAAACGATATCAGACAATGTCAAATTTATAAACCGTATTTTTAGTGGTATTACTAATAATTATTATAGATGTAAGTATGAAGTCACTATTTATATTTGATATATTGTTAACTGTGTTATTTTTATCGGCATTTATCAACATTATCATTCATTTGGTTAATTTTTATTTTTGTTAAGGTTAAACGGAACCCCTAGTGGCGCGCGTTCAAACGTTGATCAGAACGCTGACAAATGATTTTAATTATTTTAACAACAAAATTATAAAATTTATATTCTTTTTTGTTAAAATGATGAAGAAGATAGTTTATGTTTATTGTTGAAAATGCGACATATATGATAGTTTCAGTAAAATTGTAGATATATGGGCAAACATATATATTTTTTTTAATTTTAATTAATTACTCGAAAACCAAACCTACGATTTTTAATTGTTTTTTGTGTGTTATGTGTAAGTATCCCACTAACCCACATATAAAATTTAATTAGAATTGAACACGAAAATTTTGTGTAATTAAAGAAAACGTTATTTTTGGCACAAAAGCTGACATAAAAATTAATATTTCAAAAACAAAAGCAACGATTTTTTAAATTTTTAGTTATGTTATGTAGGGTAGCGCGCTCTATCCACATATTTTTTTTAAACAAATTTGAGCACTACAATTTTTTGCTACAAGGCAAAGTTTGCCGAAAATAAGGCATTTATAACTTTTTCTCTGAAACGTAAATGAAAATTGCAATCTTACAATTTTTACTACAAAATATATTTTATTATCTTCAAAATAGAGATTTTTTAAAGTTTAATACTGTATCTGGTACTTGTAAAAAAATTATTATTATTAAATTTTAAATGTCATATGATTCAATGCCAATCTGTCCCAAAATAGATGAAAATATTCAGGAACCATGGGGTACCCGGAATCAAGATACAGGTTCTTTGGTTGACATACGGAACATAGTATTAATGACTTGTCGCTTAGATGCTGTTATAAAAGTCAAAGAAAACTCAACAAAATTATATTTCTATAACATACAATAAATTTATAACTATATTATAGTGTACCGAAACGTCGTTTGTGTGAGATTTGGATTAATTGCCAACACCTAATCTATTCCACAGTCGAGATATTTCCCATGTTTACTTTCATTACTTTATAAAACAAACACAAATAACCACACTTTTGTTTTTTATTATGTAATAACATACCGGGTGTTTACTTTACCTACATATAAAATAATCGTATATTCGGTTTTAGACTGCTACTTTATTAAAACAGATTGAAACGGAACTATTGTCACAGGAAGACTTTTTTGATTCACTCTATACAGGCTGTCCGGATTTCGAAGGCCGCCATTGGGGTCTCGAAAATTGTAAGAGACACGACTTCAGTTAAATGGAGCATGTGGTGTGCCTTTCGAGGGCCATCTTATATGTGCTTTTGTTTTGACAAAAATTCTCATAGGTTACTTAAAAATGGCGGAAGACTAAATTTGGTCGATATTTTTATTTTGAAACTACTTCTAAACTATCAGTAATCGAGAAAATATTTCAAATAAAAAAGTTAGATATTTTTATTGTCTATCCAGTGGGATACGAAAATAATTTTTCTATCGGTAAATTTTTGAGATATAATAAAAACTTACATTTTCTTAAATGGAACCCATATTTGATTTTTTCTTCAAAAAAATGTAACTTTGCGTTATATCTCGAAAATTTACCAATAGAAAAATTATTTTCGTACGCCACTAGATAAACAATAAAACTATCTAACTTTTTTATTTGAAACATTTTTCTTGATTACTGATAGTTCAGAAGTAATTTCAAAATAAAAATATCGACCAAATTCAATTTTTCGTCATTTTCTAGTAACCTATGAAAATTTTTGCACACCTAAGATGGCTCCCCAAAAGTGCACTACATGTGCCATTTAATCGAAGTCGTATCTCTTATAGTTTCCAAGATCCAAATGGTGGCCTTCGAAATCCAGACAGCCTGTACAGTGAATTATTTGTTAACAAATATTAATATGGAATTTGAACTAAACTATATGACTATAAAGAATGCATTGAAACTATTCTTTTTTCATATTTATAAATAAATATTTACAATTCCCTCATTATACGCGATTCAAGTTGAGCGGACTCTATCTGGTGACCAAACATCACACTAATTATGGACGTCACAAGTATAGTTTCTTACACTCCGTAAGAAGTAACGTTAGAATTTTAGACGAGATTTTAAAAATTCAGCAAGTATTTAAATTTATATTTATTGGTAATGATTGCAAACACTTATGTTGAGACACTGTATATTTTTAGAGAAATAAGTATAATGTTTGTAGTTGCTTGTTAAAATAATGACATAAATTTACTATAAATAAGTTAAAAACAACATGAATGCAACATTAGATCGTTTAAGGATTAATTATATATTTGTAAATATTGTAGAAATATGCAATTTTCACCAAAACCAACGAAATCAATTGTACTGTTGTGTTCCGAAATGTCATTCCTAAAAATCGAGAAATCCCATAATTCGTTTTCGCATATTTCCAAAACGTTAAATTTATAAATCAATATGGCATCGAAGAAATGCGGTAGGTAACTGTTAATTGGAAAACGAGTTACAAATTCAATGTTTGTTACTTATAATTTTGATTGAAGATTACGCATGTGTTGGTAGCTCTAAAACAATATGAATATATTCAATTATTTTATTATGTAGGTATTTATATTTAGGTTTTATATTTATATTTAGGTTAGTTTCCCGCCTTACACGAACAAGATGCTTTTTATTGCTAGTAAGCCAGAATTTATCTATTTTCCAGTAATTTCATGCGGATATTTATTTACGCCGCTGGTTTGTGGGCATAATCCAAAGAGAAATGTTTAATTTTTGTCACCTGACACCTGATTGTGTTTTACCATATGCTAGCATATGTCAAAATTCACTATTTCATCATCCTCACAAAAATTTCTGCTGCACGCAGAAGCATTTAAATAATTAAACACATTCTTTATTAACAGTCTCATTACTAATAAACTATTAATTCATTAAATATATGTATTAAAACAGCAATACACACACAAACTTTAATGCAGAAGTGAACGATAATTTGAAAACATACTCGTTGTGACGTCATGTCACGTGTTAAAAGTTGCGGGAAAAGTTAATTTGAATCGCCTATACTTAAGCCATGTACACGTATTCAGTAGCGCAGCTAGGGGGGCGAAGGGGGCAGGCGCCCCGAGCGCCGCAGTTGGGGGCGGCAAAACCAGAATTGAATGACTATAATACTTTCAATTTCAACGTTTATATTTGTACAAAACAAAATTTTGATGGACCATTTTCATTGTTGATGTGCGCATGCGTGCTTAGTTAGAGTGAGAGATCCGATGTTCTCTGTGAAGTGTGATGATTATTATTATTTCTACTTCACACTAGCCAACCGTTGTTTAGTTGTATTCGATTTGCTACAAATCTCACTTAATCTTACTTCACTTCAGTTTTACAGTTTTTTTGTAGTTCGATTTGAGCGTGCATTACTGAGTCAAAGGAGATAACTAACTTCCCTCCTTGCCTATCCAGCACTACCTATTTTGCTGGGGCTTGTTGAGATTTTGACTCACTTGATAGTGGGGGTATTTAGTTTGATTTGACATGACAGGTGTTTTCCCTGTGCTTTGAATGGCTGATATATATATATATATATATATATATATATATATATATATATATATATATATATATATATATATATATATATATATATATATATAACAAAAACATGAATAAATACGCGGTCATTGATGACATTGTAGTGGCAGGTTTGTAAATTTCGTTAGTTATTTCAGTAAATTATTACAAATAACATAACATAATATTACTAGGACCTGCTTTTCAGTACAAACAATCAGAAAATATTTTAATTTTGAGTCATGTTTACTCTTATGAAAAACCAAGACCTCAAATGTAAACAACTGTGAACATGTGCTTGTTGCGATTTTTAAACATCATGTGATCTACTAAGTTTAAGCAACACACAAAACCCCCGTTTCATTTGCCGGCAAAGGGCTGCGCACTCACTTCAGTAAATCACCAACTGAGGTGAGATTTTGTCAAATCGAACGCCGCAACTATTATTCTGATTATTATTAATATCCGTCAGTGGTTCACTAAAAATAATTACTATAGTAATCAGTTTCAAAAAGCAAAGAATAAGAATATAAAATAATACATACCGTTTTTCCCACTCTTTACCGTCGCCATTTGTAAACAACAAACAAAATATAATATTATTTCCGTTGTTTGTTTAATTTAGGGGAGTACATATAAAACCTTAAGTTTTCTTCTATATGAAACTTTTTTCCTTTTTTGTGGGGGGGGGGGTACCTACAAATGTTTTGCCCCGGGCGCCGAAAAAGCTAACTACGCCACTGCACGTATTTAGAAAAAGTATAACTAGTATAAGATGTCATTAGCACCGCACAGATATCTTTAAACAACTTCCTTTGATGTTGCCCATTTCATTTCATAACCTCTTCCTCCATCTGTGGAGAAGTACGCGAACTAGGTTGTGGGAGATGAGATAGGCGATAGCAGCAGACGCAGATATATCTGCGCGTTAGGTGCTGATAAGAACCTCAATGGTCACTAATAGGTTAATTCTGGCGGTGCCGGTGGTACACGGACACGCTGCGCCACTGCCACTCTGGACCAGCGGGATCGGCTCCAGATCGGGATCCATACCGTTGCCATAGAGACCAAAGCCCGCGAAGAGGTCATTGCTCATGAAGAGGACCGGAATGCAACGATTCTAAGTGAATTTTTTAAGATTTATTGCTAATTGCACAAATATAGGGTTAAATTGTTTTTAAATGCTTCTAATTATTAAGTAAATAGGGTGCAGTATAATTTGAGATATTTCTTAGACTCTAATAGGCAATAGTTCTAATTTAAAATGAAATTAAAAGTCAGAAACATAGGAACAACTAATTATTTATTAGGCATTATTCTTCTTTCATTAGGCTCATTGCAAAAAAATTGTAAACAATAGTTTTTGGACTTAGAGGCGTTTTTTATTCAGAGCGTTTATCTGCAGTTACATGATAACCTCATTTTATTGATCATTTCGGTTACTTGCGGTTACGTCATACGTGTAACTAGGGCTGGTAAAAATCGATATATCGACATCTATTCGACTTTCTTCAAAAAAAGTCGCTCTGCTTTTAAAAAATACATGTCCGATTAGTCTAATATAGACTATTACGAATTTATATTATTTCGACTCTACAAACAATTTCGACTTTTTCGACATATTTATGATTTCGATATTTAAAACTATTTCGACTTTTTGATTATCTCTACTTTGTACACTTTCAACTTTAAAATTATTGTTATATAATTTCGAGTTTCATTTTCCATTCGACTTTATTATTTCACTTACTTCATTTCAAGTAGAACAGTCATACGTCAGATGTGTGATGTGTGAGGTGTGCTTGATGTGGTCCCGATTCTGGCGGTACTTATTCTGTTCTGGGGTTTCTTCCTGCATGTGTGGCGTAGTCTTCAATGCTGTTGCTCACAGACTTAAGTCTGTGGCTGTGCTATGTAACTGCGAGAAAACGACGCCTGACGCTTGTCTGCTAAACTGAACTAGTGCGCGTTTAGATTTAGAAATTAAGGTTAATATTATTTATTATTGTAAATTATCGATCATAGTGCTTTAAAAATGAATCGAAGCTGCAAAGTTCGGTTGTTTTTTGAAGATCTACGTAGTAGGTTTACTTCTAGTTTAGAGTTATAGAGTTTAGATTTTTTGACAACTTAGAGATTTTTTAGACATCACCTAGACATACCCATATTTAGATTTTTAGACTATTATTATTTTTATTACGAGTATTATTTCTACTTTTCGTATATTTCGACTACTATTATTTCGATTTATCGATTACGATTTTTTTGACTGTTTCGACTTCACGATTATTTCGACTTTTCAATTACCTATATAACTATAAGATTCTGAAACTTTACACGCTCAAAGACATTTGAACGTTCGATGTTCAAAGTTCAAACCGTTTGTTCAAAAACATCCAAATTAGGGCATGTTCTAAATATGAAGGTCATTTACTTCAAATTTTAGTTATTTCGAGGAATTATTTCATCCTAGGTTACATACACTGTATTTTGTAATGTTGGCATAAAGATTTTTTGATAAATGTCAGATTTATTTTTGTTTTGACTAAATTTCATAGTATTTTCAGAACAGAAAAATGAACGTGCATTATTAAAACTCACGCTAGAGACAAGCTAAACGACAAACACGCAAATGAAATGTCAAACCAAAATAAAATGTAATTATGTAGCCCACTTATAAGCAAATAATGTTCATATAATTTGAACGTGTAAAGCGTAACCATTTGTTCAAAAATTATTATGTAAATATTTGTCCAATAAAAGTTCAATTTATTTGATCGTCTAAGGCCCGGGCTACACTATGCGTTTTAGCGGACCGGTAAAACCGCATCCGGTTAAACGGGATGGATCATACAGCGTGGACATATATCCCGCTAAACAGGACGGCAGCAATGACAACCCCATTCGGACACAGTCGGACCAATGTCTGATCAGTGCAGAGCCCAAATGGTATACGCTGTCTATTAAAAAACACAACTAGATCCTTGTGAACGATCGCATTATCTCCAATGTGTTGTAGTTGTCATGCGGCAAATTGACCGTCCCGTCAAACCGCAACATGCTGCGGTAGTATCCAGCAACGGGACCGCAACCGCATCGGTGTGGACGCATTCATTTAAAACAATAAGTTGTTGTCTTCCCGGTCAACCGGTCCCGTTAAACCGGCCCCGCCAAAACGCATAGTGTGGCCCGAGCATAAAGCCACCTACAAAAACGGGTCCTGCATAAGAGATAAGAGGTGTTTAAGTGACCCGGGTAACTTTTACTCTGGGTTGTGTCGATCTTAACGGGAATGTTCACTACGCATTTACAGTACTCTAATCATCTAAAACTATTGTTAAACTCAAGCAAATTTTGGCATTACATTTAACTTCTCAAAAAAGACAGTCTCAGCAGCCTAACAGACAGCAAAGAGTAAGTTTTACTCTCGTAAAGAAGGTCGTACTTGAGAGGACAGAGGCAAGTTGCGTGGGTGAAGGAGTTATTTGAATTCTAGTTACTGGAAAGCAATTTTTTTACAGGGTCACTTCGGTGTAACTCTAGAGTTACGAGAGTTGTAACTGGAAAGCAGCTAAAAAGTCAGTTAACTTAAACTAAAAGTTGCTCCATTGGGACATCCTTTTAGTGATGTATCGATATTTAAGAAAAACTGCATAGACCAGGCGAAAATGTAAAGTTTACAGCTTTATATTTTTACAAATAACTTCCAAGTATGAAATAATATTGGATTTTAGTTTGTAACCCCGGATATGATTATTAAATTGTTTTTAAACCGAAATTACTCTAGATATTATTTTTAATTACTTACATTATTACAATATAATTAAAATTTCTATATTTTATAAAATAACTTTTGTTTTTTTTAATTATTGATGAATATTAAATATCACAATTAATATTGCATAGACAACAAATTAAAGTGAAACAAAAATGAGATAATTTAGGAATAAAAATTATGAAATGTTATCTAAAAACATCCAAGTTTAAAATTAATTTTAATTTAAATTTTCAAAAATAAATCTTAATTCCACGTGAATTTATTCACATGCAGTATAAAATAAAATTAAAAATTTACAACATGCAACATGTAATACTACATATATAAAATTAGTATTCATAAAAAAATTTAAATAAAATATACTTATAAAATTAAAATTGCTTTAATAAATACCTACAGAGCTAAAAATATATCACCTTCATTTTTTCAGCATAATTTTCATTACAATAAATCAAATGCGCTTTAAATTTAACAGTATCTAATAACAGGTTTGACTTTATGCATGAAGTATAATGAGTTTTTATGAAATACATCATCATATGTTTCGAGCTGTCGCATTTGAATTTTCTAAAAACTATTGTTGGTAACCAATGAGTTTATTTTGCGTTCTCTCGTATTCTGCCATTGTATTTACAGCTTCAAATGAAAAAATGAGTATTATTTAGTATTCTGCAAAATGGCGAAGTGCTTTATATTTGGTTGAACAATAACAGCAAACTCACACAGCAGTTTTGCAACTCCAAATCAACTTTACTAAATTTCTTCAGAGATAGATAAGACAATGAAAAGTGGCCGGCGACTTTGCACTACTTTTCTCGTCGGTCAAAACATCTTTCGCATATCTCGCAACAACCCACCTCTTACAACACCCAAAATTGCTTAAGAAATATCGACTTCTGATCGAACTTATCCGCATCCATATGAACCATACCGCCTAAGCCTAGAGGCAACAGAAATAAATAAACGGCGTTCTATGAGGAAGCCGAAATTATTAGCTACCTACAATTTAATTTATACGTATTTTATAATTAAAATTTTGTGAACTAATATAAAACCATAATAAAACTGAACTTCGATAGGGACTTCCTCGAAAAGTTTCAAAATACGTTCGTTTTGTTTTTTATTATCTATTCTACCTATAAAACAAGGCAACATAATACCATCTAAATTTATAAATTTGAAGCTATTCTTATAAAAAAAAAATTACTGAAGAATAAATAACGATATGCACCGGTTCCACAGACCGTAATATTCGATAACATGTGTTATAAGTTGGCTGACTTCATTTCACGTAAGAAAAAAATGATGGGAAGATAGGTGCAGTTTAATCTTATTTTTTCATTGAATAATACCTCGATATTATCCAATCAAACAAGAAGATCAAACAGCACCTATCTTCCCATCACTATTTCCTTAAGTGAAATAAAGTATAAGACTCTAGGATAAATGAAATTGATTATATAATCGAAAGGTACTTGTGATGGTGATAACAAAAATAAAAGAAATTGGTCCCTGAGACAGAGTGCGTTTGCTAAAGGGTTAATAGTGATCACATGGCATTATAATGATGAAATTGACAACAAATATATTATAAAAAAAATCTGATATGGCCAGCACATTACCTTCCGTCAGTTCCATATATTTTGTACAAATTCCATACAGAAAGTTTCATGCACCTAAGAGATTCGATATTTCCAGTAAAATTATAACACGAACATGTCAAATGCACTTGACACTGACATCTGTCAATCAGCCTTTTCTTAATATAGTAGCGGTTTCCATGGTTATAACATATAGCTAGCTGCTTTATGAAATTTAATTTCTTTATAATTTTTTAACTCTATATCCATTGAATATGCAGTATAAAATGTAATCAAATCCTATAGAAAATAAAATATTCTTTATTATTATAAGATTTATAAAAACATTAAATATGGAAAAATGATATTTAACAGTGTTTTTTCAAGAAACTAAATTGATAGTTCGAAATCATAAATTACAATTATGCTACATCAATCCAAAAATATTTGGAATTAAAATGTATAATAAACTTCCACAGTAAATAAAAAGTATAAATTGTAAGAAATCTTTTAAATATGAATTGAAATATTTTTTATCAAAATATGTCATTAAAGGTTTGTTCCTACAGCCAGCCCGGACTGTCATATGCATGTCAGACGCATGCGCATTTTAAAAATATCATTCCAACCGACTGTTGTACAATCCATCAGACTGTTGATATGTTTGTTCCTACAGACTTCGGACACATACATGAACGCATCCGCGGACTGTCAGATCTATCCACTGGTCTGTGCTATGTACTATTTGTTAGCACGTGCGCGCAGCGAGAAAAATATCGAAGCTTAACCTATGATTGTTTATCTGTTTCATAAGTGAACATAATGAATGATTTGAAATTTTAATCTGATCCAGAATCATTGTTATCTGATTCAGAAATGAATTTGATATTTGGCCAACCTCGAATAAAAAATTTAACCAGTAATGTAACTCTTCGAGAGCAACAATTTTTCTTAATATTTTTTTTTTCTAAATCTTCTAGTTTTTGAGTTAAAACTCTTTAAAGATTTGTTTAAAATTTCGTTACCCGCCACTGGCAAGATCTCTGCTGCCCTCAGCTGTTTGAATTAAAGTTCCATGTACACAGCACAAAAATTGTCGAGTGGTGGTTGCATACTTATAAATACAATAATTAATAAACGATCAACAGAAAACACATTTATTATTAATAAATTCGTAATAGTACAATTTTTATTTTTTTATTTTTATTTTTTTAACACAGGTTTCTAAACTTAGGTGAATAGAGTAAGAGCGTGGGAAGACGGGAAGAGCATACTAGTTATGGAGGTTATGAAATGAATCTTCGTGTGTCAACACGGCAAATCATAATAGTTTAAATACGTTATTCAAAAAATTTAAGTACATACTTTTGTCCATTTAAACGAGGTGGGATTATATAAGGACCAATGACTCGTCAATTTATTCCCGCTCAAACAATTAATGATATTTTTTGTTGAAAATTGTGTTTCTTTCTTACAGTATGAGGATTTTTGTGACCAGATAAGTGTATTGTGCATTATCAAAGACACTTTCTCTAATATATCCAGCCCTATCAGTGAACAATACAACTCATTCGCAAAATTGAAATGCTGGGAACAATGAAATTTTTGCACATGGTGTGGAAGTAACTGTTGCTCTTTTAAAATATTCCAAATTGTCATATGTGACACATAAAACTGTGATAATCTGGCAGATATTGTATGTGGTACAACATAAATTTACGAATATTACGAAGAGGGTGATTTTCGTGTAACTTCGTTGACCTTGAGAACTTCGCCATAGGTAATTACAATGTCTGTGTATCCGCTAATCATAAACAAGCATTTTGCCAGAATTTTACTTTATAAACAAGTTTATTACTAATGTTAAAATTTAATTGCAACATCTGACAGGACTGTCAATTACTAAAACAAAATTTTTCATAGGTATTGCTACTGCATTCAATTATTACAAAAATATTTGGAACGACTCGTCAATTTACGGGGCGGTAAAAATGCTAAAAAAATATGCGATTTTGAGAAAAAGTTATTAAGAAATATTGTTGTTCTCGACGAGTTATATTACTGGTTAAATTTAATGCACTTATTTCATTTACACCCTGTATAATATGATAAATAATTAATATTTGTTTCTCGATAATTTATTGACCGATATTTATTCTGCAGAGGAAACAGTAATTAATTATGATGATGACAAGTCCGGTGTCCGTTCCAACGATACGAAGTTTCTTACACATGCCTGAATGAGTACATGAACAAGACATGCGCACAAAAGGGTTCATGAATGCGTACATGAACGCATCCAAAAAATCGTGTAGGAACAAACCTATAGTTTTGACAAATTTCTTAATGATGTACAAGCAATATTTTGTAATTATATTTATTGTACTTTTTATTGATTGTTTACAAATTTGTATTTCATTTATTGTATTTTTTTTAAGTGCCATATGTCATGTATATGGCTCAAATAGCAAAAATAATGATAATAATAATAATAATAATTATTATTATTATTATTATTATTATTATTATTATAAAATTTTATTGCAATAAAGTCATGATTTTCCTGCCTCTTTGCTTTTCTTTTAGATATTCTTAAACAGTTTTTATCCGTTCTGTTCTCGTCTAAAGGGGTCTCTTTTTCCCTTACCTGTAAGACAGTGACAGATGTTCCAATTTATTCTTCTCCCGCGCATAATCGGCACTTACGCGCTTCTTCATTTTCGCAGCGGAATCTTGCAACGGACCTAATATTATTGCTACCTTTTAGAATTTCTAAATGTAATTGGATATGCCTATACCGTTTTTATTAATTTATATTTATTGTTGTATATTGATTCCAATATTTTGTTGTGTTGTACCTGCATCTGATTTTCCCAGTCCCGGGTCTGCAATTTCCGCTGTATGTATAAGTTCTCCATTTCGTCGCCTTTTTTCTATTTCTGCCATTTCTTTCGTAATAGTTTTTTTCTTATTTCTCCCCAATTTGTTAATGTATATTTATCTTCATGTCTTCTATTATTCTTCCAGCATTCTTGTGAAAACGATATTTCTGTTTCTCTTATTCTTTCTTCATTTGATGTGACTTTCAGTACCGTGAATATAATAATACACTTAACTAATTAAATTAAAAAATAAATAATAAGCAAATCACATTTTAATTTATAATTATACTAGAAATTCATAGAATTATGTAATTATATGTTGTACATATATTTCAACAAGTAATTTCCTACTTTTAAAAATGGCGAACGCACCATTGTGGAAATTTTAATAAAATTTCCAGACAATTTTCATTAATTATACACCACTTTAATAATGAAAGCAAATTTATGAAGCATGTGCAAATTAATACCCTTAAATAATGTGAAATAATCTCGTCGGGTACAAACCTAAAAATAATTTATTTATACATCCAACCCAAAAACGATTCAATATGTAATATTATTAATCAAAGTTCCTGAATAAATAAAATCCACTTAATCCATTTCAGCTGTGTTGAATGGTACAACTGAATGCTAGTGATCAACCCACAATCACGCCAAAGCGCAACGCATTATTTCACGGTGATTTTACCCCTGAAGTCCTTTCAGCATCGTGAGGATAATGGCAAGGACGTGTATTATGGTTTGCAATTTCTCACTGTGTTTTCATCTCAGTGACAGTTGTTTCACCCTTTTCTTTATGTGCAGCATCATACACCACCAATCACTATCGTGGTTCTTCAATGACTAGGTTAGAACTTCGGTGTTTGCAACATAAATATTAATTGAAGACCTTGATGCAAAAAGGGGGTAACTCCAAATTCGGCGAAATAGAGATTTGTTCTACGTTTCGTAGTACTCGTTACGCTGTTTTAGTTGGTGTAAAAAGGATGTAAATCGAATGAAATTCAACGGAGTTATAAGCAAACAAAACACATCCCTTATATATGATTTGTACAAGAATGGGACAAATCACTTTAACTAATTCCATTTTTGCATCAAAGTCTCATATTGCTATTGTATTCTGTACAAACATGGTCGTAAGTCCGTGTCAGTTTCTATTCAGTTATTTGTGTACGTCGAGTGTATTCATAGTGCTGAACGTGTGAACTCGCTGTAAACAGTGTATAATTTTCTGTAATAATAACAGTTATTTTATGCAATGTATCCCATTTTTGCATCAAATAATTTTTGGCAATAATAGTCTAATTTTTTATTAGCAAACTCATAAAGTCTCAGTATCTAAATTATACTTTAATCTGAGAATAAGTTCAAAAACAATTTTTTACCTCCCGCTACCCTTGGTAAGCGAGGTATAGGGATCGTGCTAAAAATCGCATATCCCTAGAATCCAATTTTAACATTTTCACGATGATACCTGTGTGTATATATATATATATATATATATATATATATATATATATATATATATATATATATATATATATATATATATGTGTGTGTGTGTGTGTGTGTGTGTGTGTGTGGGCGTGCGTGTGTGTGTGTGAGTGAGTGTGTGTGTGTGAGTGAGTGCGTGTGCGTGTGCGTGTGCGTGTGCGTGTGCGTGTGCGTGTGCGTGTGCGTGTGCGTGTGCGTGTGCGTGTGCGTGTGCGTGTGTGAGTGTGTGTGTGCGTGTGCGTGTGCGTGTGCGTGTGCGTGTGTGTGCGCGTGTGCGTGTGCGTGCGCGTGCGCGTGCGTGCGCGTGCGTGGGCGTGCGTGGGCGTGGGCGTGCGTGTGCGTGCGCGTGCGCGTGCGCGTGCGTGTGCGTGTGCGTGTGCGTGTGCGTGTGCGTGTGCGTGTGCGTGTGCGTGTGCGTGTGCGTGTGCGTGTGCGTGTGCGTGTGCGTGTGCGTGTGCGTGTGCGTGTGCGTGTGCGTGTGCGTGTGCGTGTGCGTGTGCGTGTGCGTGTGCGTGTGCGTGTGCGTGTGCGTGTGCGTGTGCGTGTGCGTGTGCGTGTGCGTGTGCGTGTGCGTGTGCGTGTGCGTGTACGTGTGCGCGTGTGCGTGTGCGTGTGCGTGTGCGTGTGCGTGTGCGTGTGCGTGTGCGTGTGCGTGTGCGTGTGCGTGTGCGTGTGCGTGTGCGTGTGCGTGTGCGTGTGCGTGTGCGTGTGCATGTGCGTGTGCGTGTACGTGTGCGCGTGTGTGTGTGTGTGTGTGTGTGTGTATCCTCCACTCTAACTCAAATACTATCATTCCGAAAATTTTGAAAACTATTCTATCCCGGTATTTAAAATTAAATGGCTCATTGGCTAGAGCAGCGCCTCATAAGTCATGAGGGCGCTCGGGGTTCTGGGTTCGAATCGCCTAAGGCATGGATGTGTGTGAATGTGAACCACTCTGTAATTTGGATTTAATCCTGTTGAGGAGTTTAAAAAAAGGTAGTTAATTGGATCAGATTAGACTTATATTTTAAGAAATAAACTATTAAAATTAGAGTAAAATTCGCTAATCCAAAAATAAGGTTTAACTTAATCTTTTTTATGACTTGGGCTGTAAATGGAGGGAGGTATTGTATTGGCCACACCAGATTTTTTTGTTTTGATTTTTCCCTTTTTTACAAAAGTGATTTTTTTTATCCCTTTCTTCATCCAAGGTCTCTAATTAGAATATTATTTGCCACCGTTTGCAATAACAACCGTAGTAGTACGAAATTAAAATGAAACTTGAATAATAATAGTAGAAAGTTTTACAATTGCTGTGCAACTATTACACTTTGACCAATTAGAATAAAGGAAATACAGGCAAATTATTGTTAACGTACTAAGAAAATAACGAGTTTACAGCTGTAAAACAATATATTTTTAATTTTCTAATTTAAATAAATAACATCATCGCTACATATTACCATTGATTATACATATTATATGTACACGTATACTATCGTACGTAGTATATAATCAATGATAGCTATTTTTCTTATACACAGATATCGGTAATGATGATGACATTCGCACCTTACAGGCGTTCACCAGGCGCTACCTCATGGCCACTCTGTGCTGGCATCGAGAGTGCATCGCCTAGGGGTCACTTTTGCGACATTGAAAACAGATCCAATTTATATGCACATTATAAAAGAGTACATTGACAATGAAGCAGAACTAGTTAACATTAAAAAATCTGATTTGGCCAGCATATGACCTCCCGCCAATTCCATGTTTAAAAAAGCAATGAGCTTTAAGTAAAATATCAGTTCCGGTTGATTGTTTGTAAACAAAATCTGCTTTGTTGTTCCAATAAATAGAAAAGTCTGTATACGTAATTTCCTCCAAGTTAAGTACCACATTCAGTTTATCTAATAAATTGTTTGGATCATATTTTAATATATATTTTTTCAAGAAAATCTGCTTAGAGCTTCAAGTAAATTACCACTTCCGGTTTATCAATTTTAGCAAAAATCTAATATGTCATGTCGTTCTCATTAATATAAAAATTTTAAATACGAAATTAGAAAATTTTTGAATCATATCGTTCATAATATATTTTTTCACGAAAATCTGTTCTAATCTTCAAGTAAACTATCACTTCTGATTTATCAACTTTAGCCAAAATTTAATATGTTGTTGCCATTGCTATAAAATTCTGAGATACTAAAACTGAATAGTTTTGGATTGTATTTTAATATAGTTTTTCATTAAAAATTGTTATGGGCTTCAAGTAAAGTACCACTTCCGGTTGTTCAATTTTACCTAAAATCTAATCAACTCTTTATATGAATGCAGAAAGCTTAAATATGGAAAATTGAAATTTTTGGAAGTTTGATATATTATCGTGGAAAAAAAATCGTCACACACACACGCGGATATAGACATCATTGTAAAAATAGTAAAAAAGTGTTGTAGGGACCCTAATTCGTGTTTATTAACTAAAAACTCAATTTCGAATTTTTGGACCGAAACCATTACCACCTTACTTATGGTGGCAAGTAAAAAGTATGCACATTTGTAAATATATTACCTACAGCGTACTAAATTAATAATGTGAAAAATAATAAAGATTACACAACAAAATAAAATTCGAAATTTAAAATAATATAGGGTACGGAAATAATCAGACTAGCAGTTGTGTTTAATAGTGTATTATGTTATTAGGAGTATAGAAAGCGTTCTTTTTGTGTTGAACCCAAATATTGCAGCCGAAGCGCTAGCCGAGGCCTATGGCAAGCTGGTTAAAACACAAAAAGACCGCTTTCAAATGTGAACAAACACATGCACCAATTCATATTTTCTTGTTGTGCGCTACCAATATTTTCAACATACGGCAAATATAATATCATGCTTACTTATGCATTTATATCAGATCACTTTGTAAATGCGAATAGCTCCAAGTGATAAAGTTAAATTTTTACACTGCCTATCACTTCGGTGAAAATTGAGAGTTGGAAGCCCAAGTGATAAAGTGACATTTGGTAAAAATTTTCATTGGATATCACTTCAGTGATAATTGAGATTCGGGCCCTGCAAATATCTCCTAGTGATCAAGTGATATTTGGTGAAAATTGAGAATTAGACCCTAAATCCTAAATACACGTAAGTAGGTAGGTATGCAAATTATGTTATAATTATTATACTTTGCTATTGCGCATGATCATCCTCTCTTAGAACTTAAGAATAATGTGAATAAGTAACACTAAAAATATTAAGAAAAGGACACGGACGAGAAATCGCTTAAAATGTAATAAACTAATAGTTGAAGTCCATGGACCAAAAATAAATTTATATTTTTAAATGTAATGAATCAGCGATGGGGGTACAAATTTTCCCGTTGACACCAAATGTAATGTAACTCAGCGATGTTTATAAAAATCACACCGCAGCTACAAAATATAATATATCGGACGCTGATTTATTTTTAATAATTATAATTTTGTATTTAGAATAAAAAATTAATTTAGGGGAAAGTATGTGTTCGTAGCCCTGGGTTTTATTGGATAAAGGAGTTTATCCTTACACACTAAGTTTTATTTACACAAAAAAATTAACACTGGTTACATAATAATAATAATAGAAACAAATTTTAAATTTACAATTTTAATTTCTTCTTCTTATTCTTCCTTTATTCTTATTCTTGCAGGACTGACACTTGGAACTTATTATACAATTATTTATTAACAATTCCGAAACTGAATTTTGTGACTATATGCCGAAACTAAATATTGAAGCGTGAATCAACTAATTGTCTAAATGATTGTGTATCTCTTCTATCTCAGCGCTGGAGATCTCTTATAAAAGATTTGATGCGGGAGTGGGGGCCACTCTCTTGGAAGATAATTTCTCTTGATCTTTAATTTAGTTTCTATATATTAAATTTTTAGCGGGTTGTTACATAAATACTAAAAGGCTTTAAAACTTATTTTGCACGCTATACAATGGTAAAAAAATCTGATGTGGCCAACACATTACCTTCCGTCAGTTCTATGTACTTTATACAAATTCCATATAGACAGTTTCTTGCAAAGATTCTATGTTTCCAGTACATTACTTTCCCTCAGTTCTATATATTTTGTACAAATTCCATACAGAAAGATTCTTAGAATTGATTCTATATTTGCAGTAAAATTATAACAAAAACATACTATGTCAATCGCACTTGACATGACCTTTAACAGTGTTTTTTTCAAGAAAAACTGTTAAAATCTTCAAATGAGGGTACTTCCGGTCGACCAATTATAACAAAATCTAATCAGCTCTTGATATGGATGTAACAAACAGAAATACGAAAGAATTATAATTTTTAGAATTGTAGTGTTGGAGTTATCGACGGAGAAAAATCGTCACACACACACTCACATACACATAGACATACAGACATCATCGTAAAAATAGTAAAATCGTATTCTAGGGACCTTAAAACGTGCTTTTTCATTAAACACTTACCATCGAATTTTTTGACCAAAAACTATACCTTCCTTACCTAAAAGGGATAACGGAAGGTAAAAAATAGGTTAGATGTAGGTTTAATTGAATGTAAAACAAATCGATCCCAAATCTCAACAAAATAGTAGGTACATTCAAAAATGCTATACTCCTAGATTCATCTACCTAGATGCTAAAATTCTGTAAGGTATGATTTATGTGAATGATATGAACGTAATGTCACTCAAAATTTATTATGTGAAGTTTTGTACATAAAAAGATACTCAGCAAGTAGGTATGTCAGTTAAAAGGTAGTAAAAAATAACAAGTTAAAAATCTCTTATACTATTCCTTTGACAGCGTCGGAGGAACAATAATTTATAACTTAGTAAGGAAAGTATCTGCAAGTTACAAACCGTAAATTCGAAGTCCGTTTTACACCCTGTGAAACCACACCGAAAGTCTTAAAAAAGTGTGCAAGATCAAATTAAATATTAAAATCCTATTTGACATGAGATAATTTAGTAAACAGTGTTGTAAACCTTATCCTTTGCTGTTTCCTAAAACTATACATTATTCAGAAGGGTCGGTGCAGGTGGCACAGTTTTACACTTTAAAACTTTATCTCACTTTTCTTTCCCAAATTCTTTCTATGTATATTTCACACTCTTTATCTAAGTGGTGAACACATCTATTAGTAAATGAGATAAAAAAATCTGATGTGGCCAGCACATAACCTCTCGCCAGATATTTTACACACACATACGCATAAAACGAAAAATATTTTTAAATATTAATGTCTCACTACAAAATAATTCTCACATATATTTGCAAAATTTATGGGATATTTTAATATAAATTATGTACAATACAGACATTTTCTGTATATTCAATATCCTGAAATTTTCTTTTTCTACTTTCCTTTTCTTTTTCTTTATATTCGTCATTTTTTCGCAAATTTTATATTCTTTTTTACGTATATTCTTTTGCGTTGTTGACTTTTTTTTATTTTCATAATCTTTATAATAATGTACAAATATTTTTGAC
Source organism: Harpalus rubripes (assembly GCA_963082715.1). Lineage (NCBI taxonomy): Eukaryota > Metazoa > Arthropoda > Insecta > Coleoptera > Carabidae > Harpalus > Harpalus rubripes. The sequence goes on along the minus strand of OY720451.1, from coordinate 31,420,156 downwards.
AGTGGCATACAAATATTTTTGACAGTGACATTTATGTGTCAATTACAAACATTTGAATTTCTTCCCTTGTAGTAGTTTGATCTGAGATTTTTTACATCAAATTATTTTATATGCATTTCTTTATCTCTAAATCTATAGAAGATATAATAATGAATTTATATTTATCGAACAAAGAATTTAACGTTCTTTAATATAAGTATTTACATAAATATTCGATAAATAATAATTAGATGATTTTTTTTGTAAGTACTACTTCCGGTTGTCCAATTGTTACCAAAAATTTATTAACTCTTCTCATTATTGTTAGACTGAGGAATCCGTAGTTAAAAATGTATTAAGTCTTATAGTATTTGAGAAATTGTGAATCCAACATCCACACATACATCCACACACATACACACACACACACACACACACACACACACACACACACAAACACACAAACACACAAACACACACACAAACACACACACACACACGCACGCACGCACGCCCGCACGCAGACACAAACGCGCGCGCGCACAAGCACACGCACACGCACACGCACACGCACACGCACACGCACACGCACACGCACACGCACACGCACACGCACACGCACACGCACACGCACACGCACACGCACACGCACACGCACACGCACACGCACACGCACACGCACACGCACACGCACACGCACACGCACACGCACACGCACACGCACACGCACACGCACACGCACACGCACACGCACACGCACACGCACACGCACACGCACACGCACACGCACACGCACACGCACACGCACACGCACACGCACACGCACACGCACACGCACACGCACACGCACACGCACACGCACACGCACACGCACACTCACACGCACACGCACACGCCCACGCACACGCACAAGCACACACACACACACACACACACACACACACACACACACACACACACACACGGACGGACGGACGTCAACGTAAAAATGTTATAATCGGATTCTAGGGACCTTAAAACGTGCTTATTCACTAAAATCTGGATATGTGATTTTTAGCATGAATACAATACCTCTCTTAGCGAGAGGTGAAAAGGAACTCACGCGCCTGCTATTGAGAAATATATGTATGTACTTCCCAATCAACGTTATAGTTCAGATAAATATTTTCTATTTATTATGTAGTAGGTACAAATAAAGTAAAAATACAAGTACTTGCATACTTGTAAAAAAATCTTTCAGATATTGCATATAACTCTGTATATTGGCAGGGCATTGACGGTCAGATGCGAGCATAGGGATTTAACCATAGACATATAATATATAACTAAACAGTTTACAATGTTAAACGTTTTTGCCGAATTGAACAGATGGACGCCATAACGAGACGCTAATTAAAAGGCGCGAAATTTAAACGTAGGGAAAATATGTTTTTTGGAGCTACAAAATATAAACATTATGTACACTGTAAAAGCTGAAGACAATCAAATTCAATAATAAAACAAATTTATAAATGAAACAAATAGCAAAACAAGCTTTGTAAACAAATACTAAATAAAGATATAAACTTGAAAGACGCTGGCTAACAGAAATGACAGGTTGCTGGGCATCCAATATAAATTAAATAAAATTCACTACACTGAAGAAAATATTTATTGTAATTATTGAAAAAATAGTGTAAATTAAATATTGGTCGTATTTTTACCTTCCGTCACCTTTAGGTAAGGAAGGTATTGTCTTTGGTCAAAAAATTCGGTGGTGAGTTTTTGATGAATAAGCACGTTTTAGGGTCCCTAGAATACGATTTTACTATTTTTACGATGATGTCTGTATGTGTGTGTGTGTGTATGTATGTGTGTGTGTGTGTGTGTGTGTGTGTGTGTGTGTGTCTGTGTGTGACAAAATTTTCTAATGCGATAACTCTAATACTACAATTCCAAAAATTATAATTCTTTCGTATTCCTCTTCGTTACATCCATGTGAAGAGCTGATTAGATTTTGGTTATAATTGGTCAACCGGAAGTACCCTCATTTGAAGATTTTAACAGTTTTTCTTGAAAAAACGATGTTAAATATCATTTTTTCACATTTAATGTTATTATAAATATTAAAGATTTATTTATTTTCTATACGATTTGAATGCATTTTATACTTCATATTAAATGGACATAGAGTTAAAAAATTATAAAGAAATTAAATATCATATATATTAGTCAGCTTTGCTACAACTCTGGAAACAGCTGATACATTAAAAAAATTCTGATTGAAAGGTGTCAGTGTCAAGTGCAGTTGACAGTGCATGTTATAATTTTACTGTAAATATAGGATCTTTTGTTAGAAACTTTCTGTATGGAATTTGTATAAAATACATACAACTGCCTTAAGGTAATGTACAAGAAATATAATCTTTTGCAAGGAACTTTCTGTATGACATTTATACAAAATACATAGAACTGACGGAAGGTAATGTGCTGGCCACATCAGATTTTTTATTGTACAACTGAGTTTTGTTATTTTGAAATACAGAAATTATATAATATACATTTATCAAGTTAGGTACTGTACACTCTAGGAAATATCGTCCGTGTAAAGTAACCAAATCGATTGGTGAAATAAATTTGTGTTAATTCTAACACATAAAGAAGTACATTTTTCGTCCGTGTTAAAATTACGGTTTAGTTAAATTTTGTCCGTGTTAATTGAAATTAATTTCAAATATGTTAACCACATATGGAGTAAATGAGATATATAATTCAAAAATATCGTTATTTTTAATTACCAACAATTTTTTGAGTTACTTATGCTAAACTTAGTGTACATTTGCACAATACGGTGCTGGAATTACACTATATTTCGTTAAATGTAAAATAACAGAACACTCAACGTTGTTAATCTGACGTGTATTTACTACAAGCAGCGACCAAATCAGTACCAAAGTGTGTATTGTGCATCTGTGATATGTGATATTCTTGGTTTGATCTGTGAGATATACGAACGTGTTTATTGCTACAAAAGTGTTATTACATACTTCAAAATGGATATACCATGTGATATAAAAATTAATAGTTCTAAATGGATTTCATGTGGTTTTTTTATACCAACAAACTTCCTCGTGCCAGAAATTATTGAGTCTTTGAATACAATATATTTTGTTTAAACTCTAGTCACTAAAATTGCAAAATTACATGAGTCTGAAATGACTTTAATATTTTTAAATATTCGTTTGCACAAAGAACCATATGAAACTCTTTCATGTTCCGAGTTCCGGTGGAAATATTATTAACATATTTTTGTATAACACAGATATTAGCCAAATATAAGATTTATTTACCTATGTATTTTTTGATAATAAAATTATATTATTTATAGTTCAATGAAATTCTTATTTACCTTATTTAACACATATTCTGTAAAAAAAATACTCAAATACGAGTAAATGAAAACACCAAGAGGTGCTACTGAAACGCGTACTTTACACTATTTAGTGTAGAAAGTAATAAACTCGTACATTTAGTTAAAATACGAATTTTAGTGTAAATTTTAACATACGCACTCATATTTTTATCTAGAAATTTTGTGTTAAATATTAAACTAGTTTCCAGTGTACTTTTTAACAAAACAGATACTTTGTTGAAATTACACGTAATCTGGTGGACCTCCTGGAACCAATTTTAGTGTTAAAATTGGTTAAAAATTTCTTAGAGTGTATAGTTATTTTCTTTTAGTTATGTTGTATAATTTACACTTAAATGTGTGCACGCAATTAGCGTCTCGTTATGGCGCCCATCTGTTCAATTCGGCACATAGCTACACATTGCCGCCATGATGGATGCTCGGTCTACTATATATCTTTCCTTGCCTATGGATTTAACATGGAATTTTAGTTTTTTGCAATTTCCTGCTCCTATTCATCTTACGGCAAAAACTGAAGGGTACAGAATTAAAAGTTGTAGGTATACAAAACTGTTTTTACATTTTTATTGTATTTCTAGTTTCTTCACAATTTTAAAATTTAGGTTTATTAGTAGCAATAGCCATGACACTAGTTTGCTGTTTTCTAGTTTTCATAAATTATTTATTTACGTTAAACGTCAATATGAAAAAATGTAAAAATAGTCTTGTACACAACTTTTAATGAATGTTGCACGTTTTTTTTTTCTTCTTCAAAGGAATAAGAAAAAATCTTTATTATTTATTATCTTTATTCATGAGAAAATTGTCTTTGAAATTATATTTGAATTTCCGCTTCCCCTTTCGCCTGATGACGTTCGAATAAACCTAACCAATGAGGATGTGGCTTACATTTGCCAACGACGGAATTTAAACGACAGCTGTCAACTACTACTGATTTTTGTATTTGGAAATAATCAAACATGGTTGTAAAAAAGCGTTTTGTGCAGTGTGCCCAAATAGAACTGATAATAGGGAAACATAAAACATAGTCCCTTAAAACGAAGAAGAAGAATGGTTGTCGCAAGTAAAGATAAAAACATAAAATCAAAAATTCTTTGTTGTAAAGATCATTTTGATGTAAATATAAATATTTTTATAATTAAATAAGAACTATTGAATACATTTATTTTTTAGCTGGAAAATAATGCACTCAGGTTACGGTTTCTTATATCGGCTAATCTTTGCACTATTGGACCATAAGAGAGATTGATAAATCCAAGATAAAACATTACTAGACGGTATTGCTTTACTGACGATAATGTCAATCTCCAACTGAAGAGGATCTATTCCAAAGAATGTGTCGGTGGAATATGTTTTATATGTTTTAATAATATTGTATTCTGTATGTTCCTGACACGAAATAAATCCAAAAATCAAAATAGAAACTAAAGTGTGTGTGTGTGTCATAAAGTGTCAGGTGTCAACTAAAATGTTAAAGAGAGAACGGGGGAAAATTACTCAGAAATAGACAAAGCAAACATGCTAGTATTTTTATTCTTGTTTTGACGAAAATCTCTGACATAAACTATTTTACTTCAGGAGTAAATTTTACTGTGCTAGTGCTTTACTTATCCATCTTTTATAATACTGGACATTAAACTATGAAATATAACGCTATAATATAATAATAAATAACTAAGAACTACGCTAAAGAACCAAAAATCACAATGCACTATGTCAGACCTTATGTCACACAGTTGTCATTAAAGCAATTATTGACGTTGATGTATGATACATTTGTTTTTTATCATCTTTCCAGTTTTGTCATTGGTTAAAGTATGTCTGATGCCAAAGACAGTGTAATTTGGCGCCAATTCAAAAAGTATATTTTTGAACTGCTACTGTGCTTAATATATACAAAAATTTGAACAGAAAATCATATTTAATAACACTGTAGAACGTACTTATTCGAATTTCAGAAGAAAAAAGATACGTTAATTTCTCATTCTGTACAACATAGCATATATAAGAGAGCAGGAAATTGTAAAAACTAAAATCCCATGTTAAGTCCCTATGTTTGCACCTGACCGTCAACACCCTGTATAATTATATTACAGTATAAACTTGCCCAAAAATAGACCTCTTTTGCTAGCGCAAAGTAAAGTAGATCATTTCTTAACAATGCGGCAGGCCGTGTGCAAAGTAAAAGAACCGTGCGCAAAATCCAACTTTGCGCACAAGTGGCTCTTTTACTTTATGCACGGCCTGTTCGCACTGTTAAGAAATGAACTACTTTTGCGCACACAAAACAGGCAATCAAAACGTCACTTTTTGTGCAAGTTGAACAAAAAATATCGTGAGTATCATGTGCGCAAATGCGCACAATATACTATTTTATAACTACCTACCCAAAACAATGAGGTCATGCAAAAAAATATTCGTTTTTTTGTTTAAATCAAACATCTAATTTATCGATCTGTATGAATAAATTATTTTTTATTTACATTTTTTGTTGTATAAAATCTTTTTAAAGTATGACGTTTTTAAAATTTTATTTCATACAGCCTTACCTAATGTGACAATCAAAATGGCCAAGTTGATGAAACGCTGACGTCACTGGGTAACAAATGTCATTTTTAATTGCAATTTTTTCACTATTAAAGATCGATTTAAGGAAAAATAAAAAATACGGGTCTATTATTTTTCATTACTTTATCGATTAAAGTGAAAAATGAAAAATCGTGCATGACCTCATTAAAATTACATCGGATGTATTGGAATTGGAGATCTCGACTTCGTCTCGATCTCTAAAATCATCCTCAACCAATAAGAAGCACTTACTGGCCTTAATACTGAAATAACTATTGTGACTCTTATTTTCACTCTATGCGCCGTCTAATTTTACTTGGTAAACAATTAATAATTCCCGTGAAAAATTTATTCGTTGTCCTAATGTGACTTCAGCATTAACAATATCTTAATCATTTACAGGCGCATTAGCCTGGGAATAAAGCAAACGATAATAAGCATCATTCAGCATGTGGCAGTCGTAATGGCGGCCATATCATTTGCATATTTTTCCGTTCTGTCCAGTAGCGCAGCAGTCGCGACCACTGCAGGAACAAATGACGGACGGGGCAGATTGGTGTGCGTCAAGCGAATAGGGTGTCATTTACTCAGAAGCAAGAGAAAACCGCTATTTGTTTTTATTGCAACGTTTAACTACGTTTAAGTGTAGTTTTCAGTTGGAAGTTAATAGCTGCAGTTTGAATTTTGCAACTTTGATTTTGTTCAAGTTAACTGCTAGGGACATTTTGTTTCAAAAACACCACTGCAGTCAACAGCTTGTTTTTATTGGTTTCCATCTTTGAAGTTCATTAAACAAATTTTGTTTTTCTGTTTTGAAATATCAGCAACGAAATCTCGCGCATATTTTTTCTTCATTTTAACAATCCGAAATTATTTTGGTTCAAACAAATGCTTATTAATTTATTTAATGTCCTGTTATATTTTCTTTTCATTCAAGATAAGATTTATTATTTATTTCTAAAAACATACAAACAGTAATGTTGTAATATAAGTATAGGTACTTAAAACTTATGAATTAACAACTAGGAAACCAAATAAGCTTACAATTTAATAATTTGACAATGTTTTTTTTAGCAATGGAGGGCATTTATCAGACGTTAACTTACAAACACTTTAAATTTATTTCAAGAATGCAATATGAGAGTCTTTTTATGCAATAAATGAAAATTCACATATAAAGTGTTCACTTTTCCCTGATTTAAAAATTTTACTCACATTATGCTTGTTAGTCATAAAAAATATTTAAAATTATTATACTTTTCATGCATTGCTTTCTTCGTAAACACAATGACATTCACGCGTACATTTACCTGAGAGTTTCCAATATCGACTATAACACACTCAAATTTTTGAAATTTTGTATAAATTTAAAAAAAAATATTTCCGAGAAACTAGAAACTTATGTGACAAAATATATACAGGGTGTTATATTAAAACCGACCACCGCCATTATTTTCTTTATTATTATAGTTACAAAAAAAAATACTAAAGAACGAAGTTAAAGGAGACCAAGGGGGATATCCCACTAGAGAAGAAAATATATTTTTTTAAACCAGTGGTTATCAAGTTACATCACAAAGTTATATCTTTTTAAATTGGATTATAGATATTTTTATGCCTTTGTTTTATATCCTTAATAAAAATATTGAAAAAATTCAATTCGAAATCAAATAAATTTGATTTTTATAATTATTTTTTGGTAGGCTATGTCTGAAATGTATATTAAAACGAAACAAATATTTGGTACAAACTTTATAAATAGTGTTTTATTTGATTTCCGTCTAAAATAATCCAAATTAACAGTTAGCAAGTTTTGTTTTTCATATTTAACCTACTGATAAATATCCAAAAGAATCAAATTTATTTAAATTTCAATTGGTAGTTTTTAAAATGGTTTCAGTTTTCAGGCGAAATTATGCGAAACTGTTTACATGCAATTTTCGAAACAGGTTTACAGATTGATTTGAAAACAGTTTCGGTGCATGCGCATTTGGCTAATGTAAGTGACTAATCCTCTTCACTCCAAATTTGTCGTTTTGTCAATATTCCAAATATTTTGTCTACTTTACCACTACGCACCAAAACTACACGACTGTCAGTTTATTTGTAGGTTAGTAACACCAAATAACACAAAGTGACCGAAACGTTATGTTATTTACGCATGCGCAATATCGAAACTGAATTTTAAGTGTTTACATGAGTAGTTTTTAAAACTAGTTTTCAATTCAAACCCATGAATTTTAGTTTTGGTTTGAAATAACTCAAAACCGTTTTGCCACTGTATACATAGCGTTTTCAAAACTAAAAACGTTTTGAAAATGGTTTGAAAACTGCATGTAAACTCAGTGATATGCAACTAATACATGGTTGAATTAAAAAAAAATTACTCTATCCAATAGGCATAAAAAATTAGTATAATTCCATTTGAAAAAATATTACTTAACTTGAGAACCACTAATTTAAAAAATATTTTCTTCTCTAATGGGATGTCCCCCTTGGCCTGCTATAACTTTGTTTTATAGTATTTTTTTTTTGTAACTATAATAATAAAGAAAATAATGGCGGTGGTCGGTTTTGGTGTTACACCCTATATATGATTCAAAAAATAACTGCTTGAAATTGATAAATAAATTTATTTCCTGTTGTTGACACTGTTGACACATTTGACAATTCAAATTTGAGTACATTGACAATTTTTTATTAAAATGGTCGTTGTTTTCCTTACCCATATCCTTTTATTTCTTACATTACCTACAGTACAATCTAAAATATTTCAGTCACTCGAATTGTAATTAGTTGTCAGGCTTCTGCTCTGACATAACCTATTTGTATTTATTGTAAAAATGACATGTCAAATAGTATTTCCGCCTTTATCTGGTGTTGTGTAAACTGTGAAATTAAAAGATCCCCAGAATTGTATTGCCAACTAAATCAGTTACTTTTCATCACTCTATATAAATATATCGGTATATCTATGTAAATAGTTTCAATCACATTGAGAAAATAATAATAATAATTAGAATATATAGGCTGACCGTATTCAAGCTATACGAATAAGTATATTTTTGAACAATATATTACGCCCAAATTATTATACGAGTATAGGAAACAAGTGTTCTCAAACTGAAAATGAATACGGGAAATAGCCAATTCCCGTACTAGTGTGTGAAGAATTGAAGAAAAAATATTATTTGCAACAACATGTTTCTGAAACTCCACGTAAATTCCCAAATACGATGTGATCGTTTCGGAAACTTGCATTCATTCCAGAATCAATAATTTCCCGCACTTGGTTGCAAAAGTAACTATATTATATTATTACAAATACAGGGCAACAGTATTGTATGATAATTTAATTTAGAATAAAAATTTAAATGAAATAACCAAATTTCAAAAGAAATAATCAAATTTGAAAAGAAATTTAAATGAAACAAAAAGCAAAAGTTAAGTCGTGAGATAGCAGGATTTATCCTTATTAATGTCTCAGAACTATGAGTACACCGTGTCTCAGAAGTTAAAGAAGAGAATCGCCATGGGAGATAAATAAAAAGGTTAGGCGGACCGATAACAGCGATAACCCTCTGGGATTATTTTCCCGGAAGAAATCAAATCATATTTGCAATCATAGCGACGATGTTTGTCTAACAAACTCTGGAGAAATATTTCTACCAGCCAGCCACAATGAAATTAAATTCAAATTGACCTTCGCCTCAACCTCACTGTCCATCGTTTCTATTAACCCGTCAGTCTCCGGATAGTAACACGGTTTCGTTCGGTTCGCAAACAACTCCAGACAATATTGAGCGGAAACATATATCAAACGAAATTGAACTGACGATGAAATGAATAGAGCACGCTTTGCTGATTTTAGAATAGTTGCACTTTACAGCCATTTTGAAATATGAACTCTCGTTTTTATAAAGCATTTTATTTTTACTGAAACTTATCGTAACACACTTTTAAGAAAATAATTCAAATAAATGTGCCAGTACTATTAGTAGCAAGTATTTGTGAAATATTACAACGTATTTTATTTGAATATTTTGTGAAAGTGCTGAAATTGTTTCTTTGACTTGCAACACGTGTTATACACACTATTTTTTCTACTCCTGCAAGATAAATAAGAAGAAAAAGAAGTAAATAATTTCACATATACAGGGTGAGTTTGGGAAGACGCCCCCCCCCCTTCATTTTTATTATTATAAGTTATAGAAAAAAATGGCTCATATAAAAGTCTTATTATTTTAAATATACTATTTGATGGCAGAGGTAGATATTTTTATAAAATCAAGTTTACAAAATACGACTATCAACTTTTATTTTTTAAATAGCAACCTACAATTATTTTACTAACATGTAAACCGCCATTTTTTTCTCTTTTCAACGATGTATTAATTTTTCATAGTGTATATGAAAAAAATCGAGATAAATAAGATTTGAGAAATAATTTTTATTCAACAATCTAGGTGGTTACGTGAAAATAAACAATATGTAACAGTTATACAACTTAACAAGCTAAAACAACATAGATTTAGGTTTTTATTACTGAAATTGATGTTTTAGCTCGTTGGTTGTACAGTGTGTTCAAAAAAATTCCTAACTCGGAGTAGGCTAAGAACAGAGAAACGTGTGTCTGATCATTCTTCAATTAAAAAGTCAAGTTGTTAAAATTGATCTTGAAATGTAATTTTAAGGAGAAAGAACAATAAAGAAAGATACAGTATATTGACATTCGCCAGTTTCTAATTTCCACTTCTAAAATAAGATACAGGAAGAAATGCTTTGATTTTTTTGGATAACATTTCCGACAATACATATCTTATGTCAAATTGACATTTAATTAAATATTTTTAAATTGACATACGTTTCTTTGTTCATAGCCTACACCGAGTTAGGAATTTTTTTAACACACTGTATAACATTGTTCTATTTTCACATAGCCATTTAGAGTATTTGAATAAAAATTATTTCTCAAATCTTATTTTTCTCGAATTTTTTCAAATACATTAATAAAGACTAATACATCGCTGAAAAGAGAAAAAAATGGCGGTAGTTTTTTGCGTAAAGTGAGGTTATTGTTGTTATATTTATAGAAATATACAAGCTAAGTCTATACAACTAGCTAGATTGAAAATTATCGCTAACTCAACGAAAATTTGATAATCTGGCGGCATTTTACAATTTGGCTATGGCTACGACATAATTATGTTATATTATAAAACCGGGATTAATACGGATACCGGCGCCGGGACGCTAGACACAACCTATAAATTTTCATTATTTAATGTGACAAACACATCACATTTATGGCAAATCAACTTTCTACAAAGATGCCTAGATGACAATAACACGTGATAATATTTCAAAAAGGTTTAGAGTGACAAAATTGTATTCGGTAAACGTGCAATCCATACGATCAATTATATTGTTTAATATTTCGTGTTTTATTATTGAATATTGAAGTAAAATATACTTATAAGCAAGTAGGTAAGTATTATCATTTCATTTAGAATATTATAAATAAATATGTACCTATTTATATCTTCCTCTCATCACGGCTTAATTTCCATCACTGGTTGTATCAATTTGCTTTTATTGACAATTTCAGTAATATCTGATAAAAAATTAACAAATGTTTAACAATTTATCTGTCAAGTTACATTAGTCTATTTAAACATATTATTGTTCACTTGAACATAAATTACAAATAAAATAATTATTTTCGTATATAGAGGGTCGAAAGAAAAGGTTTACGCCTGCGGACCAAATTTGAAGCCCCACGGCGGAGGGTATTTATTCGTCCGAGGGTGTAAACATCTTTCGACGTGAGGTATGTATACAACGTTTTACACATTACTGCAATCAAATGAAATGTACATAAATCGTACATTTTCAATTGTACTTTTGACGTTTTGTTTACCGCCCGCATGTGCTACTTTACTGTCCGCATGTGTACTTTGCCAAACGCATATACTACTTTAGCGACCGCAAGTCTACTTTACCGCCCGCATGTGCTACTTTACAACGCAGAGTTTAATCCAAGGAGTGTAATCTTACATGGAAACTAAAGCCGGGTTTATGCTTGAAAAATTTACATACTTGTTCTGATGAAGTTCAAATATGGCTAAGAAACCTAAAGCTGGATATTTAAGTGCGTTACAAAGTAATTTATATGGTCATATTTGATTATTTATATCATCTCTCTACTTCTTTTTGTTGTTTTAATGTTTTATTAATATTTTATTATTGATTGTATTGCTCATGCCATTTGAAATATATATAAAGGGTGTAAATGAAATAAGTGCATTAAATTTAACTAGTAATGTAACTCGTCGAGAACAGCAATTTTTCTTAATATTTTTTTTACCTTCCGTCACCTTTAGGTAAGGAAGGTATTGTCTTTGGTCAAAAAATTCGGTGGTGAGTTTTTAATGAATAAGCACGTTTTAAGGTCCCTAGAATACGATTTTACTATTTTTACGATGATGTCTGTATGTGTGTGTGTGTGTGTATGTATTTATGTGTGTCCGTGTGTGTGTGTGTGTGTGTGTGTGTGTGTGTGTGTGTGTGTGTGTGTGTGTATGTAACAAAATTTTCGTCTGCGATAACTCTAATACTACAATTCCAAAAATTATAATTCTTTCGTATTCCTCTTCGTTGCATCCATATGAAGAGCTGATTAGATTTTGGTTATAATTGGTCAACCGGAAGTACCCTTATTTGAAGATTTTAACAGTTTTTCTTGAAAAAACGATGTTAAATATCATTTTTTTACATTTAATGTTATTATAAATATTAAAGAACATTGTATTCTCTATACGATTTGACTGCATTTTATACTTAATATTAAATGGATGTAGAGTTAAAAAAATTATAAAGAAATTAAATTTTATAAAGTAGACATAGCTATGAAAACAGCTACTATATTATGAAAATTCTGATTGAAAGATGTCAGTGTCAATTGACATATTCGTAGTATATTTGTGTTATATTATAATTTTACTCGAAATTTAGGATCTTTTGCTCGAAACTTTCTGTATAGAATTTTTATGAAGTACATACAACTGTCGAAAGGTAATGTACGTATAAGAAATTTAGAATTTTTTACAAGGAACTTTCTGTATGGATTTTATAGAAAATACATAGGCATTTACGAAAATTCTACCGGTAGATACCGCATCTACCGACTGTGTTCGAAAACACGACTGGTAAAAAGTTACCGCGTTCGAAAATTGTACAATATCTACCAGATCCATCTACCGGATTCATGAAGAATCTAATCTCAAAAAAGGTAGTGATGCAAAGCGAAGTGCACGCGTTAAAAGTGGAAATGTGTTCAAAGTATGACTCTGCTCAATTTATTAACTACATCAAATTTCTAACCTGTTTCAAATTTTCAAATTTTTTATAGGTTATGGATCTACCCTGTTTACCACTTGCGTTCTTAAAATATCGATTCCGGTAGCTATAACCTGATAAACAGCTGTTTACTGGTAACAGTTCACAGGTAGAATTTTCGTAAATGCCTCATATAACTGACGGAAGGTAATGTGCTGGCCACATCAGATTTTTTTCTAAATCTTCTTGTTTTTGAGGTAAAACTCTTTAAAGATTTGTTTGAAATTTCGTTGCCCGCCACTGGCAAGATCTCTGCTGTCCTCAGCTGTCTGAATCAAAGTTAGATGTACACAGCACAAAAATTGTCGGGTGGTGGTTGCGTACTTGTAAACGCAGTAATTAATAAACGATCAACGGAAAACATATTTATTATTAATAAATTCGTAATAGTACAATTTTTAAAATAAAGAAATTTAAAATTTTGATAACAAAATTATAAATTTGTGTTAACACAGGTTTCTGAACTTGGGTGAATAGAGTAAGAGCGTGGAAAGAGCATACTAGTTATGGAGGTTATGAAATGAATTTTCGTGTGTCAACGTGTAAACAGCAAATTATAATAGTTTAAATACGTTATTCAAAAATGTAAGTACATACTTTTGTCCATTTAAACGAGGTGGGATTATATGAGGACCAATGACTCGTCAATTTATTCCCGCCCTAACAATTAATGATATTTTTTGTTGAAAATTGTGTTTCCTTCTTACAGTATGAGGATTTTTGTAACCAGATAAGCGTATTGTGCATTATTAAAGACACTTTCTCTAGTATATCCAGTCCTATTAATGAACAATACAACTCATTCGCAAAATTGAAATGCTGGAAGCAATGAAATTTTTGCACATGGTATGGAAGTAACTGTTGCTCTTTTAAAATATTCCAAATTGTCATATGTGACACATCAAACTGTGATAATCTCAAAGATATTGTATGTGGTACAACATAAATTTACGAATATTACGAAAAGGATGATTTTCGTTCAACTTTGTTGACCTTGAGAACTTCAACATAGGTAATTGCAATGTCTGTGTATCCGCTAATCATAAACATAAGCATTTTGCCAGAATTTTATCTTATCAACAAATTTATTACTAATGTTAAAATTTAATTGCAACAACTGACAGGACTGTCAATTACTAAAACAAAATTTTTCATAGTTATTGCTATTGCATTCAATTACCACAAAAATATTTGGAACGACTCGTCAATTTACGGGGTGGTAAAAATGCTAAAAAAAATATGCGATTTCGAGAAAAAGTTATTAAGAAATATTGTTGCTCTCGACGAGTTATATTACTGGTTAAATTTAATGCACAATGCACTTATTTCATTTACATCCTGTATATATATATATATATATATATATATATATATATATATATATATATATATATATATATATATATATATATATATATATATATATATATATATATAGGGTGTAAATGAAATAAGTGCATTAAATTTAACCAGTAATGTAACTCGACGAGAGCAATAATATTTCTTAATAACTTTTTCTCGAAATCGCATATTTTTTTAGCATTTTTACCACCTCGTAAATTGACGAGTCGTTCCAAATATTTTTGTGATAATTGAATGCAGTAGCAATAGCTATGAAAAATTTTGTTTTAGCAATTGACAGTCCTGTCAATTGTTGCAATTAAATTTGACATTAGTAATAAACTTGTTTATAAAGTAAAATTCTGTGAAAATGCGAGTACACAGACATTGTAATTACTTACCTATGGTTTATTTATTTATTTTTTTACTCGTATCTGTACTACATTTTACTTGACTATCTTATTGCTGCATAAACCCGGCTTAAGATGTAAACAACCATTTTTAATGCAGTTGTACGTAAATAAAATAACGTAACTCGACATATAAATTGTTAAACATTTGTCAATTTTTTTGTTTCAGTTCCATGGCTATTGCTGTTTTTTGGATGATTTTCGACATTTTCATACCTAATTTATGCTGTTATAAAACGTGCTTATTGATTCAGTTACAGAATTTTATGCTCTAAAACTTATATGTATAGCTTTTTTACTTAAAATAATTAGAGAAGCAGGAATTTAGGAAAGTTTAATTTACAGTTAAAGTCCTATGTTAAGGGGTTCCAATCACCACCCTGTATGTCTTCAAACCGGTAGTGTTAACAGTTATTTGAATTTAAATGATGCTATAAGAAAAATGTAAGTATGCTGATATGAAATATTAATATCCTTTATTCCACCCAAACTGTGATTATTGATAATATCATTTTTACCTTCCGTCACCTTTAGGTAAGGAAGGTATTGTCTTTGGTCAAAAAATTCGGTGATGAGTTTTTGATGAATAAGCACGTTTTATGGTCCCTACAATACGATTTTACTATTTTTACGATGATGTCTGTATGTGTGTGTGTGTGTGTGTGTGTGTGTGTGTGTGTGTGTGTGTATGTATGTGTGTCCGTGTGTGTGTATGTAACAAAATTTTCGTCTGCGATAACTTCCATACTACAATTCTAAAAATTATAATTCTTTCGTATTTCTTTTCGTTACATCCATGTGAAGAGCTGATTAGATTTTGGTTAGGATTGGACAACCGGAAGTACCTTCATTTGAAGATTTTAACAGTTTTTCTTGAAAAAACTATGTTAAATATCATTTTTTCACGTTTAATGTTATTATAAATATTAAAGAATATTTTATTCTCTATACGATTTGACTACATTTTATACTTAATATTAAATGAATATAGAGTTAAAAAATTATAAGGAATTAAATTTCATAAAGTAGCCATAGCTATGAAAACAGCTACTATATTAAGAAAATTTTGATTGAAAGATGTCAGTGTCAAGTGAAATTGACATAGTGTGTCGTATAATTTTACTGGAAATATAGGATCTTTTGCTATAAATTTTCTGTATGGAATTTGCATAAAATACATGCAACTGCCGGAAGGTAAAGTACAAGAAATATAATCTTTAGCAAGGAACTTTCTGTATGAAATTTGTACAAAATACATAGAACTGACGGAAGGTAATGTGCTGGCCACATCAGATTTTTTAAGTCGTAATCGAAAATATGTACTTTTCAATACACCATGAAATTGTTATTATTATTATATTTGTCAATAATGTACAGTATTTTAAACATAACAAAATTGTATTTAAGAAAATAGAGTGATTTTATACAATTGAAGTGTAGTGAATAAGTCAATAACAGTAATAACACGTGTTGAAAAGCTTGTGAAATATTTGCAGGAATGAAATTGGTAGAACACAATCTCCCTGCTGGTCATGAGACCGCGTCCGATCAAGTTTCATGACGTCATATCCGCAAAATACACTTCCCTCTCCTGCTCCTGGAAGGCATCTCGTGGCGTGTAACTCGGCAGCTGAAACTGCAAATTGAAAATGCTATTTCCAGTCCTTTGTGGTCAGTTCGAACGAAAGTGGCCGTGGCCGTTTCTTGTTAATAAAGTTCCAGCAAAATAAACGAGTTTCAGGAATTAAAAGGAACGAATCGTGAACTATAATCGGTTTGCGCTCCGGGAATCGATTTGCTATTTGCTCCAAGTGGATAGGTGCTACTACAAGTACGTACACCCGGTTATGAACATCTTGTTTAACGAGTTCGGATTACGCTTCAAATTACTACTACCTAATTCACTTCTACAATATTCTTTTTTCCCATGAACATAAGTTTCCAGCACGTTTTTCTTCGATAAATTGTACTTTTCTTTATAAAGTAGAATAATCTGATATCTTTCAGTTTGGTTGAACCGTTGAAGGGAAAAGCCAAACGGGGCATGATTCTTATTTACTCCCTTTATATACCGGGTGCCTACTTGTTTTCCAGACCATAAAAAATACAATGGTAAAATTTTCACATGACTAATTTTTGCCCTATTTATTTTAGAACAAAAATGTAAATGCAAAATATATTCAGAATTAAAAACTGCATCTAATAAGTCCAAAATTATTGTGTACTAGGTGTAATACAAAAAGCGGACCATAGGCGTTTACCATGGGAAAACTGTTAACCCAGTAAATTGAATTTAAAATTTTATAAATGTTGCTTCTATATAATGCTAGCTATGGTATTGAAATAAAATCATAAACAAATGTAATGGCATTTACTTGTCAGAAATTATTATAAAATATAATGCATCATAATATTATTAAATAATTTTAATTAAATATGATAGTTGTGTTAGATGTAAAATTAAACATTTATTTGAAGCATTATCGTCTAAAATTAATAGGATATTTTTGCGCAATGAAAAACTGTTTTCCCATGTTAAACGCTTATAGGGTGTATATTATGACGATATACACATATTGTAGCTTTCAGGACGCTTACCAAGCGTCACCGCACAGGCGTCACGGAGAGAGCACCACAGGAATCACTTTTATTTTTTGAGTTTGAAAATAATTTTCAACTTAGACATCGGTCTTATTAAAACCCTGCCTGTGCAAATCATAACCGGTCACATAACGCATTCATTAGGTATTTTTACATTCCGTTATACCTTTAGGGTAAGGAAGGTATTGTTTTTGGTCAAAAAAATCGATGGTGAGTTTTTAATGAATAAGCACGTTTTAGAGTCCCTAGAATACGATTTTACTATTTTTGCGATGATGTTTGTATGTCTTTATGTATGTGTGTGCGTGTGTGTGTGACGATTTTTTTCCGTCGATAACTCCAACACTACAATTCTAAAAATTATATTCTTTCACTTTCCTCTTCGTTACATCCATATGAAGAGCTGATTAGATTTTGGCTATAATTGGTCGACTGGAAGTACTCTCATTTGAAGATTTTAACAGTTTTTCTTGAAAAAACACTGCTAAATATCATTTTTTCACATTTAATGTTATTATAAATATTAAAGAATATTTTATTCTCTATACGATTTGATTACATTTTATACTTCATATTCAATGGATATTGAGTTAAAAAATATAAAGAAATTAAATTTCATAAAGCAGCCAACTATGCGATAACACTGGAAACAGCTAATATAAATAAAAAAATTCTGATAGACAGATCTCAATGTCAAGTGCAATTGACATATACTGTATATGGTTTAAGATTGCAGTGGTGCGAAGGTAGGAGCAGTTTGATCTTGTTTTCTTATTGGATAATACCCCAATATTATCCAATCAAACATCAAAATCAAACTGCTCCTATTTTTACACCACTGCAATCTTAAATCAAATTCAGTATACTATGTTCGTGTTATAATTTTACTGCAAATATAGAATCAATTCTAACTTTCTGTATGGAATTTGTACAAAATACATAGAACTGACTGAACTGACGGAAGGTAATGTGCTGGCCACATCGGATTTTTTTTAATATCCATATTTTCAGTAGTTATTTTGGATCGTCCAAAACTATGAGTGGGCTTTATTTGGGCTTCTGTTATTCTGTCGATTTCGTAATAATATGTACTGGGACACATTCTAAAATGTTGTTTAAATTGTACGGTACTATAACTTCCACATAATTTTCAATTTTATGAAGTTTCCGTCTCTTTGCTATATTATTTTCCACGGAATTGTCTGCATATTTATATATTCTTTAAATAATAATATTTATTAAAGGAATAAACAAATAATCTTTACAATAACCAAACTAATTGTATGTGACAGCCCGTGACAGCAAAACATTCATCCCCACCATTCAACTAAGATTAAAAACTCAACAAGCATAACCTCCAGAGGTGACTAAGTATTGGAAAGGTGGGAGGAACTCTTTTCACTTTGGTCTTACTTTATCTCACCTTCATTAGGTTAAAAGAACTGTCAAAATTAGTGAGGTAACTGAGGTGAGCTGAGACGAACTGAGATCTCATGTAAAAAGTGGTAAAAAGAGCGCGACTATTGTAACAGTAGTAATGAACAATCGTTTTCTAGTATTTTTAATATAAACATTGAAAACACTAGTAAGTTTTAGGGTGCAGTGAACTAAAAGTATTGAACTTCAAGTTCAGCTGATCAAAATTGATCGTTGTTCAAATAAACGGGGAAGATCGGACGTTTAGTGAGAATCAGTCCAATGACAATCGAATGTTCATCTTTTGTACAACGTTATTTTTAATATAGAAACAAGTTCTAAAATGCACAGAGTTCAAATAGCTTAGTACAACGCACCCTTACGTTGATAAACACGATCATCGATCACTGTTGAATGTTAAATTACGAGAAGCAAAGAAATTTTGAGTACCTCAAAATCACTTAATTTTTTTACGTAAAATCAAAATTCTCTTTTCTTCTTACACAGCTCCTTAGTGGGTATATTATGTAACAAGTTTTATAATACGAGTCACATACTATACTTTTTGTACGACTACAATTTAATACAAGTAAAACAAAATACACCTTTTAACTTGGTTATTTTTAGCTGCGTTCGGTAATTCCGCACTGAACACACTATGTGCACGAAACGCACTTTAGTCGTTCGGTAATGCCACATTTTTAACTCCAATTACACCAGAAAACGTTCGGTAAATTCGGTGTAGTGCGTCCGGTGCTTACACTACATGCACAATCTCAGCAGTGTGTGCACGCGGTGCGCTTGGTCTAACAACAAAATTTGTGTATATAAAAGTTGCAAACACATTAGTAAAATGGAAGAAATAATTTATTACTGCGAAATTTGTAAATTTGCATCAATGAATACTGATGAAATGACAGAACACATTAAAACACACATCTCAACAGGTAAATATTTGTTGGTTTAATTGTTATAGGTTAGAATATAACGAATTGTAAAATTAACTTGTGTATTTATTTATTTTGCAGAAAAAATTGACATCTATAAAACTGTAACCACTTTTAGCAGTTGATTTACTTATCCCAAACCTATCAGTTACGGACCTGTACAAAATATCATTAGTTAATAAAATATAATAATTAAAAAACTTTTGAAATACCTAAAACTTTCAATGTTACCTAAACACATAACATAATCATAACTTCTTTTTCTAACGGTAAAGAAGGGTGTCCTCTATAACTTTCTTTGTTTTTGCAGTTGTTAATATAAGTAATTGTTCAAATGTTTGTACCGACATTCTGAAATGCATTTTGAATTGCCTATCATTCATATTAGGTACGGTTACTTCTGCATAATAATCAATAGTATATTAGGCTCAAATCCGAATAAAAAAAAATCTTTACGTTACAACTGTATAAAATAATAGATGTGTAAATATTTATTCAGTGAAATACTTTTTACTTAAAACGTATAAATTTGTTGTAAATATCTATATCTACCAACTAGATAACAAGTAATTTTGACAGTCAGACGCACCGGTCGCACTAAAGATGTTCGGTTATTACTATTATGCAGTGCACACACCGCTGTCACGTGACTAATACACCACACTATCACTGCACGACACCAAAATTATTTGCCGAACGCACCTCACGCCGTGTCAAATACAATCGAAACTTTGCTTTGTTAATTTGTGATAAAGATTTAGTTTAGTAAGTATTTGGAAACCAATGTGTTAAGCCATGTTTTACAAAGGGAATAAAAAAAATATATAACTATAAACTCTAAAATAAATAGTTTTCTTAAAGATTAACTCTTTTAGTGTTTTTTATGGTAGGTAGGGTGCTGGCAGGTTTTTTAAAAAATATACTCGTATGTCAACAGATTTATTATTTCAAACAATATTTATGATTTCAAACAATTACAAATTGTGTAATTAAAAATAAAAAGTCATTATTCAATCTTTGTTTTATAGTAATTTACATTGCAAGACCGTTACTCAGGACTTTACGGGCGTACAAGATACCTAACGAGCGAGCGAAGCGGGCTTGTTATCGTGTGAGCACGTAAAGTTCGGGTAACGGTTCAGCATTGTACAATGTTTTATGATATACTGAACTATAAATAATTTGAAAAAAATTTTTTGGAATGTACAGCAGAATACATTAAACTATGTGATCGAAATAGTCTTTGAAAACATATGGTGAAGAGAAATAATGAATAAATAAATCTGTATACATGTTGCTATGGTTTTAACAGCCCGCAAATTTTCTTTCTTTACCACTAGAGACAGAGCTCTGAAATAAGACGTTTACGATTCAGTATAAGGTAAAACTTATAATGATATAGAATTATATTTTTATTATTATTGTTATTAATAATAATAATCAAATTGATACTTATAAAATTGTAAAAATTTAATGTAGTGTTTTCGCATTTCGCAACATCAGAATGCACTTACATTCACACAAGTTGCGAAAACAGTGCTCATGTTATCATGTTTGTCTTATTGCGAACACTTGTATACTAGACTCAATTTTGAAATAAATGCGATAAACAAAAACTCAATAGTACACTATAAACGTTTTAACAAAATGCCAGCCAACGTGTTTGTAATTTTGTATGATGATACGACGATACGAGTAAAAGTAAAAAAGTGAGCTCCATACAAAATTTACTTAATAAAATGAAATAATATGCGACTATATCGACAATGGATACAACTGCAAATAGCTGTTCTCATCTCGCATAAGAATTGAATAAAATCTTTTGTGCGGTAACGGTCACATTTTCAATGTACAGGGTAACAATAAATTACGGAGCCAAAAATAATGTCACTATTCAGTTTTAATGATTATTACAACAGAGTTAATATTAAATAAATACATTAACATATACAACAATTACAATTACACAATATTACATATTTGTCCACTATTCGTTCTAATACGTAGATCCAAACGATGTGGGAATGAGTCAGTGATACGCCGCAGCTTATGCCAATTTGCCACATTCTGTTTTAAGAGACTGTTTTTACTATTTTTGTGATTCAAATCGGGTGAGTACGGTGGCCATACGTCGGCACTAATGAAATCAGGAATTTTTTCTCTACACCATTTCTTTGTCAATCTTGCTCTATGAGCAGGCGCAGAATCCTGCTGGAATGTCAAAAATTTATGTCCAAAATGTTTTCGAGCCCAGGACAATACAATAGCGTCTAAAATATCTGTTCGGTATACATCTTGATTAACTTTGACTTCTTAGGTACGAAAACAATAGTTTTGCCTTACGCACAAACACCGCCCCATACCATGACAGATACTGTTCCTTGACAGTATATAACTACGGCAGACGATCCAGGATATTCACGAGACAATTTCCTATAATTTTGATGATTATGGGAATGCTCAATCGTAAATATTTTCTCGTCGGTGAAAAGGGTACTTTGATAACGGCTCGGCATTTCTATTGACAACATCTTTCCAATCTTATTTGTTTGTTTTTATCTGTTAGATATTGTCCTCAAAGCAGCTTGTATGCAATTTGCTGAAGACCAGTTTTTGGAATTAAACGGGCACTTTCGCGATTAATACCTATCTCTTTTGCTATTTTTCATATAGAAGTTCTCGGTTTTCACTGAATCCTCTTCCGAATTATGTCCCGGTACCTGCGGATTCTTACAGTTTGCTTTCTTCCCTTCCTGAGCGGTCACTATTATGTCCGAGCTCCTGAAACCTCTTTAGAGTCTTAAAAACTGTTTATTGAGGAACACTGAAGAATTTTACCACGTTGGCGTTTTCCCCTTTTAAAAAGTTCAATAATTTCACTGCGACTGCTTGAAGCTTGTCCCATGGTGTCCAAGTAAATAAATAACTATGAGAGCAATTAGAATGATAAGACAATTAAAATTTAATAACTTTCATAATTTTCATAACTCTTCCAATTTTTCTGTCGCGTTCAGCCGAACCTAGCAGCTATAGTCCGTTCGCCGAAACGAGAGAAATTGGAAGTAACCCGGGATCCGAACCAATGCATTCTTATTGGTCGGTGATGACAAATTTAAAGATTCAATTTCAAATTTGTCATCATCGACCAATAAGAATGACTTGGTTCGGATCCCGGGTTAGTTCCAATTTCTCTCGTTTCCGCGAACGTACTATAGCTTGCTAACCTAGCGAACTTCGTTGAACGGTCAACTGAATTACCACTAGGTTCTAGCCGCTAGTCTAACGGGCTAATGAAAACAAATTACGTTGGCGTCACCTAGCGTAATGCTGAAACAGTCAAAAATGGTAGATATGGTGCCTGTACATTCAAATTAGAATTAGATTATTGAATATGAAAATATTTTATATTTGTTGTAAATTGCGCAACTTCGTGTTTTGAGAAATTAAAAAATAACAATACGCATGTATTCAGAATCTGGTAATATTGAGTAATAAATTATAAACTGGCATATTTATCATGTTCCTTTCCACAAAATAATTAAGAACTATTTTGAACTATTTTCGTAAAAAAATTATTTAGAGCCAATTACATTTCGAGACACCACAACCGCTAGTCTCTAGTACTAGCTAGCAGCTATCTAGCTGAACGCGATCATTCCATAGAGAGAACCGTCTTAATCACACAACTGAAAAGAATATAATTTTGTATAATTCAAAATTTCACACTTGGTTGGATGACACTGCTGATATGTGTAACAAACTTTAGTCCATACTTTTTTTTAGTGAAATGTGTTTAACAAACGCTACCATCATTTTATTCAATCTATCTATAAAAAATCGATAAATGAGTCCCGGAGTGTTAGTTAAGTTACAAATTTGCAATTAGGTAAGGAAAATTTATTATACCTTTTAAACTAAAAAAATTACTGTTATAAATAAATAATGTATAATTAACATAACTAACTCTAATGCCCGATTGCACAAACATTTTAATTTAGAATTTAACAAAAATTAAATTAAAAGCAGCATATACGAGTAGTAAGTAATACTTTTTATACCACGTATAAAAAAGTTGATTTTAATTTTTGTTTAATGCCAATTAGTATATAAGTGCAACCGGGCATAACAGGCGTAAATAAATGAATAGATTAAAATGATTCATCTTCAAATTGTAATTTCATATAATACAAACTTGATACACATATATACTCGTACTCGTACATGCTTCTGAAATAGTAAAACATTAATAAACGGACAAGTAGAGGCTATTCTGGATTGAAAATTCGAATTGCAATTTATTTTTCTGTAATGAATTGTAAAGCTCGCTCAATCGGTTATAAATCTTGCATTATTTGATTTGTAGTCGTCGTTAATTACTACGTACATAACCCAAGAATATTTGTTGGGATTATTGCACTAATTTGTCTACTAATACCTTTGTTTACACACACTGTATAGTTTTGTTGCAAATAATCACATTAGTTTTGTAAAAGAACATTAAATATTCTAATAATCCACAGGACAAATTAGTAATAATTTATTGCCTATTGCACATTTGTATCTCGTATAGTTTATTTACTGAAAATATGTTACATTTTAATAAAGAATCTTTAACAGTAACACCGTAACTCCAGGATATACACTCGCATTGTTTGTTTAAAATAAATAAGTTTTGTAACACATTTTTTTGAGGAAAACAGTAAATTGTTATAATCTGTTTATAAAATAAATTTAGCTATTAAATAATATTTACATAGTTTCACCTTCTAATAGGCTATTCCACCGTAATCAAAAATAGTAGAAGTGTGTTGAAAATGAATGAACAGTTAAAGGATAAGGACAATTCCATTTTTACCTCCCGCTACTCTCGATAATGGAGGTATAGGGATCGTGCTAAAAATTGCATATCGAGATTTTGGTAAATGACCACGTTTTAAGGTCTCTAAAATCCAATTTTAACATTTTCAGGATGCTGGCGCGCGTGTGTATGTGTGTGAGAGAGAGAGAGAGAGTGTGCGCGTGTGCGTGCGTGTGTGTGTATGCGCCTGAGCGTGCGTGTGTGCTTGCGTGCGTGCGTGCGTGTGTGCTTGCATGCGCATGTGTGAGTGCGTGTGCGTGTGCGTGTGCGTGTGCGTGTGCGTGTGCGTGTGCGTGTGCGTGTGCGTGTGCGTGTGCGTGTGCGTGTGCGTGTGCGTGTGCGTGTGCGTGTGCGTGTGCGTGTGCGTGTGCGTGTGCGTGTGCGTGTGCGTGTGCGTGTGCGTGTGCGTGTGCGTGTGCGTGTGCGTGTGCGTGTGCGTGTGCGTGTGCGTGTGTGTGTGTCTGTGTGTGTGTGTGTGGATCCTCCACTCTAACTCAGATACTATCATTCAGAAAATTTTGATGTAAATCAGATAACTGGAAATGATACTTTATTGGAAGCTCAAAATAGTTTTTCTTACCTTCAAATATTATTTTTCCGAGATTTGTTTTATTATAAAAATTGAAGATTTTTAAATTTTCTACAGATTTGCATAAATACTTTTTCAATATATTTTATTGATAAATTTATAAAATTATCTATAATTTAAATCCCGGAGCCTATACGCTTTAAACAAGCACAACTTCTTGCTTATAGAGTTTATATCACAAATGATAGATAAATGTCACTGTCAAAAAACGAATTATTTTTAATAATAGTAATGTCATAAAGAGACAATAGTAAATAGAACCATAGTTATATGGAATGAATCTTAATACAGTTTCCAGCATAACTAAATATGTAAATATGTATATTTAAATTAATAAAAATTAAATTGCGGGAATTGTTATTCCACCTAAAAAATACGGGGTATTTTGGTCTGTTTGGATGCTTTATTTCTTTAAAAATAATATATATATATATATATATATATATATATATATATTATTTTGTAATTTGCTCAACATGTTTTCGTAAGCCTGTGAACCACAGTTTGTTTATCCTGATATACCCATATTATCTACGTCTGGAAGAAAATTTAAAACTCAGTCCTCAATACCTCTCTTATTTGGAGTAATTCTTAATTCAGACTTTCACATGTAGCCCTATTTTTTTATGTAACTTGAAGAAGAAAAATTAAAAAATATATATTGCGGAGTAGCGAAACAGCCTAATACATTTATTTGACATAATAAAATCCTATTAGCTGGTTAAAGTTGATGACAAAATTTATTAACTTTACAGATTGCTATGAGTATGCCAATCTGCTTTGTACGCTGATATCGGTAATCGTGCGGGCGTTTACCAGTCGTCACCTCACGGGTATTCATTGCATTTGTGCAATTTAAAATTTGAATTAGTTTTTGGCGTCGGTCGGAATCGAAACCGAGTTCCCAGATTCGCGACCAGAAACTCAGTTAAGAAAATAGCCATTTGTCCCTATTCTTTCTATCGACTGAGAAATTATATATTAGATTAAGATTAGAAATATATGTAGATCTTAGCAGTTAAATTTTTAATTTATTCCTTCCTGTTAAAAAAATGAAAACAAAGTACTGCAATTTAACAATAAGGTAACACAATCAAATTATTTTTATAAGCAATTTCATTTCAAAGCAATAGGTGGTATACGAGTATGTCCACTTGATTTCAAAATTTCGATTTACATTTTTTTTTTGTGTGTGTAGTTTAAAATTTGTGATTTATTTCTGCAACTGTGTTTAATTATTTTTTAACAAGTTGTAATTAATTTTTAAAATTTATATACCTTAAATGTACAGATAATAATGCAGGTTCGCCCAAAAAGTAAAAATTTATTAATTTACGACACTGTATTCAGTTTATTTTTGTGATTGACGACTCTTCTACCAACTCTTTACAAGACAGATCAATCTGTCATTTTCAACCACCTTGAAGTTAATCTTTACTCATCACAGTGCATTATCTTTAACAAGGAAAGTTCATGAATTTTTCCAGCACTGTCTGGGCTCACGTAGCGGTTTCCGGACACCGGAGTTAGGAGTCCGTCTGCGGTGGAACGCACCGGAGCGCGCCAATCACGTTCACAGCGTTTTATTGGCGAAGTTCTTCGGCACGCACAGAGACCATCTGATTGTAAATTAATGCTGAGTACGTCTGCCAGGACTAAGATTACCACCGGACTTTAACTTGTGAAATTTGTTTATCTTTTACGAAGGGAATGATTTAGTAAAGACGGAAAATGTGAATCAAGCAATCTGAATCTGGTTATACCTTTTATAAACTTGAAATTGTAATTATGTTCCTGTTGTGAATTAAATTTATTGGATATTTTAACTTGTTTGAAACAAATTCATTGTTTATTGAACAAAATTGAAATGAACTTTGTTATTTAAACTATAAATCTAATGTTAATAATAAAGAAACTAACAATGTAATTATTCAATTTAACTCAAAGATATTTAAAAAAATCTGATGTGGCCAGCACATTACCTTCCGTCAGTTCACGCGTCAGTTCTATGTATTTTGTACAAATTTCATACAGAAAATTCCTTGGAAAAGACTCAATTTCTTGTACATTACCTTCTGACAGTTGTATGTATTTTATACAAATTCCATACAGAAAGTTCCTAGCAAAAGATCCTATATTTTCAGTAAAATTATAATACAAACAGAATTTTATTGTAGTATTAGAGTTATGGCAGGCGAAATTTTTGTTAGACTCACACATACAGACATCATCGTAAAAATAGTAAAATCATATTCTAGGGACCCTAAAACGTGCTTATTGATTAAAAACTCATCATCGATTTTTTTGACCAAAGACAAATACCTCCCTTATCTAAAGGTGACGGAAGGTAAACATGTAATTATAATAACAATAGGCCCGTCCAAGTCGTCGGCTTTATTAAAATTACATGTCGCATATGAATTTTGAATGTAATTAAATGAAAACGAAATAAAAATTGCTATATATTTTGTATTTTTATACCTATAATAATGTAATTAAATTATTTAGCGTAAAATGGTCGCCATGTTGTGACGTCAGCGTCATTACAGTCGTCCAGTTACTCTGTGAATATGTCACTATAGAGTGGACCATGTATATTTTGATCATAAATTCGCGATTGGCTTTACCCGTACTCTAACAAACACATATTTAATATATCCGGGTATTTTTTTTATTAAGATCAAATGAAAATTTACTTATTAAATAAATTTATTTTATAATTTATGTTTTAATTATTGAAATCTCAATACTTATCATTGTTATGATTATTTAGTAAATAGGAATGTAAATGTGGTATTACTTTTTATTATGAACTATGCATTGATTATTGTAATACTGTCATTGTTGTATTTAATTATAAATAGAAGATAGTTTAAATACTATTCTAATTGTAATAATGGCACTTGGTGAGTGTGATAATTTTCAATATTATAATAAAGAAAGAAAGTCTTAAAGTCGCATTAATTAAAGCGAATAAATAACCGGGGTATGAAAACGAGCAAAAATTATTAATTTTACTTACCTGATCTTTATTTATGTATAATATGTACTACCGAAGTTTTACATAAATTAACATTTAACACTACTCCTATGCCTATTCATGTAAGTCAATCAAACACATATATATTTTGAAATGATGTAATACCTATCTGGCTTATTTTATTACCATTAGCTCTGATTTTTTATCACAGTTTGTATTGGATACGTATTTTTATACTTGCAACAGTTAGTGTATATTACCATATTAATGGTAACATATGTCGGATCTCTCTACTTATGACGGAGTGACGCTAAGGTCACAACTTTTGCGCCAAAACTTTAATAATTATTTTAGGCGTTATTAAGCATAATTTCAAGAAAACAAAAACTACGGAATTTGTATTTTTAAATTCTCCGTAACATATAAAAAATTCAAAAAAAGTGGACGGGCCCATTCGTAATGGTGCGCGTTCCGGTTGAAACAAAAAGTACAGGAACGATGTTCCGTCGCGTTCCGGCCCCACCACACCCTTTACTATCTTTGCCCTCTTCAGTAACGAAACACTTTCCATCCTTGTTAGTAATTTTCATTTTTTATAAATAACAGTTTAAAAGGCCCTTGCAGTTGAAAAATAGTGTGTAATAATATAACACAATAATACTTTCCATGCACGGTTTATTAAACTGAATTGAATTGAGCTGTGGAAAAGTTCAGTTCATTATTTTGTGATAAAGCGAGTAATAAACAAATAACTTTTTATAATCTTTTTAAAATTATAGTTTCAGGAATAATATTTCACCTTTGTTATCTTTGTTAGTCAAAATTCTGTTCATGAATTAATTATTATTATTTTCTTAAACTGAACTGAGCTTCTTAGAGGACCTACCACCATCACCATGGGATGTTATACCATATCGCACTCATTTTAGATATGTAATAGCCAATGAGTGCGATGGTAATAATTTCATTAACGCATTCAATGGGATAACAAGGCTATTACATATCGAAAATGAGTGCGATATGACCTATGAACGCTGTACGGTGATAGATAAAATTTTGTACGATATTCGTGGGATACTACATTGTTAACACACTATGTGATTACCCTAACTCGCCATACGGGCTCTTAGAGTAATTAACATATGTGCGTTAATAATGTTTATAAGCCATTTATATCGTAAATAACTATTACAATACTTGTACTTAAATGTCATCTTAATTATTATTATCTAACAATCCCTGCAGAGTACAAACAGACCAATACTTCACATTCATATTGTGCAAAATATTTCAAAGAGGTTTTGATTGACAAAATATAATGCCCAAATTTTCAATACATCCAATAATATTGCGAAATAATAAATCACATTTTTATTATTAACTTTTCTTATCAATTTTATTTTTAACATTTGATTTTGAATAAGGTGCGAAGATAGTTCAATTATTATATTAACCATATTTTTTGCCGGTAGGTACTTCAAAGTATAATCTGAAAGTAGAAAGATGAAATTGTTGCTTTCTAACATACTTGACTCTACTCGAAGTGTCTTGTACATTAATCATGTTTCCTGCTGGCTAGGGAATCCAGAAGACGCTGCAGGAAAATTTACAGAGTTACACGACCACTTGATATGTATTTAAAACTTTGTTTTAATTGCCAGCTCCTGTTCTCGTAAAATTCTTTTATTTACATTCTTCAGTAAAACCTTGTAAATTTCACCACTCTTTATAAATTTTATTAATGCCTTATGCATAGTGCCCATTTTCTTTGTTCCCGCCTGAAAGTTTAACAACAGACAACACAACAACACAAAATACATATCACTTGCCAATTCGTGTAAATAAATACTGTCAATATTTTTTCTATTTCAGTTCTTTAATAAGTACTTTATGTAACTCATTTGGATATCATAAAGTACTTCTTTATGATATCTAAATGAGTTTCATAAAGTACATATTAAACAACCAAAATAGAAATTCCTCAAAATGAAATAATATATATTTGTATATATTTCTTAACAAAAGGGCCAAAATTGAAAAAATAGTATAAAATACACGTTTCATAAGACATTTCAGCGCACTTGTCCCCTTAGACAACTCGCGGCAAACCGCTCGTTTTGTGACAAAAACGCGTGCGCTAAAATCATGTCCTATGAGACTTATATCTTAAGGTACTATTCTGACATAATCAGCAGCCACTTATTCGGTACCTAATTATAAAAATTAAAAATTTAAAACCAAGTTACTTATGAAAAGAAAAACGAATTGCCTACTCATGAATTTTGAGGCGGGAACAAATAATATGGCTGCCTTGTATAACGTCTTCCACCTATACTTCTTCATGTATCTATGTATCTTAATATACATATGTACTCGTATATTAGTTATAATTTTTTTTAAATATTTGTCTAATAATTTCATCTCTACATAAAACGATTTTATGTTCAATTACTGAGTTTACATGCAGTTTTGAAACCGTTTTTAAACCGTTTCTAGTTTTGAAAACGCCATGTATACAGTGACAAAACGGTTTTGAATTATCACAAACCAAAACTAAAATTCATGGGTTGGGTTTGAAAACTAGTTTCAAAACTACTCATGTAAACACTTAAAATTCAGTTTCGATACTGCGCATGCGTACAGAGCATAACGTTTCTGTCGCTTTGTGTTACTAACCTTCAAATAGACTGACAGTTGTGTAGTTTTAGTGCGTAGTGGTGCGAAGTATAAAATATAATTGGAATAATAACAAAACGAAGTATTTGGAGTAAAGAGGATCTGTCATTTACATCAGCTAAATGCGCATGCGCCGAAACTGATTTCAAATAAATTTTTAAACTTGTTTTGAAAACTGCATATAAACAGTTTTGCATAATTTTGACTGAAAACTGAAACCATTTTCAAAACTGCATGTAAACGTAGTGAATGTAATATAATAGAAGAGTACGAATATAGTTTAAAAAAATTGTATAAAATTATTAAAATATCTTTCAGAACTCATAATACAACAAGAATAATACAACCTTTTAAGTTAATGATCTATATTTTTACTAAGTACCCGACATTTCGGCAGCAGTATATGCTGCCGAAACGTCAGATATTTAATAAAAATACAGAATACTAACTAAAAAGATTGTATTATTCTTGTTATATTTTGTATTCTTTATTTACGAGTATAATCAATTTATTATTTTATGTCGAATTAAAAACATACTCATATACCAATGGATATATTTTGATCCTAAAAAGTTCAAAATATTTTTATTTTATTTTCAGAGATAAATTGGTGAAAAACAGTGTGTAGTTGAATATTTTTATAAACAATATAAATGATATAGTGTTAACATGGGATTTTTTCTTATTCTGAAATTTTACGCATTTTTGACAAAGTCATTATTTATCATTTTTTTAAATTTCTACGAAAGAATAGTTATATATTTACTTATCAAGGCAGGGAAGTTCGTCTTTTCATGACGAATATGGAGACTAGCCGAGGCAAATAACCATAATGAATCATAAGAAGGGACTTCAATCACGAGATAAGTATTATTTTTTTTTTTAATCGTATAAGAATTCAAAATTACGGAATGGTACATATATAACCTATTCTCATTTCAAGTAATTCATATCGAAAACTTTGAATTGAATTCATTTAATATAAATATTATATGTTAATAAAATTTGAAAATTACAAATAAATAATTATTGTATTGCACATTGAAACGTAAAATGTGTTTGTGAAAATAAATATGACAACGTTGCATTTTACTTTCCTGCCTAGTCAGAGAAATTCAATTTCCTTGCCGATTTTGCGGCAGGGAAGTAGTAGATTACAAGACGATTTCAGGAAAAAGTATTTTTTAATTTTTACATTTTCTATGGTGAAATCAGTAAAATTATATTACCTACGTATTTTCAATAATATTTAATATTATGAAATACCATATTAGTATATTAACACTTAAGTGGTCGCATCTATTTTTGTGCTATTGTTAGTGTGTTTGAAAGTAATGGCACCATTTACGTATATCTGTCACATCACATAAATTAGATAAACATACGTCAACTAATCTTTCTCTTTCTAATACAAAATGTTGCTAAACTACTGATATAAAGTGCTGCGTATTCTTTCTTCGAACAAATGATCTTGAGTAGTCATCTTTCGTGAATAATAGTATAATTAATACACATGTGCCATACAAAATTTTATCCAACACTTCTTTAAATGGTTTCAAATATATTAAAAAGATTTTCTAATTTGACATTTCGATATGACATTTGGTAAAAAAATGTGCAGAGAAGGCCTGGACAGTAACTATAATGGACGAATGGAAAATAATTTCTTCATACTTTTCTAAGAAAATATATTTTACACAAATTACAAATTATATAATGATGTAGAAACACCTATAACACATTATTTGCTTATTTATCTTGTAGTGTCTTATTAAAATATAATATGAATTGTTATTGGGTAATAAATCAATTTCAACATGTAATATTGTAAATTATAATTTTTGATAGGACAATTTAAATGGCTGGAATTTACTTAATGGTCTTCTATAATTGTCCATTTCTAACCCTGAAGAAGACTGTTGTACAGTCAAAACGTCGGCCAGGAAATAAATAATTTATGTAAGACTGCGTGTCTCACATAAATTATTTATTTCATTTAATGCATTAGTTATACCACACGTCAGATACGGACCCTGCAGATCTACCTTGATTCCGAAAAATAAAATTATTACTTATTAGCAGATGTTTTATTCCAGTCAGCTGATTTTGACATGGTTGTCAACATGACGTACACATACTCTATAAAGACTTTTGAATTACAAAATACCATATAGTGCAAAGTAACTATGAATGAGCATGTTTATAGCAACAGTAACTCAAATAGTTGCTATTTGCGAAGTAACTCTGTTACAGAATTGGGCTGATTATCTATTACTATTTGATATAATATTTACTAGGAAAAAGACAAACAAAAAATATTATCCCTGCTTTGGCAAAGGTGAATTAATTCTCGATATGTAAAATATCTCTATGTCAACAAAATTTAGATTTCGAAATCGAAACACAATAATTGTTCTTAGAGTTTTAAATTTATTACGAATATGGTATTTATTCTACGAGGCGAGTAATAAAAATATACTTTAGTGCTGAGATATACATTATATTTTTACCAAAATCGTTAAATTATGTATCAAATAAATAGCATTATGTTATGTATTTGTAAGACGTTAGATCAATTGAATGCTAGCAGTTACGATGGAGATGGCTGTGGTAACAAAAATACTTTCAAATGTCTTAAGATCTGTCAAATATTTTAACATCACAAACATCACATATTTCTTTGGATATTCCACACTTTACCTCTAACTTAAAAGAGGTGAGGTAGCCTTCATCGAGTTGATTGGTATGTGAACACAATATATGATGAAAGAAAATTTGGAATTATATATATATATATATTTTTATATAGAAGTTAGAAATTTAGATTGTCAAGTCTGTAATGTAAGGCAGAATTTTGACATAAGAGTCTGTAAAGTTTTACTTTAGCTACTATTTTGGCTAACTTCGCGGGGTGATATCGTGTACTTTAATGTCGATTTCGGAAAAAAGTATACGGTTTTAGGAAATAATACATTAAGATACAAGTTTCATAAGACATGATTTTAGTGCGCTGAAATGTCTTATGAAACGTGTATTTTATACTATTTTTTTCTATATTGGTCATTTTTTCAAAAAATGTACGTTATTTCATGTCCAGGAAGTTCAATTTCGGTTGATTAATATTTACTTTATGACATCCATTTGGATGTCATAAAGAAGTACTTTATGACATCCAAATGGGTATTTTTAAAACTCTTTTATATTAAATCGAGTTGATTTAGGGAAATTTGTATGTGTAAGGTAATAGTTATTAGTTAGTAATAATGAATTCTCGACAGTTTCGACCTCACATGGGTCTTTCTTTAAAGAGTCTAAATTGTCCGTTAGGGTGTGGGACACCTTTTTTCACTTTTTTATATGTTGTACAACTTTGTTAAATAATATGTTTAACATTTATATTTTTATAAAGACTATTTCCATGTTAATTGAAATACGCATAAAAACTATGTACAGTACATTTATAACAACTTCCATCTCCTGAAGAA
>OY720451.1:31200496-31380496 GCA_963082715.1 Harpalus rubripes | reverse complement strand
AATATTCTACAGGTTTGCATTAATACTTTTTCTATATATTTTATGGATAAATTTATAAAATTATCTATAATTTAAATCCCGGAGTCTACGCTTTAAACAAACACATCTCCTTGATTACACAGTTCATATCTCAAATGTATATAACTGACAGATAAATGTCACTGTCAAAGAACTAATCATTTCAAATTATTTACAGCAACGTTTTAAAAATAAAATAGTAAATAGAACCATACTTATATGGAATGGAACTTAATACAGTTTCCAGCATAAGTAAATATGTAAGTATGTATGTTTGAACTAATAAAAATTAAATGGCGGGAGGTATAGTGTTGACCACATCAAATTTTTATTATTGTAATCAAATTTTCTTTATTTTATAATTAAATAGAGAGACACTCGCTAAAATACTTTTAGTTTTTTTGTAAATATTTATATATGCCCCGGATTATAGTAAAAATATAGTAATAATTTTTATCCAGATACGAGTACATATAAAATATGTAAATATGTTGTTACCAATTACAATATGTTACACATTGGCAAAACTGTCTTCTAAACTAAACTATTATTCACGAAAAATGACTATTCAAGGTCATTTGTGAGCTGTCGGATATAATATTAATTGCAAATAACTTCATTGCATTTTGTATGCATAAGCGTACAACGTGAAATATTTATGGACACATTTTAACTGAAAAAATAAGAATAATTCATTTGAAAATTATGTTTCTTTCTAAACAATGTCTTTCTGAAAGATTTATGTTCTTCATTTATGTTTTTGCAAAATACAAAAACATAGACTAAACTTATAAACCATAGAATAATAATTTGATTTAAACATCAACGCCACTGGGTAAATATTAGGACAGAGGGCAGTGTAGTAGATAATTAGGTATATGTAATTCTATGACATATGTCATCATTATTTATAGTGTGTTAGAAAGTAATGCCCCTATTTACGTATATCTGTCACACCACATAAATTAAACAGACGTAGGTCAAATAATCTTTCTCTTTCTAATACAAAATGTTGCTAAGCTACTGATGTAAAGTGATGTGTATTCTTTCTTCGAAAGAATGACCTTGAATAGTGATCTTTCGTGAATAATAGTGTAGTTCGATTACGAATGTTAATAATCGATTATTTTTTATTCAAAATAAAACTATGAACGTAAGAAGGTAGAAAAGTGCTTGAGGTGTATTACACATCTGAAGTCGTATGTGGAACAAATTGGCGCATAGTATATAAAAGGTTGGCCACCTCCTTTACTGTTACCAATTCACTGGACATGTTGAAAATGCTAAGTTATGAAAAAGCGGCAACACCGCAGAACACAGGGCAAGGGAC
Organism: Harpalus rubripes; assembly: GCA_963082715.1. Lineage (NCBI taxonomy): Eukaryota > Metazoa > Arthropoda > Insecta > Coleoptera > Carabidae > Harpalus > Harpalus rubripes. The sequence goes on along the minus strand of OY720451.1, from coordinate 31,379,148 downwards.
AGGGTGCGTAGAAGAGAAAAAGTTGAGCATCAGACCATACTCATTTGACGGCGACTATAATAACAAAATTTCATGAAAAGTATAATATTTATTTTTCTGAGTATTTTAGGAAAGAAATAAATATGACAATCCATATAAATTTGTACTCAATTTTATAGAATAATAGTAAATTAGTTAATATTTGAAGGATCCTGATTAATCAAACAATTTAATATTTAAAGATCCCAATGGATTAACCAAATATTTAAACAATCGATTAATCAGACAATCGAATTATCGAATAATCGATTAATCAACAATTTGATTGATCCATTATTTATAAAATAAATCGAAAACAATCCGATAGTAGTTATTATTTTTTGAAAACTATGATATTTGTCTTTGTCATGACAATTGTTTGAGGATATATTTTGACGTTTATCTTTTATATTATTATACCCCGTTCGCTGAAACGAGAGTATGTGGAACTAATTCTTGAACAGAGATAAGTCATCCTAGTGCTCGCATTTGAGTTTTTTTTTCAGTGGGAACCAAGATTACTCTTTGATAAATATGGTTTTCTTTTCAAGTCTCTATCTCCTCTTGCCATATCAACTCACACAAAACACAATATAAAAACAAAATATAACTCCTACTGCACTGTAAACTTCACCAACACCAAAACAAAAGTAACACGTTTTCAATTTTTTTGTCCTTAAATACGATACATTTGCATTTGTGGGGGTAATTACAAACCACCCTTTTATAGGTTGGTAACATATAATCTTTGTTATTTGCCCTAAACGCTTTAGGGTATTCCGCACAATTTGCGTATTTACTACTCCGACATACTTTAATCCTTTTAAGTTTCTCATAGTTTTATTTGTCATGTGAAATTCCAAAGATGAGCATTATTGGCGACTAAAATTACCGATGGCGGCGCTAGCGTTGTACACGTGCTCCGAAAATGGTATTGTGCTATAAGATCGCATACAGAAACATTGTATAACCAACATTCGTTTTGAAGTATAATAACAATTTTTTTTCTATTTCGGTATTCTTATGTTTCTATAAAAGCACTGTTTATCACTGAAAACACGACGTTTAGAAAATCTATAAACGTACTGTTTTTGGCGCCTTTCGTATTCTAGAGGTGGTAGTCATGACAGATGAATTACATATAACCTCAAAATGATAAGTTGTTTATGTTGAAATGTTACTTGTAATTATTAATTTTTCTCTTATCTCCAGGTGATAGGACTAGAAAGAATAGAAATTTATAGCTATAGCTGTGTTAGTTCAGAAAGAAGAATCTGCGAAGTTAAAATCTTTCAACTAAAAAAATAATGAAACAAGGAACAATGCGCTCAGATTTGCTTTGTCAAAACAATTTTAACGGTATGTTTTTGTTAGCGCTATTTTGAATTATGCAAGTATTATGTTTAATTACTTCTCTCTTTAATTTTTAATTTCAGCTTTAAATTGAATTACATGATCGTATATTTATTAAATGACTGTTCATTTGATTATCGGTCAGTTGTGCTAGTGTTTTCGAAGCGACGACGTCTAGTTGGTACATTTACTTCTTTGTGAAACGGTGAGTGCTATGATTTTGTGGTTATTATGTGTGGTTACTCTCACGCTGCGGTGTTGAGAAAGAGTTGTGCTGCGGTTCAACTGTTCCCTCGCTTGCGGGCTGAGGAAGAGTCTACAGTGCGGCTGGGACTATCTCATTCTCTGCGGAGATGAGACTGAGTGCTCTCCACTGCGGTGTTGAGAAAGAGTTGTTCTGCGGTTCAACTGTACCCTCGCTTGCGGGCTGAGGAAGAGTCTACAGTGCGGCTGGGACTATCTCATTCTCTGCGGAGATGAGACTGAGTGCTCTCCACTGCGGTGTTGAGAAAGAGCTGTTCTGCGGTTCAGCTGTTCCCTCGCTTGCGGGCTGAGGAAGAGTCTACAGTGCGGCTGGGACTGGTACCTAATCCTATCCTAATCCCAAAAGTTGGGCTCGGGCCTGGAGCATTTACGGGGATCCTAAGTACTCACTGAGAATATACTCACCTATTTTTATCTTTTGCAGACTATTGGCGCTCGTGGGGAGTAGTGCGGACCATCCGGGGATTGAGAATTGGAAGATTTATTTATTTATTTATTTGAGATATTTGTAATCGTTTTCTATTATGTAATTTAGTATTATTTTCTTTACTAAATTTTAGTATTCTTTACATTTTATTTATTACAATTTAATTTTATGGTAATATTGCAATTTTCAACTGATTGTATTGTTACATCAGGCAGGTTTTGAAATGTATGGTGCACGTTACTTGAAATGTTGACACTGTCAACTCAATTTGTGGCTACTTACAAGTAATTATAAAAAATTTACAATCCTGATTTCCAGTTCCACGTCGAGGCGAACTGTCGAATATTAAATTTATAAATATGATTTAGACATAAGTGCCATATACAAATACAACATATGTTTTGTATTGAAGAATGTAAGAACAGCTGTTGCTGTTATGTCTGCAACTGAGCAGTCGATGTGTTGTCAAAATGATGGAATGTAAAAGTATAAATCAATAAATTGTTCATTAATGTATTTCATTATTTAAAGAGTTTTATTTATGATAATAACTAACACGAAGCAATGATCCCGATTCGTTATTTGATAAATTTACCTTTATTACAAGATATGTCAAATCAGGTGGTTCATTAATAAACCGGTGGAATGCATTGTAAGTATTGGTTTTCGTCTTCCATAATTATATAATGCTTGATACAATGTTTTAATGTAAACAATGAGTCAGAATCACATAATACACAAACTGTCAAAATGTGAAATTTCAATTGTTGGCGGGAAACGCTACCAACATAACTGACAAAAAACACTAAGTCATATTTTTGACAAGTCCTTTTAAAAAAAATCTAATTGTAAAATTATCTCAATAGAAAAAATAGTATAAAAAATACTTGTATCATAAGGCCTGTTAACGCACTCGTCCTTTGTAAAACTCGCCTAGCGGCTCGTTTTCCAAACTTGGACTCGTACGTTAACAGATTGCCTTATGATACTTGTGTTTTAATGTACTATATAAAGGCCGCCACGCACTTGAGCGACGCGAAGCGAAGCGAAGAGAAGTTTTTTCATTCAATGTATTCTTATGTGAATAGTCGCCTCGTTGCTCTGCTCTTCGCTGCTCCAAAGTACGCGTATACACATAAGAATACATTGAATGAAAAACTTCTCTTCGCCGCGCTTCGCTTCGATCGCTGAAGTGCGCGTTGGCCTTTAAACTTTTTATAAACAGTGTTAGTAATAATTTTGTGTACGTACTTAACTTATAATCACATTCGAAGTAAGTTATTTTAGACTTATATTTCTAAGAAAATGTTTACTTATTTGGAGGCAATAAATTCTTCTCGAAGTTTTATAGAAGGGGGAGAATTGTTGAATCGTGGGTTGTTATTTTTATGTGGCGTTAATGAACATAGTACTGTGGGTTGTGTTTAAACAAGTGCTCTAAAGTCACAACCTCATGAGATTAGAAGAACTTTAAATTTACAATTGATTATTTACAAAATGCTCTTGTATAGCTGGCCATCCTAGTAGCCAGTGTAAACACATTACAGCTGTCTTAATATTTTATACAAGATAGTAAGTACTATATATTATTCATGGATGTTGAATACATTACTTTACTTAGTTAAGAAAATTAAAATGGAACTAATGTCAAATATCTTTCAAATTGTTTTAATTACAAGTGTAAGAAATATATTGAATTCTACGCATAAAGTGAAAAGTGTATTATTTTACTCATAAATTGGTCAGGAAATAATACAATTCTTTTCATTTTTGTTATCATCTTATGATTCGTCGTCACTTGTTGTCCAGTTCGTATTTTCCTAATCCAGCTCTTGTCAATAGACTCCATTTTACCAAATTTATTTTGGATCACTCCTTCTCTCACCAATTTTTTAGACAGATAATTTCTTACTACCCCGAGAATGACAGCCATAAACGCAGCAATTGACGTTGTTAATATATTTTCGTTCTTTGCTCATATTGCAAAGTAATTTATATGTACTTTAAAACAAAAAGACAAACAAGAAACCGGCAAGGAATCCAATGCACTATATATATTTACTGCAAAGTTGAATAACAGAATACCATTTTCAAGAGTTGCAAATATCGTCCGCTTGAGGGATTCACGTTAATTTTAGTAGTCAATAATATACTTAATCATTCTCGTTACCTTAATTATTCCATAAGGTAAAGCTCATTTCATTAGTATATAAACCAAATCCATTTTACTGTTACAAGCATACCGATGAAAGTTGCTCATATTTCCATCTATAAGAAAGATCATTTTCGATGAAATAAAAATAAGTTGTGACTATCACAATACTTTCTTTATTATTTGTAAAACTAAAGACGATAGCACCATTTTTACCTTCCGTCACCTTTAGGTAAGGAAGGTATTGTCTTTGGTCAAAAAATTCGATGATGATTTTTTAATCAATAAGCACGTTTTAGGGTCCCTAGAATACGAATTTACTATTTTTACGATGATGTCTGTATGTGTGTGTGTGTGTGTGTGTGTGTGTGTGTGTGTGTGTGTGTGTGTGTGTGTGTGTGTGTGTAACAAAATTTTCGTCTGCGATAACTCTAATACTACAGTTACAAAAATTATAATTTTTTCGTATACTTCTTCGCTACATCCATTTGAAGAGCTGATTAGATTTTGGTTACAATTGGTCAACCGGAAGTTCCATCATTTGAAGATTTTAACAGTTTTTCTTGAAAAAACTATGTTAAATATAATTTTTTCACATTTGATGTTATTATAAATATTAAAGAATATTTTATTCTCTGTACGATTTGACTGCAATTTATACTTAATATTAAATGGATATAGAGTTAAAAAATTATAAAGAAATTAAATTTCATAAAGTAGCCATAGCTATGGAAACAGCTACTATATTAAGAAAATTCTGATTGAAAGATGTCAGTGTCAAGTGAAATTGACATAGTGTGTTTGTCTTATAATTTTAGTGGAAATATAGGATCTTTTGCTTTCTGTATGGAATTTGTATAAAATACATACAACTCCTTTAAGGTAATGTACAAGAAATAATAATAATAATAAATCTTTTATTTCTGCAGATACATTACACTGTATATAAAAAACGTCACAAAATAATAATTTTCTGTATGAAATTTGCATAAAATACATGCAACTGCCGGAAGGTAATGTACAAGAAATAGAATATTTAATTTAGCAAGGAACTTTCCGTATGAAATTTGTACAATATACATAGAACTGACGGAAGGTAATGTGCTGGCCACACCAGATTTTTTATATATTATTTTTACATAGAAAATGTTATAAAATTAAAAGCAATACCTAGAAACATCACATAATCATACTCATATGTTATAACACTGTAGTTACCTGGTACTCAAGATTGAAATAATATGCCGTAACATTAATTTATCAAAAAAAAAGTTTCAATGAAGATAGTAAAAATAATAATAATAATAACTCTTCACTAATAGTGATCGTTACTAGTAACTATACGGAGACAACTTGCATCTTTTTCTTTCATCGATGCATATGTCTCTCTTTATTTCGTTAATTTTATATAAGCTTTTTTAGTTAAAGAAGAGTACTGAACTCGACCCACTGAGTTCTAACCTAACCTAATTTTTAATCAATTTGTAATTTCTAGAAAACTAATGCACGAATCCATCTCTCTCTGAGATTCTTACAAATGTTTAAGTTTTGTACGATATTATGAGAAAGAGCACTAACAGTATCTGAAGATACCTGTACACTCAGTATTATGAGAAACATATATATTGGTCGTATCTCGTGCTATAATTTCGCACATCGTACTCAACCAAAAATTACTATTTTACACACTTGTTGCATCAATAACTATTTTGACACTTAAATTTTTTGGAACATAAATGCTTCAATTTGATTGCTTGAACTCTCAGAATTAAAATATCAGTTGATGTAAGAATAAGAATTTTACATAGAAAAGCATTTTCAAAAAATCAGATACCTATATGTTCGGATAACGTATGGCGACAATAATTTTGTTTTATAAGCATATTTAGCATTTTATTGCGGGTTGTAAACGTAACGAATGTGTATTTTTGCTGGAGACACAGTGGCAGCGGTGGTGGCACATTAGTTAGGCACACGTCGTTTATAACGCTGCCTTATCGCCGCCCCCAACTTCACCAGCATCACACGCAACACGACACGCGTTACATTCATCACGCCTACTCATGACATCACACACCAACATTTGTTTTACCAATAAGCCTGTTTCACATTTTTCAAAAAAAGTTTTAAGTGAAAGTTTATGCATTATTTTTCTTATTAATAATTATTTTTTAATAATTTATTATTATTTTCGTAAATAATTAAATACGAATATTATCGCCCAAAATAGTCATGAAAACAAATAATGGCTAATACAGAATACACTAAGTCGGACAGTTTACCGAAAATCGAAAGCTGTATGATGGCTGAATTTATATCAGAAAACGACTGTTTTACTTTTGCCGAAATAAGGTGTGTCAAAGAGTTAAGGTGAAATAAAATGTAAAAACCCAACCATCAACTCTTCGACCTACTACTTCCAGCCACAATTTTCTTTTCTTCGCATCTTTTGGCATATTTATAAATTCAATAGTAGGTTTGTTCCTAGCGCATTTTTGCAAGAAGGCACAATACGATACTGTAAATTACTCATTTTATATTGAATTTTTATTATCTAACACGAACCAAACTCAAAAATTTGACACTTGTTTGACAACTTTGACAGTATATTTATTATAACACTTGTAGCAAAACACAAAGAATTGACACTATAAGGGACCAACTGGAACCGATGAAGATGAATGTGTTGTGACGTCATATTCTGTTTCAGATCACGTGACTTTTTCAAAATATCCAAATTTCAAAAATGAATTTTAAAATATCTAATGGATATTTGGTGATATTTTCAAATTTGAGGCTATTTAAATAATGATATCTTTTTTAATTATATACTTAGACGGTATATAAAAATTCTTGCAACAGCCCTATTATTGTTATCACATTTAATCGCACAGTTTTCGGGAATTATGAATGATTTGCGTGAATTCTAAGATATTTCAAATTTAATTCGAAATGTCATTACATAACTTATTTCAACAATTAAAAACAGAGATTTTTTAAATTTAAAATAGGCTATTTCCACACCAGACAAATGAACAATAAAACAATTCAAAGTGTACATTAAAATAGGGTACTTGCATGGTAGGCAAATAAACAAGAACAAATTTTATGAATAATAATGAAAAATCTAAGATTCTAAGGGTAAGACAAATTTTAAACACAATAACCTGCATACCAATCGAATGAGAAAAAAATAAGTTAGCATTATATCTCGAAAATTTACAGATAAAATTTTTTTTCGTACGCTTCTAAATATATAATAAAAATATGTACCTGTCTATCTTTTGTTTTATTGTCTTTGAATCATTTTTCTAATTGTTTAAGTTATTATCCTGGAGCCTATAAGAATTTTTGGTAAAACAAAAATCTCATCTAAGATAGCCAAAGTCTCGGCTGAAATAAGAAAACGAAAATGGAGGTGGATCGAAGACACACATTGCAAAGAGAGAACAACTAAATAACCATAAAGATACTAGATTGAAATTCTCAAAGCAGACGTAAAATAGGAAGACAAAAGATTACGTGGTGAAGGTGGAGACCAGAACAAAACCTAGAACAAAATAAAGAGTCCAGCCAAAAACAGAACCAAATGAAGATGTTCAGAGTGGATCTAGCTTAAGAGTTTACGGGGGGGGGGGGGATATGGTAATTATGAAATTTGCTAATAAATTTGACAAATATTTTTTATTCAATATTACCACCGTAATATGCTGTCGAGTAAAAAATTGGGGTCAATTTAAAATACATCATAATTTCAAATTGACCTCAACTTTTCGCTAGTTAGTATATAATAATAAAATGGTAAGTTTATAAAACATACTGTTATTTAATTTTATAAATTTATCATTTCACTGTTATACACTGACGAGAAAGAAGTTGAAATCAATATGACATTATGATGTATTTGAAATTGACCACAATTTATGCCTCTTGAATTTATATTGCCATGTACATTTCTCGCCTTGTACATTCATGACTATGTATAAATTTATACCATGGGTGCGATCGGTTATTCAGTCCTGTGCACACATTTTTAATAATTTGTTCAAGAAGCGTTCGGTTATTCTCTTCCGTGCACTCTGTGTTGCACAAAACGCGTTCGGTAAATACTGCGCTGTGAAGATTTTGCATGCACAATTCACCCGAACTCTGGACGTGTGGCCGCCTCATCACGTTGTTTAGCGCGCAAAGTATGAAGCGAGAATTAATTTATATCTGAGAAGTATGCAAATTTTCACTAATTTTATAAATATATAAGCTATTACATTAATTAATATTTATTGGAAGTTTTCTTGGTTTTCTAAACACCATATTAAAATTATTACCTCTTTTTTCAAGTCATTTTCGGATGTCCTCGAAGTTTTTTTTTTCTCTCATATTTATGTATTTCGCGAACACGATTAATTTTGTATAATAAATCTTCAAACATATCGGGATACATTCAATACTGAATTTTAAACTGCCCGTCAGGCATAATTATTTACTTTTTCTATTCTAAAATATTTGTATCATACTCCCCTTCTTCGTCCGAGTCATCGAAAAATATCTGTATGAAAACGAAAATTCATATTTCGCCGTAAACTTAAACCGCTTTTAATTTGCTAAATATATCTGTCGCTGTTGCAAAAAATTTTTATGACTTCTAAGTACCAAATTTTAAAAGATATTGGGGTGTATTCTGTAAAAAAAATGTTAATTTTAACATGCCTTTAAAAATTATATTTTAACATGACTGTTAACAATAAATTTATTTTTTGGTATTCTCTACGCGAAAATTTGACAATGCTGTTAAATAAAGGTTAAGAAAGAGATGCAGAATGTCAAAATTTTTAAATTTTTATTTTAATTATGTGGCGATCGATTTCGGCGTTTGTGCCATCATCAGGCCGACGCTAAAAAATATACAGAGAAAATACAAAAATTACAAAATTAAATTTATTTAAATTTATTTAAGAGTTAGGTTACGTGCACACGTTGTATGAAAAAACATATAAACAGATACTTACAGTAGCCAATGCTGTTAAATCATAAATTTTAACATGTCTGTTAAACACAAGAATGAAGTGATCAACAAGACAGAAAAAAGACACGTCTTTGCTAAAGTAATGTAGTTAGTAACCATAACACAAATAAATAAAAAGTGAAGTAAAAAAAGAGTGAACAACTGTCAGTTTATGTGTCACTTTGAAATTTTAGAAAACTAATCTGTCATTTTGAAATTTTAGAAAAACGAATGGAAATAATCCTTTGTAAAATAAGTAAAAATCTGCTGCATAGTCATGTCTCATTTTTAGGTTCCTTATTAAAAATGAATTACATTGAAATTGTAAATTATTAAGTTATAATTAGGTGTGTAAAATTTCTTCTTCTTGATCCTCAGAATTGACAATTCAAAATGTTAACTTACGTTGGTTTGACGAACAAGACAGGAATAAGCGATTTTAACTGCATTTAATACCTACATTATAATAAAGAACTATGTTTTACGATACATCTAAATCGTGCTCTCAGTATACCATTCAAAGTTCAGTCATTCTCGAATTGTTAATTAAATATTCCTTCTGGCAACACGCTGTGATGCAAAAAGACAGACGATGGAATGGGTGACCGTAATTAAATAAAATATTTCGTAAAACAGTATATTTTATTAAATGACACCTAGATATTTTTTATATTCATCCATGGCATTTTTCTTTCCTTTTCTATTTCATTTTCATTAATTAGAAGCGCAGCATATTCAAATGCTGTGATAATTTTATTGTATAAACGAATGTTAAAATTTTAAAGGCATCGATTTGAATGACGTTAAAATATACAGTTTTAATACATAATTTTAACACGGGTGTTAAAATTTTAACAGAATTGATAGTTACAGAATAGAAAATATATGTTAACAGCAAGATTATTTTTAACATACTGTTTAAAATTAACAGTTTCCTTACAGAATACACCCCATTGTACTTTAAAGAGCCTCAAATTTGAAAATATCACGAAATATCCATTAGATATTTTAAAATTAATTATTGAAATATGTTTAATATTTTGAAAAAGTCAGGTGATCTGAAACAGAATGTGACGTCAGAGCACATACAGTTTAACATGTGATAAACTATCGCCTACTTTTATTTATATAAATAATTTAAATTGTTTTCCTATTGGCTGTGAATGACGTACTGTATGTGCTCCGGCGTCACAGGTGTGGGAGGTTGGGAATGTTTGTAAATAGCTCACTGTCACTTCATGATAATGATATTTCTTGTAGAAAGAACGTAAATATGCTGTTTAATTGGTCATCAACAGTAATACTGAAGTTATTTACAAATATGTAAGTACGAGTATTTCTTTATTTCTGTAAATTATATCTACGTTGTAAACTAATAGAAATAGAGGTCATGCATGTTAGTAATAACGAATTGTAACAGATGTTTGAATTGAAAGAAACAGTGCAACAAATCAACCCGTACACAACGAGTAAACCGCAGTCGCTAATTAGCGCTAATCTATACAAACCCAGTTTTCCGAATCTAATAACCCGATATATGTATGAAAACGCAGTAATTTGATGTATTTGGAATCGATAGGAACAAAACCGGGGCATGTCAACCATGTACACACACGCATACACATACACGGACGGGTGGGATATGATCATAATTTCATATATCCCCGATCGAAATCATGCACCAGCGAACGATGACGGAATGCGACGCGGAATAACTCAAGTCCATGATTTATCATTGCAGCGTGTACTTGTCATTTGTCGCTACTGATTCATGGCCTGCTAATTTGTTATTAGATTAGTGATATTATAAGAGATCTCTTTCATATTGATGTGTTTATCTATATTATTACACAATCATATATTCACATTATTAGGAAACGTATAGGTACGTACAATTACATATTCCGAATTTTATAAAGCAATATGTTATGATAATTAAACAAAATCATTTGAATTCCAATCATAGAACTCATATAATTTTTCATAAACCTACTTTGAAAGTAACTTTTTATTACTAACGTGACACTTATGATTACTATGATGATGGGATACTAATTATTCTAACCAGTAGTAACTTAAAGTAAATACATTCCCATAATACCAATTAAATATACGTTGATAATTAAAAAATGAAACATAAATATCAAATTTCAAATTTAATTTTAATCAAAAAGACCTTAAAGGTTAGCACACTCGGTTTCCACGTCGTGTCTCGTGTGTTCAAGTTTTTGCTTAACAAACATTGTCCATAAATAACTATTATACTACTATTGCTATCTCGAGAACAATTTCTATTTCACAAGACAAATTTAAAGAAAAGAAAAATTATTTGTTTGGACGAGTGGTTCTCAAAATACGGGACCTAACTTGTAAATTTTAAATGAGGTGATATCAGTTCTTTGCCTCATACTCTCTTTTCCCTCCAGTAATAAGCAGAAGAAATTTTTCCATTCATTTAGAGATATTTGTTGTGACACTTGTTGTTTACTTTTTCTCTCGTTACTTATAAACTTCCATGCTTCGTTTTCTGTTCTTATATTTTGAAGTTGTTCCACCATTTCCTTCTTTTTGTTTCTCGCATAATTCTCTATATTCTTTCATTTCCTTTTTATATTCTTCTTCCTTAATTCTTCCCTCTGTCCACAGTCTTCGTTTTTTCCTCATTTGTCTTTTTTTTCTAAGCAATTTCTGTTCCACCAATCGTTTTTTGGTATACCTGGTTTTACTTTTACCTCTATTGTGTTTTTGGCTTTATTTATATTTTGAATAAGTTCGTCCAGTTCTTCATTTATATTGGGTTCTTGAAGAAGATGTCGGTAATGATGATGACATATTCGAACCTCACTGGCACTCATTGCTGGCGTGGAGAGTGCAGCTAAGGGATTAATTTTGTGCCATTTAAAATTCAAAATATTTGGCGTCGGTCGGGGTTGAACCTGGTTCCCCACATTCGCGACCAGACTCTCAGACACGCGGCCACGGGACCCCATAAACTTAATGAAGAGTACATAATAAACCCGGTACGAATTATCTTATTGTTTATTGATATTTCCTATTTTTTTCGATGAGATATTTCTGAAGCTGTGAAATTACCTGATTGTGAGGAATTTTATTGAATAGAAGTTTCAGACGTTGTTGTAAATGTTTATTGTTGATGCTACAATTAGACGACGTTTCGGCACATATTTATGAACATTTTCAAGTTAACAAAATGTTAAGTTACATTAAGTATATTAAGTTGTTACAATATACAACAAATAAAAATTATATTGTAACAAATTAATTGACTTAATGTAACTTAACATTTTGTTGATTTTAAAATGGCCATAACCATGTGTCTAATTGTAACATCAACAATAACAATAAATATTTACTACAACGTTTGATGCTTCTATCCAATAAAATTCCTCACAATCAAGTATTTTATTCTTGAAATTTCAATTTTGAATAGTAAAATTTGTAAAATTAGTTAGTAAGAATTAAGAAATGAGATAGCTGAAGAATAGAATGAAGGTATCTAAAAATATTCAAGCATTGCACTGATTCGTGTATCAATACCTTTTTTCGATACCAGTTTTTTTATCGACATTATTCCTACGATACTTTCAGTAATATCAGTATTTAGAATGTGGTATCGGTAGAACAATAATTTTATAAAAAATAACCATTTATGAGCCCTATTCTCTAACTCGGTAGTTAATTTTTAACCACTGGTTAAAATTTTTATCCAATAGATAATGATTTAACAACTAAAATTCCCTTTTTTTGTTATATGTCAACATACTTGATTGGTTAAAAAATTTAACCAATAGTTAAAAATTAACCACTGAGTTACAGAATAGGCCCCTATATTTATTGAAATAGCTAGGGACAGGACCAATACCAAAATATAACACGGTCTGTGGTAAAGCTCGTCCAGCAATCATTTGTACATAAATCCTGTGTATTAATACTAATCGTTACAGGCCCGGATACAGCCACCGGGCAACCGGGCAAATGCCCGGTGGGCCGAACCTTAAAATTGAGCCGACCTTACTGCAACTTTTAAATAAATAATCAAAAGAAAAAAATATTTTTTTTATCTGAGCAAAAACGGCTGGTCTAGAATACCAACCAGTCAAGAATTGTATTTTGATCATTATATACCGGGTGTACCTACTACTGTTTTTGTGGACCATAGGAAATACAATGTTAAAATTTTGACCTATTAATTTTATAACAAAAGTGTAATTACAAAAATGTTCAAAATTAAAAACTGCATTTAACAAGTCCAAAATTATTGTTTGCATGCGCTTCGTTAGCTATTCATCTCTCATAAAGTTTTAAAAATTATTAAATTAATTAATTTATTTAACAGTAATCATGGATACATTTACCATTGCACATGTCACATGTCAAAGTGAAACAATACGACTATGGAATTGTATGTGCTTAAAGACGGATATTTCATTTTATGGTTGTCTCATGACAAAAATCTATTATATCAATAAATTTAGACTCTTTTGCTACAGTTTTTAATTCTCAACATTTTTTTTTTGTATTTAAGCTTTAGTTCTAAAATTAGTAGGGAAGAATTTAGAGCCATATGAAAATTTTTACCTATGTGTATTTCCTATGGTCCATAAAAAGTAGACACCCTGAATATATTTGTAAAACCAATAAAAACACTGAATTCCACAAAAATTAGAGCGCGGAAAGCAATATTTCTAGTCATCTTGGATTTATTTCTGAAGGGTTTAATTCCTATAAAATGAATGTATAACTATCTGAGTTTCGTCAAATTGAGTTCTGTGCGTTGGGTTAATATTACATTAAAGTATTTTTTAATTTGCAAGCGATATAGACACTTATTTCACAAATACGGACTAATAATCATTTCGGCGCGAAATACCTATAAAATGCATGCACCATGTATTAGGTGACTTTACGTTCAAGTATTTTTTAAAAATTTGCGAACGAAGAAGTCATAATTTTCACAAGAGCCTTTAGTTGAGGTAAAATCCGACTTTATTTCTGCAAAAAAATTATAAAGATATCTGATTCCGCGGTTTAATTTTGGGTTACTTCATTACAACAAAAAAAAATAGAATTTCAAGGGTTGTAGATATTCTAGAATCCAGCTTCAAAACAATAATTTAAAATTATTCTTTTTTCAAATTGAAATTAATTTTTAATTCAGGCCGGTCTGCTACTATTTGCCCAGGCCGGCTTTAGACCTCGTATCCGGTCCTGAATCGTTACAACTGTGAATATATTTCACGCAAATCTAGTTTCTTTTCAGTGTACAGTATACGAGGTCTGTTAAAAAAGTATCCGACATCCGACCTTTGGCCGGGAAAACAAACTGGCATACCTGAGCGTTGGAAACCTAATCACCTTCAAAGTAGTCTCCTTGGGACTCCACACACTTCTCCCAGCGGTGCCGCCATTGTTGGAAGCATTCCGAGAAAGCCTCTTTCGGAATGGAGATTAGCTCGGCTGTCGTTGCAGCCATAATGTCCTCTTTTGTCTGAAATCGCATTCCTTTCAAGTTTGGGAAACAGCCAGAAGTCGCAGGGGGCCATAACAGGAGAGTAAGGAGCTTGCTGAACCTCAGGAGTCTTGGTCTTCGCCAAAAAAGTCTGAATCAAGTGCGAGGAATGTGCTGGAGCATTGTCGTGATGGAGGCGCCAATTTACTGTTGACCACAACTCCGATCTCTTGCACCGCAAGCATCACGTAGCCGACGGAGGATATCCCTGTAGTACTCTTTGGTGATTGTTTGACCCGGTAGTGCGTACTCGTGATGTAGAGTCAAAGAAAGCAGTCAGCATCACTCTGACGTTGCTGCGCACTTGGCGGGCCTTCTTTGGTCTTGGTGACGTAGAATACTTTCACTGTGATGACTAGGATTTTGTTTTCTGGTCGTACCCGTACACCCACGACTCGTCACCAGTGAATATGGTGTTCATGATGCAATAGCGCTGCTCCAGTCGTTCCGTCATTTTCCTTGCAATGAAAAACCGACGACAGCAGTACACACTACCTAACTCAAATGCTGCTTGCCAGCAACAGATGCTATCGACAGGCGGAAAAAAAGTCACGCATGCGCACGAATGTTCAAGCTCGGCTCATGCAAGCGCGCTTGATTCAAATCCATCAGATTTTTGCAAAAAAATAAACTGTAGATTAGCTCAGCGTTATTACGCTGAACGTTCCCCAGGACGACGGCATCCGAATTCTCGCATATTTGTAAGCCTTACTCAACGCCTTGGCGACACTGGTTCTTTGCAACCTAATCGGGGAAGACGCGGCGGGGCTCATCGGAGACCAGTAAATGTTGAAAATGCTGTCTTAGATTTGGTACGCAATGACCCAACAATCAGCATAAGGAGAATATCTCGTCAACTACCAGGTGTACCACGAATGACAATTTGGAGAATTTTAAGGAATAATAATTTACATCCTTATCATTTTCAACGGGTCCATACGTTAATTGAACCCGATCATTACACTCGAGTAAGGTTTTTTGAATGGCTGCTAAACCAACATGCTCAGGATGGCAATTTTACGTTAAAAGTAATATTTTCCGACGAAGCGATATTTACTCGTGATGGTATACATAATATTCATAACTGTCACTACTGGGCCGAAGAAAATCCACATGCTGCTGTCAGGAGTTATTTTCAGCACAGATTTTCACTAAATGTTTGGGCTGGGATGGTAAACGGATCGTTACTGGGACCATACATACTTCCTAACAGAATGTCTGGGAATGATTATTTACAATTTTTGCTGAATAATTTGCCTGAATTATTAGAAGATATTCCTCTTAATGTACGTCAAAATGCATGGTTTATGCATGACGGTGCGCCGCCACATTTTGCTAGAAATGTCAGACATCATCTTGACAGAGTATTTGAGGACAGATGGATTGGTCGAGGAGGTCCCGCGTCTTGGCCCCCTAGATCCCCGGATTTCAATCCGTTAGATTTTTATTTGTGGGGTAATTTTAAATCCCTCATCTATGATAATCAAGAGGTACCTGAAACCCTTGAAGAATTACGGCAACGAGTTGAAAATTGTGCTGAAAGAATTAGACAAGAGAATGCAATTCATCGGGCTTGTTCAATTTCTTTAATTCAACGTGCTGCATTATGTTTAGCTGTTAATGGAAATAATTTTGAACAGTTTTTGTAAAAATAAAGTAAATAATTTCATTTTTTTTTTTTCATTACATACACATCTCCCAAACTTAATTGGTGTGACAAAGCTTTACGTAATTGCATAAATTAATTTCATTGTTAAATTACTTTATGTAATAGTTATAACTAATTTCTTCTATTCCAAATATTATAGTATCCAGGGGTACAAAAAATGTTCTTCTTAAGTGAACTACCCTTAATTATAGGAATTTTGAAAAAATCTTTTTGTTCCGTAATCAGGACATTAAGAACTATATGCCCTTCTAATATGTACCTGAAGTTATGGGACACCCTGTATAACTATTCACTTACCACCCTTAAACTAGGCTTGAGTTCCCATCTCTATTGTTAAACATTTGATTTTGTTTATTGGTTATCATAACTCGAATTTGTTACAAATCATTCGGCCAACCGGGGCAGGTTCTAGTATAAATGCAAAAAAAAAAATATTTTCCAATAACAATATGACCGATTTTGAAACGAGCAAATATTGTTTTTCTATGGCAAAAACATTTGTGGAATATAAACTTCCCCTTGTTTCCCGCGCATCAAAATAAAAAACAGATCCCGGAGAAAATAAAGTCGCAGTATTCTTGAGAGGTCCGGGGCCGGAGCAAAAAGAAAAAGCAGAACATATTGCATGCAATCCGCGCTGAGCAGAGCCAGAGCTAGAGCAGCGTGCCACGACGATCACACCACACGGTATTAAGCAGCGGGCGCACGTCCGCCTGTTTTATCTTCCTCGCCGGGTGTTAATCCCCCTTAGTGCGCCCCTGTACCCGCCAACACAGCCAGCCATGTCTTGATTTATTTTTATTATATTTCGCGCTTGTTTCTTGTCACGTTTCTCATTTTCGCGATCTCCACATCCGGTCCCCGCCTACCACGATCTGTTTTCCGATTATTAATTTTCCATGCGTTTGATTTACTGCGTGAATTTTAGCATTGCTATTGCTGCTAGGGGAGCCCCAAAGAGGTTGAGAATTAAACGAGTTGGGATGCGATGCGGGTGCGGACTAATATAACGCAGATGCTTATCTCTACTTGTTTTACACTTAGATTAATCTTTTCAAATTACCTGGAAAAATATATACCTGGGTGTATATATTATGAGATTTGTCACAGAAACAAAAACTTGAAGGAAACGGATTTCATTTTTAAATATCATGTCATTTTATTTTCTGAAACGTTTGTACAGGGTATCTCATTTTCGTTGTTTTTTTAAGATATCTCGGGTAATATTACGAAAGAGCAAAATCGTATTCCAGTTGTAACACGTAGGGAAACTTCAAATCATACTTTTCGTGCCGTTTACGGCCTGTTTACGTATTGCTAAACATAAGTTTATTATCACCGTTTACTACCGACTGTCAATACCGCTCGGCGGGCTACTAAGCGTTTATTTATATACGAGTACATATACAACTTGCGACAAAGCGCTCAATTTCCACTGACAACCGGTATTTATACAGTTTCTGCTCACTGTAACTTATGAACTTCCGAATATAACATCGACGACTATACAAATAGCCCTTGTCTTTACATAACGTGTATGTCAATCGATATATAACCTTTAATCGAAAGTTCCAAATGATTCGAATCCCTCTTTCCAGGATTATGTAAACAGGCTGATGTTTACACACCCCTAATCACGTATATGCAGGACATATGTGGCCATTTGGGAGCGATTTTCAAAGGAATAAAAGTACTTACTATTCGTGCTAGTTAGTTGACTGCTTGTTGGATCACTCTTAGTCACTACATTGGACTCACTTCACTAGGGATTTAGGACTTATTTTAATTAATACTAACAGCATGTAATTTAAGGTTAAATATATTATAATATCTAAACATGTTGAAATACAATTACAAATACACTTTGGTTAAACATTTGTAAATATTTAATAAGCGATTATGACAACATACAATGTTGTTTAGCGTACAATTTCGTAATATTCGTACAACGTTAAACTTTAGCTCTCTTGCTAAGTTCGTACGAACACTTGTTTACGTGTTATCTGTACAAGCGAGTGCAACCTCACTTGGAGCCGCATATCTGCGTACTCAACTCAGACTTCGGCGAGAGAGTTCCTAAGCGATTAATGCTGACTTTACTAAAACTCTCATCTCTTTACGTCTCGCCAAAGTTGAATTGCATGTCTCTATATTTCACAACATTTCTCAATGTTACACAGTGAACTTTTCAAGAAAAGCTTAGTCATCACAGACATTTTTGATCTTTTGTTTTTGAGCTTTGAGACATTTTTCATTTGATTCTTTATTCATATTTAAAACAAAAAAAAATGTAGACCTGTTTTTTATTGTGTCTCTAGTTTCATTACAATTATAAAAAGAAATTTCAAAATTTCGGTAGTAACTATATCCATGACACTTGTTTCCTTTTTCTACTTTTCATAAATTAGTTATAAACGTCAAACGTCTATATGACATATGGAAAATAAAATGTGTATTCTTTTGTAACTATTTCCATCATAATATTCCTTTAGATAGGTTCCTCACTCGAATAAACATTCATTATTTAATTTATTTCTTTTTCATGAGTCATATTGACGTTTGACGTTTATAAATAATTTATGAAAACCAAAAAAACAAAAGAAGAGTCATGGCTATAGCTACTAATAAACCGAAATATTAAAATTTCTTTTTAAAATTGTGAAAAAACTAGAAACATAATAAAAAATGTTAAAACAGTTCTGTATACAACTGTTAATTCTAAACAACTTCGCACTCCACAATTTTTGTCATAAAATAAACAGGAGAGTTTTCATCGAAAATCTGTAAAGAGCTCCAAATTAAGTACCACTTCCGGTTTATCATATAAGTATAATCAAAATCGAGTTTCAAATATCAAATTTTATAAGTTTTAGATCATGTTTTATTATATTTTTTCAAGAAAATCTGTTTATAGCTTTTTGTGAAGTACTACTTCCGGTTTATCAATTCTAGAAAAAAATGTCGTTCAATAATATTAAGTCTTAAAAACCAAATTTGAAGAATTTGGATTGTATCAATATAATTTTCACGAAAATATGTTCAGAACTTCAAAAAAAGTATCACTTCCGGTTTGTCAAGTTTAGCCAAAATATAATATGATACTCCTATTCATATAAAAGTCTTAAATACCGAATTTGGCAAGTTTTGGAATATATATATATATATATATATATATACCGTGTGTCTATCTTAAAGGTGTACATAGGAGATTAACATGGGAAATCAGTTTTTTGCAATTTCCTGCTCGCCTAATTATTTTAAGCAAAAACGCGTCAAATAAAAGTTTTAGGGCATAAAATTCTGCATCTAAATCAATAAACAGAATTACTTTTGCATGTTTTGTAACGACAGAAATTAATTATGAAAATGTCGAAAATTACGTTGAAAATATCGACAGCCATGGAATTGAACAAAAAATAAATAAATGCTTGACGTTTTATCTGTCATAACCTAAGTAAACTTATTTGACTTTTCTGACAATTTGATAAAACGTCAAGCATTTATTTATTTTTTGTTCAATTCCATGGCTGTCGATATTTTCAACATAATTTTCGACATTTTCATAATTAATTTCTGTCGTTACAAAGCAAGTAAAGGTATTTTTGTTTATTGATTTTGATGCAGAATTTTATGCCCTAAAACTTTTATTTGACGCGTTTTTGCTTAAAATAATTAGGCGAGCAGGAAATTGCAAAAAACTGATTTCCCATGTTAATCTCCTATGTACACCTTTAAGACAGACACACGGTATATATATATACAGGGTGATTCATCGGTCTGTCCTCTCTTTATAACTCTTTTATTTTAAGTCAGATAAAAAATCTTTTCAAATATAATATATATGATATAGTATTATCTATCTACGTACCATATCCATTTGTATACAAGGTGCTCCATTTAAGCGCAACAATATGTAACTTTATATTTCTTAATGGAACATCCTATATTAATTTATTTATTTTGATAGTAAATTCGATTCCTTTTAAAAAAGTATTAAGTAATAAGGGGTCTAAAATTGTAAATTAAGTAGTTATTTACCTTTATTCGTTGAATGATATGTTTCTATCATGTTATTATTAACAAAGTAAGCTATGGATAATTTGATCAATTGTTTCGAATTTAAACAAACAAGTTGTACAAATACTCTTAGTTTATCATTGTTGATGTTGATGTGAAAATGAATAATTCAAATTTTAGTAAAGATGAGATGGTTAATATAATATTTATAATAGAAAAATCTATTGAAGTTGAAGTACAAGTTTTCGAGCATTTATTATAATTTTGCATTATTTAGTCTGTCACTAAATTTTAATAGCTTCTTTGGAATTAGTGTAATGTTTAAAATAAGTATTAATAAAAAAGGATCAAAATTTTGTATTATATTATGGTCTTTCCACTCTGAACTACTATTTTTTATGAACGTAAATAACTTCTTAATTTATAATTTTAGACCCCTTATTACGTAATACTTTTTTAAAGGGAATCTAATTTACTATCAAAATAAGTAAATAAATATAGGCTGTTCCATTAATAAATATAAAGTTACATATTGTTGCGCTTAAATGGAGCACCTTGTATACAAATGGATATGGTACGTAGATAGATAATACTATATCATATAAATTATATTTGAAAAGTTTTTCTATCTGACTTAAAATAAAAGAGTTATAAAGAGAGGACAGACCGATGAATCACCCTGTATATATATATATATATATATATATATATATATATATATATATATATATATATATATATATTTCACGAAAATATGTTCAGAGCTTCAAGTAAAGTATTATTCACTCATACTCACTCAAAAACACACCCACACACCCACACACGCACGCACACACACACACATACAAACACGCGCGCGCGCACGCACACACAAACACACACACACACACACACACACACACACACACACACACACACACACACACACACACACACACACACACACACACACACACACACACACACACACACACACACACACACACACACACACACACACACACACATACACACGCACGCACGCACGCAATTGAAAAAAGAATTATTTTAGCCTTCCAACCATGCGTACTTTGTCTATCTACATTTGTTATAATACCGAAAATACAACAATTTCTAAATCTAAGTCTTCTTATATCGAAAAAAATAAAAATAAGTTATAGGTCAGTCAAAACACAAAATGCATCTCAAGTTGTCAAATTATAATATTATATGTATAGTAGAGTTTCGGTTCTTTCTAATCTATCTGTGCACCACTGAAAACGTAAAATTTACTAGATTCCATTTCGTTATTATTATTTACTCCGTGCGAAATTTTTCAAATATTAGTGTTGATATATACATTAATATACAGAGTGCCCATTTTATTTGTTCCCTTTTGAAAGTTTAAGAATAGGCAAAACAATACATTTCACACGCCACTTCATGTAAATTGTTAGTATTTAAATTGAAATCACAGTAGGTAAGAGGAAAACAAAGTTTTCTTGAACCAAATGACTTATGGAAAGTAGCATGGATTGCCTATTCATGTATTTTCAGGCGGTGTGTGTGTGTGTGGGTGTGGGAGTGGGTGGGTGCGTGTGCGTGCGTGCGTGCGTGCGTGCGTGCGTGCGGGTGTGCGTGCGTGCGGGTGTAACTTTCCAATATGGCGTCCATATAAAAAATAAAACTGTGACAACATAACCCGAAAACTAATTGTGATAAAAAAAATTGTGCATTAAGATGTGCGAATTAAAATCCAGTATTATTTCACACTTGGAAGATATTTGCAAAAATAAAAAACTGCAAAATTTACATTTTCGCCTATATCTAGTAACTTATATAATTTTTCTCAAATAACAAAACACCAATAAAATGGTCTCCTATAAGGGGGCAACTTTTATCTAATTTAATCGGGTCCGTATCTCTTATAGTTCTCGAGATTCCCATGTTGGAGACGATATTCTGGACACTCTGTGTATTATTGTGCATATTGATGTCATTATTTCATCGTTTACATTATGGTACAACTAGCAAAGGAAAGTTGACGTTTAAATTATTTTATAAATGTGGTTTCTTTTGAAACCCTAGAGAAGAATAGAATTGTACGAAATATTCAGGTATCTATGAAATTTTTGAATGAACCCATTTAAATACTGGACTAGGAAAGCACAGAAATACATTACTACATCTGGCTAAAAATAGATAGCCGACTAGGATAACTGAATATCAAAACAGGGGTGCGTTAAAAACATTTTTCGTTTATGTTGATTATAACAAAATATTTTGATCTTTAAACTATTTAGTTTGGCAATTCTAAGAAATAGAATTATTTTTAATTCCCTCTAAAAGTAATTCCGACTCGAGGGATGCTTACACCTGAGACGAACGAACTAGAATTTGCGGTATTAAATTTTTTAAATACATCCCCGAAATCCTGCTAAGGTCATTTTAAATGCTTCCTGGTATTGAGTACAATTCTAATCTTCTGTAACGGAATACAGAAGGGTCAGTTTCCTTTCAAATCAAATATAGGGAAATGTTTTCAAAAGAAACCACATCTATTGAATAATCTAAACGTCATCTTTCATTCGCTAGTCGTACTATACCAGACTTGAACGAGTCTTTCACACACTAGTATTTAGCGCAGGCCAAATATTTCCAAATTATGAATTCTTTTGTTGAATCAATCGTCACATCGTCAACTCTATTATTGTGATGTGAATTTTATTTTTTATTCTATGTTCTAATATAGAAATGTATAACAATTAACTTACAAAATTGAGTAGGGGTGCAGTACATATAATATATGTAGTTGATAAAGATACTACATTACAAAAAAAGTTCCGGATATACTTACACCACCAATAGTATTTATACGTATGTGTCATTATCAATCTGTAGTACCTATTAATCTTATTCCGATCACATTTTATATAGCACGTCTCCCCTTCAACTGCAATGTAGTAAAAATTCATTTTCACCATTTCACCCCATAACCTAAATAATTTCAGCAAATATCCCCAATCGCTAGGTCTGAAACTGCAGCACGATAAGAAGCTGCAATGGTAATATTTTGAAATTAGCGATCCTATTCGGCGGAACAAAAGTCGTTTGTTATAACTCGAATCGACATAATGTGGCGCAATCCGCGCAATCGCTTTTCCGCCGGGATAATAGTGGGTCGATCCCCGCTTGGAAATGCCAGTGAATCTGGCTATGCAGGACCAGATGAATGCATGGGGCGCTCCGCACTTGTTTTCCAAGTTGTTCACGTTTCCGCGACCCCCTCATTAGCTAGAAATGTAGGTTCTACGAACCCTTGCTGACGTACGCCAATGTAATTTCCACTATTATAATGCCCACTCACTAAGATAAGAAGATTAAAGTGACTCTGTTCAGTATAAATACTTATTGAGTGTGTAGTTTGTTGTACCCAACTGAAAAAATAAAAAAAATATAGTAATGACTAGCATGACACTACTTGCAGTCAAGATTATAGTAAGTATAATACTGTACGCGTCGGCGTAAATTTTTGGTGATTCCTTATAAATTTATATTTGATTCAATAATGTATGTGCATATAGATTTAAATTGTGCACCTTACACCCATTTACAAAGAATTCCAAAATGTATAATTAGAAACCAGAAGTTATAAAGCCTAAAGACGTATAACCAAGGCCGGTCAGAGGTGGCTGAGACTCAACTATTACACAATCAATGTTACAAAATATCCTTTATGCAACTCAGACTACATTCCTGCATACAAGTAGAGAGCTATTTACTCTCCACATTATAGATATTTAACTAACAAATGTGTTAATGAGGGCGATTAATAATTGACATTTGAACGCGTGATTGTTCATTTGTAAGAAAAATGTTAAATTAATTGGATTTTTATATAAGATTTACGTCCAAATATAACACACAAAAAATGCTTTATAATAATTAAATAAGCTATTGCAGACTCTTGATCCACTATTACGAATTTCTTTTATTATACAGGTGCCCATTTTATATGTTGCCGACTGAAATTTTAAGAATAAGTAAAACAGAATACATTTCATAAGCCACTTGGTAAATATTAGTACTATAAATAGAATAATCACAGTAGGTATAGGAGCAAATTTTTAAAACCAAGTCTTCCACTATTTAATTTTTAATAATTTAAATATATGTATCTACTTACATATTTAGTTATTGCGGAAATTGTATTAAGATCCATTCCATATAACTATAATTCTATTTACTATTTTCTTTTTAAAACGTTACTATTATTAATTTGAAATGATTAGTTCTTTGACAGTGACATTTATCTCTCAGTTACATACATTTGAGATATGAACTGTGTAACCAAGGAATTTTGCTTGAATAAAGCGTAGGCTCCGGGATTATAATTATATATATTTTATAAATTCATCCATAAAATATATAGAAAAAAATATGAAGGTATTTTTCAAAGAAAATCTATTTTGAACTTCAAATAAAGTGCCATTTCCGGTTATGTGATATACACCAAAATCTAATGGTCTCTTCCCATATAAGAATAAGGTAGAAACACAAAGTTTCAAAATTTTCTGAATGATAGTATTTTTGACAGAGTAAAAGATCCACACACACATACACACACGCATACACAGACATCAACGTGAAAATATGCGATTTTTAGCACGATCCTTACCTCCCTTACCAAGGGTAGCGGGAGGTAAAAAATAGGTACCCAAGTAACACAAATGACCTAAAATCGACGTCACTGTGACGTCCTAATTCACGTCATATAGTCGTCCTGAAGACGTCTCAGCGTGGAGCTGTGCGACGTCATTTTAAGACGTAGTTTCGACGTCATATTCAGACGTGGTTTAGACGTCATTTTAAGACGTTGCTTAGACGTCATTTTAAGACGTTCTTTAGACGTCATTATAAGACTTGTTTAGACGTGATTTTAAGACGTTGTTTCTACGTCATTTTTAGACGTTGCTTAGACGACATTTGAAGACGGTGTTTCGACGTCTTTTTAAGATGTTATTTCGACGTGTAGATAGACCTCGGATATATGCCGAAAATAACTTAAATAGGTAGGAAAAATTACAAGGAAAATAAACAATTTATTTTTGAAGTATATTGTATGGCAAAAATTTAAATAAAATATATAATAAAATATTAAACCTACATAAAATTTCTAAAAAAAAAATATTCAAATTAATTAAATAATACATCTATCAATATTATACCATACATGTACATTTATTTAACAGAAATGGAGATTACAAAAATACACGAAAATTTAGAAAAAATTCCGGATCATATTGGATGCATTAGCTGTTAAAAGCAAAAAATACAATTTCGTCCGGAAAATTATCAGTAACTATTCTTAGCAGGTATTCAAATGAATATGTAACAATAATAGATAAAATAATAACTGTTTGATATACATTAACTTATCTTTGCCCAGGAATAGTTCCTTTAAGAACTGTATAATCTTATTAGAATTATAAAGTAGTTTTAGTTTCAGAGTATTTATTTTTGTAATTATTATGAAATAAATAGTTAATCGCTTAAATACGAAAAAATTTTGCTTTATTTTTTTACTGGAATGTCTTGTTTTATATTATCATGTTTAAATTTTAAAATAGAAAAATAAATTTCTTTTACTATGGCTATTGTTTTAAGTTGATGGATTTAGCCACCTGATAATTTTTACCTGTTACTGTCACGGATTACAATGTCGTCAATTCAGAACATAAGTTGCTACAAAATACAAATACAGTGTGTACATTTATGCCTTTTTCATATGCTGTATACTACGCTTACGAAGAATTTTCGATAAACTTCTGAAAATGTTGTCTACAAAAGAAACAGTAATAAGTATAATTTCAAAAATGTTACATTGTACATACCTTTACCATGACAAAACAAAAACATTGGTACAAATATTATTGTTTGGTTTTTTGTAACCTAACCCCACTTCTAAATTGATATCTAAACTTTTATAAGCTCAGTTCTTCTTGTGTATTAGCATGTTTTGAGACAAGGCACTCTTCTTCTCCAGTGTAAAAAAAATTATTTCTGTATGAAAATATATTAATAAAACAAAATAAAACAATAAGAAACCGAAGCATTTTAACATCAATCGGTATGTTTGCCTACACTAAGCAACAGAGCAACAGTAGCCATCTTGGTGACATGCTGCATTGTATTATTTTGTTCATGAAGGGTCTGTTTGAAAATCTGTCATGCAGAAAATACATTTTTTTTTATTTTATGACCTTTTAATTTCAGAGGAAAGTTGTAAATACAAAACTCAAATATCCTTTAATACATTTTCTTTTAATAAAATTTCTTGTAAGATTTAAAATTTACTTAAGCACTATTAGATTTTGATTAAAATGTTAAAAATTAAAATTTCTAATATATGTATATATATATATATATATATATATATATATATATATATATATATATATATATATATATTGGAAATCAAAGTAAATATACTTTGATTTTTGTACCACAAATATGACAGATATAAATTGTTTCTTTTTCACAGTCGTATGTATATAAATGTAAATATGTTTTAAATAAATAAAACATAAATATCATCACGACTTATCCATTTCGGTGACGGTGACGGATAACCATAATTAAATAAAAATGTATATTAAATTTGATTTATATTACATTTTATCAAATTTTAAAAATTATTGTTTATATAATATATAATATAATCTTTATTTGTTGTAAGGTACATAGCCTTATACAAAATAAAATAATTGGTAGAATTAATATATAACCATATAAAAATTTAAGTACAAAGAAAATGTAGATATATATAACAACAAATCTAAAATAATGATAGTGTGAATACAAATGTATACAAAAGTAAATTAATTAAAGTGATTAATCACAAAGAGAAAAGAATACATAATTGATAAGCAACCTTGTGTAACTGCCGATGATGCAGAAATAAAGTTATGTAAAAATATAAAAGTTGTAATACTGATATTATAAATACGCACATATGCATATACGTAATGTAAATCAAATTTGGAGGATCATATAAAGCGAAAACAGTAACAGAATTATTCATTTATACAAAAACTTCTCAAGGCTAAACTTTTAATAGTGTAGTAACAAATATCATTTATTTTCTTCCAGTGGAGTGATCTCAGCAAGATACAAATATTTGGATTATCATTAGGTATATATTGTGACAAATATACATCTCTGTATGGTTTATAGATTGGGCAAAATAAGAGAAAATGTTCAAGAGTTTCCTCCACGTTTAGGTTGCAAATGAGGCAAATGTTATTGGTGTCCCACACATGTCTTATGTTGTTACATGGTACGGAAAAGATTTTCTTGTTTGTTAAACGTAAGTTAGCAACGATTCTGGCTTTTATGATTGATAATTTTTCTATTAAATAGTTTTCTGGGCCGAACTCATTCTTAATATTTTTATAATGATCATTGTAACTTCCGTTTTTTAAACGTTCCATATCTAAATTTTTAAGAGCAAGTTCAAGTTTTTCGACTAAATTACTTATTTGAGATTTGGAAAAATTTCTAGAAGGCTCAGTTAAGCTGAATTGACTTAGTAAACCTCTTAACTGGGAGTACCAGTTAAAGTCATTTTTATTAATGTCTAATCTGTCTAATTGTTTCAATCTGTTTAGGATTAAATTAGGGAATCTAGTTGTATCCATGTTTTCTACTTGAGTAGCCAGTTTAAGGCTCTTTTTACCTCAGCATATAGTTGGGAGTATTTCTGGGGCATCTTAGTATTAATTTAATAAATTTTGTCTGGCATTTTTCCAAATTTTCTGTGTAGCGCAAGCTCCAAATTTCTGAGCAATACAGAACGGTGGCATTAATGACTGAGTTAAGTAAAACTCTCTTCTCATTCCAGGTTTGAGATTTACCCTTCGTTAAAATATTATTTACTTTGCAAGTAGCAAGTGCTGATTTTTTTTCTGCATAAAGAGTATTTTCGTGAAATTTCCCCGAGGAAGAGAAAGTAACACCCAAATAGCAGAATTTTTGAACTATTTCAATGTTACAATTTTTATATTTAAATGTAGGCAGAGATGGTTTTCTACCACGGTAGAAGGGTAAAATTTTTGTTTTAGAGGTGTTTACCGTTAAGTCATTTAGGGTGCAGTATTGTTCTAAGAGATTTAGTTTTACTTGCAGAGAAACTGGGAAGTCACTGAGGATTACAATGTCATCTGCATAGGCTAAAATAACTATATCGTGATACCCGTCAATATTTATTCCTTGTTGGTCATTACGTCTTAAATATTGTTCCAAATCGTTAATATATATGGCGAATAGGATGGGGCTTAATATTTCACCCTGTAAGACCCCTTCGTAAAGAGGGATGGGGTGGTTTTCATATGAAGTAGAATTTGTTTTAATAAAAATATTTGCATTACTATAAAGGTTTTGAACTATTCTTATGAATTTAGAACTGATGCCGATGTTATACATTTTATCCCATAATTTCGCGTGGCTCACAGAGTCGAAGGCGCGTTTGAAATCAACAAAAGCGGAATACATTTTACCTCTTTTGAGTCTTAATTGTAGGTGAGCGAGGGAAGTGAGACAAAATATATTATCACCCGTTCCCCTTCCCTTTCTGAATCCAGACTGATTCTCCACTAATAAGTTGTTTATTTCCAACCAAGTTTGAAGCCTTGTATATAGAACCTGCGTAAAGATTTTGCATAAGTTATTTATTAGTGCTATACCGCGGTAATTTTCTGGTTTCTTTGGGTCACCTTTCTTAAAAAGCATGAACATTTCAATCTTTGACCAATCTTTTGGTACTGTTTCGTGAAGAATGACATTGTTGAAAAGATTTAGGATATAATGTAACCAATTTTCCGGCAATTGTTTATAAAACTCATAATTTATTCCATTTCGGTGACGATGACGGATAACCATAATTAAATAAAAATGTATATTAAATTTGATTTATATTACATTTTATCAAATTTTAAAAATTATTGTTTATATTATTGCATTAAGAAAAAATAAAATATCAATTTGACATTTAAATAAAAATAATATACACCTTCGTGTGTTATAACCAATTATAAGTTGCCAAATTAAATAAATTGAATATGAATTTTTAATAATATTAAAAATATAGTAAAAATAATGGTCGCAAAGACGTCAAATTAGACGTGTAACAAAGGTTTAAATAGACCTAATTATGACCATATAAAGTCGTTACATTGTCGTCATAACGACCACTAATCTGACGTCTAAATAGTCCTATTTCAGACCAAAAATCAACGTCGCAGTGTCGTCGCATAGTCGTCAAATTAGACATCTAAGTAGTCCTAATTCTGACCAAAAATCAACGTCGCAGTGCCGTCGCATCTACGTCAAATTAGACGACCGCATATGACTTAAATTCAATCTAAAATCGACGTCACTTTTTGGTCGACCGTCAGTCAGTGCAGTGTTACTTGGGTATCATTCAATGAATAAAGGTAAACAACTTCTTAATTTATAATTTTAGACCCCTTATTACTTAACACTTTTTTAAAGGGAATCTAATTTACCATAAAAATAAATAAATAAATATAGGGTGTTCCATTAAGAAATATAAAGTTACATATTGTTGCGCTTAAACGGAGCACTCTGTATACAAATGCATATGGTACGTAGATAGATAATAATATATCATATAAATTATACTCGAAGAGTTTTTCTATCTGACTTAAAATAAAAGAGTTATAAAAAGAGGACAGACCGATGAATCACCCTGTATATATATATATATATATATATATCACCGACTACGATTAGTCTGATTTATTTGCGGAACATAGCAATATATTGTAAAAAGAAGGGGAAATACTGTCACTGTTATTAACTTTTTTTTAACTTTACACTAAAATGAATGAAAAACAGATGTGGAAAAAGTAATCTTAATGAGGTGTTGCAAAAAAAATTAACATATCTTTTTTCTTCTGAAAATCGAATAAGTATGTTCTACAGTATTATTAAATATGATTTTCTGTTCAAATTACTATATATATTAAGCACAGTAGCAATTTAAAAATTTACTTTTTGAATTGGCGCCAAATTACACTGCCTGTGATATCAGACTTACATTAGCCAATGACAAAACTGGAAAGATGATGAAAAAAAAAACAAATGTATCATACATCAACGTCAATGATTGCTTTAATGACAACTGTGTGACATAAGGTCTGAGTTATAGTGCAGCGTGATTTTTTTTTGGTTCTTTAGTGTAGTTCTTAGTTATTTATTATTATATTACAGCGTTATATTTCAGAGTTCAATGCCCTGTATTATAAAAGATGGATAAGTAAAGCACTAGCAAAGTAAAATTTACTCTTGAAGTAAAATATTCCAGAGATTTTCGTCAAAACAAGAATAAAAATACTAGCTAATTAAATCTATATTATAAATTACTCCCAACGATGTGCGAGGAAGTAAATTTTATTCCGTAAAATAAATTTGACACATGTCAACATTAACTAAATTAAATTCATTATACATTTCATCCCATGTATTATTTTTACATTTATTTATCTCCAACATGTTTGCTTTGTCTATTTCTAAGTAATTTTTCCCCATTCTCTTTTTTCCATTTTAGTTGACACCTGACACGCACGCATACATTATTGTATATTTTGACTTTTGGATTTATTTCGTGTTAGGAACATACAGAATACGTATTGTTAAAACTTATATAAAACATATTCCAGCGAGACATTGTTTGGAACAGATCCTACAGTTGGAGATTGACATTATCGCCAGTAGTGGTCTTAAGAAATACCGTCTAGTAATGTTTTATCCTAGATTTATCAATCTCTCTTATGCTCCAGTAGTGCAAAGATTAGCCGGCATAAGAAACCGTAGCCTGAGTGCGTCACATTCCAGCTAAAAAATTAAATGTATTCAATAGTTCTTATTTAATTATAAAAATATTTATATTTAAATCAAAATGATCTTTACAACAAAGAAGTTATGATTTTATGTTTTTATCTTTACTTGCGACAACCATTTCATTCTTCTTTCTTCGTTTTGAGGCACTACTAGAAATATTTTTCCCTATTATCATTTCTATTTGGGCACACTGCACAAAAAACTTTTTTACAACCATGTTTGATTATTTCCAAATACAAAAATCAGTAGTAGTTGACAGCTGTCATGACTGTCACTCGTTTTATTTCCGTTGGTGGCAAATGTAAGCCATACCCTCATTGGTAAGTTCGATTCGAACGTCATCAGTCGAAAGGGGAAGCGGAAATTCAAACATTATAATTTCAAAGACAATTTTCTCATGAATAAAGAATAATACGAAAAAAATAAAAAATAGGGGTAAAATATTTTTTCTTAATCTTTCGATTAAAGCAAAGAAAAAAAAACCGTGCAACACCTCATTATAAATTAAATTATACATAAAATTTTACGATACACATTTATTAAATAGTATTGTAAACTATATATATATATATATATATATATATATATATATATATATATATATATATATATATATATATATGCGCATACGGTACGTAGTCACTTCATATACGGGAACCTACTGGCCGTTGTGACTTCATATATAACGTTGTGACTTCCGAAAAGGGAAGTGCCAACGTTTCCCATGTAATTTTATTTTTTTCTACCACTACAACGCTAAACAAGTGTAAATACGAAAATTGTGTTGGAAGTCAAATATACCCCCAGTACCCTTAAATTTGTCACTTTAGTTCATGCGTTTACCGCTGGCGTTGTAATCGCTATCAGTGTCAGGTATACGCAATGCGATGTTACTTCCGACGTGTATATAGCATTAGAAAGTACTTAGTCACTTCCGAAAGTTGACAACAGTGTATTATAGTATGTCATTGTAGTTATGTTTTTTCCAAAGATGAGTGGGACTGGAAACACAATTTATATAATAAATTTTTATTAAGAATATACAAATAAAAAATATCAAATATTAATAATGGATGAAAAATTCACAAAAATACCACTGTTATCTGTAGCACATACGGAGTATTTCTGTGAATTAATGATTATTTTTAACACATATTTAAAAATTTTAGCCAATAAGTATTAATAACAATTAAATTTCTTCTTATATATCTAAATTTTTCTATGTGTCAAGCGTTACTAACTTAAAAAATTTGTCTAGAACAAAATTAGATTTTCCAATTTAATAAGATATACTGTCAACGCAAAATATTGTAACTAACACATGTGTTAAATGGCCATTAGTGATCTCAAAAATTAAAATGCCTCAATCATTAATCAACCTCCTTAACACACGTAATAGTAATTATCAGAGGCGTAAACTTTTAATTTTGGCTGTGGGTGCATTATTTTTATTTTAAATATGGGTACCTATATGTTTTTATAAATGCAAATAATACAGTAAAAAAACATTCCTATTTTATTATACATATATTACATTATATGTGCATTTAACATATATAAAATTAATATCTATTACAAAAAAAATAAAATATTCCTACAGTTATCTCTAAAACACGTAGACATGGCTTAAGAACAGATTCCTGGGCCCAAAGTAACACGATATAACTTAATTTACCAACATGCAAAAAACCGAAAGTGTACCATTTAGTAAAAAAGTATAATTTTGCTTATAATAACAAAACGCTTTGTTCGGTTTGAATGAAATTTGCTATAATAATCCATATGGATGTCATCTTTTAAGATAATATTCGTTATTATTAGTGAGCCACTACGGTATGAAATTTAGGTGTCACGACCATAATACATTCAATGGTAAACTTTTCTGTCTCTGCGTAAGTTGTGATATCTGTAACGATTTCGGCAGAAAAACATAAAATATGAGTGACTGCACAGTGCAATTTATAAAATAAATTGCATCTAGCAATCTATCCAAATGTCAAACAACTAATTTTTATTGCCAGTAACAATAGACTTTTTCAATTTAAAGAGATAGAAGATATGCGTAATGGAGATCTGCGCATAGTAAGAACAACTGAGATCCATGGCGTTTGTTTCTAAAAAAAATTAGACGTAAGATGTGAGATATATATCAGATAATTTTAAAAAGTCTTATCGAAATAAGTTACAAAAGCTTTTATTGAATTTAAAATGTCTAGCGATGCAAATTTTCACCGAGAATACAGGTATTTTAATGACTGCAATATTTTTGACTTGAAAAATTGACAAATCATTTTTACAATGTATGAAATATAATTAAAATGTTAGGGTGAAATTAATGTGGGTGCTGCTCTTTGGGTGCATGTGCGTCCGTGCACCCACGTAGTTTACGCCCTTGGTAATTATCATATCTAGCTAATACAGCCTTAATGGAAAAACGTTGGCAAAAACCACTACTATTGCCTCTAGTAGAGGACATAAAAAAAATTAGGGATGGAACTTTAGCCTTGGCAATAAAAAATACTGCTATCTGGGAATAAAAATGAAAATGCATATAAATTATTATCACAGTGTACATTGGCACCTCTCATCATTTTTAATAGACGCAGAATAGGGGTCAGTAATGCGTGATAATATAACCTATTAATAAACTATCAACGAAAATAGTAAATAGTTACCTTGCATGTGATGCCCAATATTTTACTTGTTACTCACGTGCAAACTAGATTAAAATAAAAATTTGCAAATATTGCCTGATCGTTCAAATGACAGCACGATAGTTAGTACCACAGTTGCTAAGCAGTCCAAATAAACAACGTTTACAAGTAAGTAACAAATAAAATGATTTTAAATAAGAGTACAATAGCGAACTCTAGGTGAAGCAATGTCTAATAAAGTTTTATTTCATTACGAGTATAATAGTATATTATACAACGACGCTATAATGAATGCTCTTATTACCGAGGATGAGCGAGCAAGGGTTCTAATCATCCGAGGTAATAATAGCCATTATATCGAGTTGCATACTACACTTTATCTACGATTAATGTATTATATACAAGATATTTTATAATTCCGTTTCATAACCACAAAGTAAATAATCCACATGACGTATTTTTCATTGAAATTAGTTAGGTTAACACTGCAATGTATTGTGATGTAATCATAATGATGAATATATCTCTTGTTGAAAATTCAATTTTTTGCATATGTATTTTGTAATAATGACTATTATTCCCGGGTCATTATTCCCTGCGGTATTTATTTTTAGTATTTTGTAGCAAAAACCACATATTTAATGTGTCAATTTCGATGTTTTTTTAAGGTATCTCGGGTAATATTAATGTTAGATCAAAACCGTTTGCACATTCCAGGGTCAACTTTTCCAGAAAAGTTTAATAGTCACCACAGGAATTTTCGATCATCTTTTGTTTCTAAGCAACCACGTTTTTCGATAATTTTGAAAATATATCATATTATCTTATTTATTATGATAGTTGGAGAAAAATTGTTTTTACAAAATTGTTACCGTTTGTTAGATTGAATAAAATGGCGTAATTAGATTTTTTGAAAACTTAATAATTCTCGAAATATAACACAAAATTTTGATTTTTAAATGGGAACCTATGTTAAAAATAGTCTCGTCTTCTGGCTTAATTTATAAGCTTTTCAATGATATATAACAAGTCTACATTCTTTTGTTCTAAACATTAATAAAAGACGAATTATTAATTTATTGGGGTGAAAATATTGGAAATTATTAAGAAACAAATGAAAAAATGTATTACAGATCATCATTTGTTTATTTTAATTGTATATCTATTAATTGTGTTTAAAAATTATTCTTAATTAATTATTTTCGTGTTAGTTAAATTACTATTTATCTACGTTACAGTTGGCTTTGACACAATCTGAAAAAAATGATTTAATATGCCTTTGAAGTAAATAAATTGAAAAAATGTGTAAAACTGAAACAAATACTATTAGAAATATGCAAATGATGATTTGTAAGAGATTTTTTCATTTGTTTCAAATATTTTCACCCCAATAAATTAGTAATAGTTCGTCTTTTATTAATGTTTAAAACAAAAGAATGTAGACTTGTGATACATCATTGAAAGGCTTATAAATTAAGCAAAACGGCGAGACTACTTTCAACATGGGTTCCCATTTAAAAAATCAAAAGTTTGTGTTATATCTCAAGAATTAAGTTTTCAAAAAATCTAATTACGCCATTTTATTCAATCTAAAACACGGTAAAAATATTGTATAACCAATTTCTCTCTAACTATCGTAATAAATAAGATATGATACATTTTCAAAATTAGCGAAAAACGAGTTTTTGCCTGTAGCTCAGAAACAAAAGAAGATCGAAAATTCCTGTGGTGACTATTAAACTTTTCTGGAAAAGTTGACCCTGCAATGTGCAAACGGTTTTGATTTATCTACGACTAACTAATAATATGTTCATTAATTATGTAGTTTTAGATATATAATGCTAAGTATAAATCCCGCAGGGAATAATGACCCGGGAATAATAGTCATTATTCCCTTTGATCATAATATTTTGAATAACACAAATATGCTAAAAAAATTAATTTTCAACGAGAAATGTCTTCATCACAATGATTACATTACTATTTTGATAAAATTAAGTAAAACAATTTATAAATTAATTATTTTATAGCTAATACAAAAAAAATGAGAGAAAACCTAAAATAATTAATATGGGGATTCCGTATGTTTCCAGTCCACAGTGGATAAACAGGGTGACATTAACATGGGAAATAAATTTTTTGCATACCGTTGCCCCCCATTTTAACTTACTGCAATGATTGTGGTCTCAATACAAAGATAAAAAAATTCCTCATTCGAAAATACCAAATAGATGGAAACTATCCAATATTTTAGGCCCATAAATAATTTTTAAAATTCACTCATTTTCCTATTAATAGCAAGAGACATGCTCAATTTGAACAAAAAGATGAACAAATGCTTTTTATCTGTCAGAATCGGTTATTTGACATTGACAAGAGACATTAACCTATTCTAACAGGTAAATTGTCATGTATTTGTTTATCTTTTTGTTCAAATATGACATGGGTATTGCTATTAATAAGAAAATGAATAAATTTTAAAATTAATTTATGGGCCTAAAATACTGGATAATTTTTACGTATTTGATATTTTCGGATGGGGAATTTTTTATCTTTGTATTGACACCACAACTATTATAAAAATATTTACATTTCTAATTTGTTATAATGTTGATTAAACAATACAGTAAAAAATAATATACATACAGGCTGATTTTTTCAAGATGTACAACAAAATTATAATTTTTTAAACAAAGATAATAGCTCAAAATTCGCCATTATGGCGCTTCGTTAACACAGAGTGAGATCTTATTCATCATGTACGTTATTTGATGTTTTGTTGATATGTGGTTTGGCTGACATGAAATTTGGCTACGTTGCGGAAGTCAGTCATACGCTTCAATATCTTGTACACAATTACAGTGATGAAAGTGACTTTGTATTTTAAGTATGTACAATTGTTTATAAATTTTTAAAATAATATTTTTTTACCCCTCTTTTGAAAACCTTAATATAGAAGTTCCCCTAAGCCTATATATGTAATTTTTAATAATATATATTCATTAATTAATATGGAAGTCAGGACGCCTTATAAACTTCACGGAAGTGACTCCTTAACAAATGCCAATATATATATATATACAGGGTGGGGCAGAAAAACCTATCCGATTTCAAATCCCTTTTTCCCAGAAGAGGGAGCAGGTAGAGTAGTGGGGTAAAAACCGTTAGAAAGCCGGTTTTATGCCATTTGTCAGTAGTCAACATGCCTTGGTCTGGTGAACATCGTGCTTTTGTTATTGAGCGGTTTATCGAATGCGGCGGTTCGATAATTGCTACACAACGTGCTTTTCGAATTCATTTCGGACTCGGGCGTCATGATCCTGTTCCACATCACGCTACGATTAAAGTGTGGGTGTCAAATTTTAGACAGACGAGTTCAGCATTGAAAAAGAAGTCGCCTGGACGTCCCAGGACAGCAACAGGACCTGAAAACGTGGCCAATGTGAGAGCCGCGATTGAACGTTCCCCGCGTCGTTCGGCGCGAAAACATTCGCTCGCTTTGGCGATTTCCAACCGCAGTATTCGGCGCATTTTGCACCGGGACCTCAAAATGCATCCCTACAAAATGGTTGTTGCACAGGAATTAAGTGAAAGGGATTTTGAAACCCGTACGAACCTGTGTCGCGATATCCGAGAACTCCCAAACGACGATGTTGTGCTCTTCACGGACGAAGCCCATTTTCACCTTTGTGGTGCCGTTAACAGGCAGAATTTTCGATATTGGAGTGACGAAAATCCTCGAGAAATCCATCAGGAACCCCTCCATAGCCCAAAAGTGACTGTGTGGTGTGCTATTTCCCGCCTAGGCGTCTGGGGGCCTTACTTTTTTGAAGAAAATGGGCAAACCGTAACGGTCAACAGCGAGCGCTATTGTTTCATGCTGGAAAATTTTCTTAGACCCAAAATGGAAGAAAATGGCGTGGAAAATGTGTGGTTTCAACAGGATGGTGCAACCGCCCACACATCGCGACGATCAATGGACATTCTCAGGGAACTGTTTCCCGGTCGCCTCATTTCCCTGAGAGGTGATCTTGGCTGGCCGCCGCGCTCAACGGATCTCACTCCATGTGACTTCTTCCTTTGGGGTTACCTCAAATCGAAGGTTTACCAGCATCGACCAAGGACTCTTCTTGCTTTACGAAGGGAAATTGCTCGGGCAATTGAAGAAATTCCTGTGGAAATGACGGTGAAAGTCATGGAAAGCTACCGCGAGCGCCTAAATCAGTGTATCCGCTCCCAAGGACGACATTTGAGTGATGTGCTTTTCAAAACTTAAATTTAAAAATGGCATAAAATTTGCGATATGTTAATAAAAAAAAATTTTGACAAGTTGAGTGGTTTTAATTTTATAACGTTTTGAAATCGGATAGGTTTTTCTACCCCACCCTGTATATATATATATATATATATATATATATATATATATATATATATATATATATATATATATATTATCAATACATAGAAAAGCAGGAATATGAATATCAATAAAAGTTTTGAAATATTATTATATTTTCCAATCCTCATACGTATATAACTTATGATATTTGAGAAATCTTGTGCACAATGCTATAGCAGTAAATGTAAGTACAAATAGGAGTATTATCGTCAAACTTCTATAAACCCGGATTAGAAGTCCTAAAACCTCACAACGACATTTATGCCTACACTTACAGGAAATGGTAAAAAAATGTTGCAATTTAAG
Source organism: Harpalus rubripes (assembly GCA_963082715.1). NCBI lineage: Eukaryota > Metazoa > Arthropoda > Insecta > Coleoptera > Carabidae > Harpalus > Harpalus rubripes. The sequence continues at coordinate 31,340,455 of OY720451.1, read as the reverse complement.
TTAATCTGCCAAGTACGTATAAATTCATTTATCTGTTATGCATACATGAGTGTCTGGTCGAGAATCTGGGAGAACTGGGTTCGATCCCGACCGACGCCAAAAGAAATGTTTCGAATTTTAAATGACACAAAAGTGACCCCCTGTGCAATGTGTTGAAATAAATAACATTAAGTATACTCGTAAATTCTAAATCAAGTTTTTTTGATGATGACAGTTTGAGTTTTTGATATGTAATGACAGATTAATGTTTTTTGTATTATGTAGCATTAATAAACATATCTATTTTAAACAGTAACTATAATATTCATTCAGACTAAAACATTAACACAATGAGTGTTCATGGTAAACGCCCGCACGGTACACATGCGAGTATGTCATCATCATTACCGAATACCGAAATCTGTGAACAAAGCAGATTCGCACATCCAGCAATGGGTAATATTCCGTGATGATACATTTATTTATAAAGCAGATTATTTTATAATATAGTATTTAACAGAAAATAACCTCAAAGTTTCCAGAATTACATTTACTTGGAAAATTCCTCAGCAAATGAGTAATTTATATGTATGAAAAAGGTTACATCACATCCAGATGGAATTTCCACAATTCTTTTGTTTTTTTTTATGTTAAGCTTCATAAAAAAAATGTTCTCTATTTTTCCAACAAAATAATAATAGCTCTGCGCTCTGCTCGACGAATAGAACTAGATGGTTCTAGTGTACAATATATTGCACTAATCCGTTCTATGACTAATAGTGTAGTGTAGGAGGACTTTATGTCCGCTGAGTAATATTTTTAAAACTAGTGCACACTTATCTACTCTGACTTTTGAGTTTTTTGATCGTTGGAGTGGAGTGAGTTAGTGCAAGACGCAGGAGTGGGGATAAGGATACGACCTATTGAATCTGTCATCTGATTTTCTGATTATAACCTAATTGAATTGAATATATAAAATGGGTAAACCATTACAGCTATCAATTTCAAAAATCTAAATTATAGGTTATGTTACTGCCATATATACACTGAAGCGTTCTATAATTTTCAAAGAAAGCAGTGTTCACTATTATGTAATAACTTGCACTGCACTATTCTGCCATGATTTTCTTCCAATATTCATCGAACAAAGCTAATATCCAAGAAGAAAATTAATAAAGTTGTTGAAAATTGTTTGTGACGTCACGTCCCCAATTCTACTTCTCCGCTGTGAGACAGAAATAAAATGACTATGAACGTATGTATATGCGCGTAAACAGTGTCCATAAGACCACGAGCCAAGGAAACCCATGGGATTTTTTTTTTAAGACGTGGGTATGAAAATATTTAATAATAAAAGTTGTTTCCTTTTTTACTACCCTTGGTAAGGAAGGTATAGGGATCGTGCTAGAATCTAATTTTAACATTTTCACGATGATGTCTGTGTGTATGTGTGTGTGTGTGTATATATATATATATATATATATATATATATATATATATATATATATATATATACCGTGTGTCTGTTTTTTGCAATTTACTGCTCGCCTAATTATTTTAAGCAAAAACGCGTCAAATAAAAGTTTTAGGTCATAAAATTCTGCACCTAAATCAAGAAACAGAATTACCTTTCCATGCTTTGTAATGACAGAAATTAATTATGAAAATGTCGAAAATTACGTTGAAAATATCGACAGCCATGGAATTGAACTAAAAATAAATAAATGCTTGATGTTTTATCTGTCACAACGTAAGTCAACTTATTTGACGTTTCTGACAATGTGATAAAACGTGAAACATTTTTTGTTAAATTCCATGGCTGTCGATATTTTCAACGTATTTTTCAACATTTTCATAATTAATTTCTGTCGTTACAAACCAGGTAAAGATAATTATGTTTATTGATTTAGATGCAGAATTTTATGCCCTAAAACTTTTATTTTACGTGTTTTTGCTTAAAATAATTAGGCGACCAGGAAATTGCAAAAAACTGATTTCCCATGTTAATCTCCTATGTACACCTTTAAGACAGACACACGGTATATATATATATATATATATATATATATATATATATATATATATATATATATATATATATATATATATATGTATGTGTGGATCCTCCACTCTAGCTCAAATACTATTATACAGAAAATTTTGAAACCTTGTATTTCGAACTTTTTCTATTATGGAAAGAGCCCATTAGATTTTGGTGTAAATCGGTTAACAGGGAATGACACTTTACTGGAAGCTCAAAATAGTTTTTCTTCGAAAAATAGCTTTAAATGTTATTTTTCGAGATTATAGTTATTATAAAAATTAAAGATTATTAAATTTTCTACAGATTTGCATTAATACTTTTTCTACATGTATTATGGATAAAGTTATAAAATTATCTATAATTAAAATTCCAGAGCCTACGCTTTAAACAAACAAACTCCTTACGCAGTTATTCAAATGTATGTAACTGACAGATAAATGTCACTGTCAAAGAACTTATCATTTCAAATTAATAATAGTAACGTTTAAAAAAAAATTAAATAGAATAATAGGAAAGGAAATCAAAACAGTTTCCAGCATAAGTAAATATGTTGGTATGTATTTAGATTAATAAAAATTAACGATTTGCAAAAAAGTTTAAGTTAATTCTCATTGTTGGATTAGTGAATTCTATTCTATACCGGTATTTAAAATTTAATCTACATTTTATTATCAAAAAAGGTAGTTACTTGGATTAGATTAGACTATATTTTAAGAAATAAACTGCCAAAATTAGAGTAAAATTCTCTAATCCAAAAATAAGGATTAGCTTAATCTTTTTTGTGACTCGGGCGGTTAATGGCGGGAGGTATTGTGTTGGCCACACCAGATTTTTATGTTTTTGATTTGCACATTCGCTGCTTGCTGCACCACTCCGAATAAAGTCTAACAAGCAAACATAACAGCAGAGCAAGCACGCAGAGAGAATATGAAAAATTAGGGCCGTGCCATGACAATATTAAATAATTTATAATTTAAATTTTTATAAAATACTTTATAATTAAACATTATCTTAATTTAATTACAACACAGTTAAGTCTGAAATTAATATGCAAGACATTTAAAAAAATACTTTGTCTTGGAAACCCCCATTATCATAGAATATACAAGTCAATTTTTTCTTTAAAAAAGCTTTAAACTAACAATGTAATCTTTCAAAAGAAAAGACTTTTTTAATAACCTTTCAAATGAATACTCAAAATTACTTTATAATCTAATTTATGTGATATTTTTACAATAATAAATTAATATAGAAGAATAAGATACATAAATTCTTTCTTTCCCGCCATTGATGACTTCGTGGGGCCACCCTCGAAACAGAAAGCAATGAAAACAGCTGAGCATCACCCCAATGCTTTCTGAACCAAGTCGTAAATAAAGATTTGTCAAGCGGCGTTCTATATGCAGATCTGTCCAGAATACAAACACTAACCCTGATTCGCCGACATATTTCCTACTTAATCCTAATGACAGAGATTTGAAATTTTCGTTTTGATAAATCTTAGGGTAGCTTTATGTTTCAGTGGATTCCGGAAAGGATAAACACACTTCGCTTGACTTTATACCGTAAAATATCCTAAACAAACTTTATTTTGACATCTCCGGATTTCCAACAATCCTAAACTTTTATTCTTATACTATTGAGATGCCTATTGTACTGGTATTAATTATAAACCCACTTTATAGTACCTTCTTAACATCACAAAGCCTGCACTTTGACAAAGTGACTAGAAAAACTGTTTTCTGAAGTCCAACAAAGCTTCATAGTAGAAATTAGATGGATGGGTAACCACCGAACATTAAAAAGAAACGAAGTGCAACTATGCAATTCAGTGCTTTAGGCTTTAGCAGTAGCGGATTTAAGTGCTGTCGCACCTGGCCTCGAAAACTTATGCAAAACTAGTTTTGCCTAGGCGAAACCAGTCTATCCCGAGAGCGATAGAATAACCTAGTTTGTCCTGACAGATGGAGCTAAGATGTTTCCAGGTGGTGTGATGATACTGTTGTGGTGTAGTCGAAATTTATTAGGGCTCAGCCTGCCACCCTGCTAGTTAAAATTAGGATTTTGGGAACAATCTCGAAGTTTGAAATAAAAGTAGAAGGCCATACGTTTCACCATCACCACAGTCACCATGGTCCAAATCAACATACCCAATCTTTCTGACACAACATGAAGTCAACTGGGTTACTCCAGAATATTCGGGTATTTTTTATAACCACCATTAAAAGCTGGGACAAATGTTGTCGAAAGCGTCCATTATGTGTAAAATAAAATGACTGCCGTCATAAGTTTATTGGAACCTACGGTCTTCTACTTTTATTCTGTACAAAAGAAAATTTCTTTTTTACAAACTTACTGGGCAAAGGGTCTCATATTTTGCTACCGCCAGGACCTCGATCAGTTTAAATCCGCCACTGGATTTGAGAACATGACAAAAAAAATCTGATGTGGCCAGCACATTACCTTCCGTCAGTTCTATGTATTTTGTATAAATGTCATACAGAAAGTTTCTTGCAAAAGATTCCATTTCTTGTACACTACCTTAAGGCAGTTGTATGTATTTTATACAAATTCCATACAGAAAGTTTATAGCAAACGATCTTATATTTCCAGTAAAATTATAACACAAACATACTGTCACCTGCACTTGACACTGACAACTTGCAATCAGAGTTTTCTTAATATAGCAGCTGTTTCCAGAGTTATAGCATAGCTGGCTAATATATGATATTTATTTTTTTTATAATTTTTTAACTCTATATCCATTTAATTTGAAGTATAAAATGCATTCAAATCGTATAGAGAATAAAATATTCTTTAATATTTATAATAACATTAAATGTGAAAAAATTATATTTAACATCGTTTTTTCAAGAAAAACTGTTAAAATCTTCAAATGAGGGTACTTCCGGTTGATAAATTTTAATCAAAATCTATACAGTTCTTCCCATGGATGTAACGAAGAGAAATACGAAAGAATTATAATTTTTGGGATTGTGGTATTAGAGTTATCGCATTAGAAAGTTTTGTCATACACACACCCTAAAACATGCTTATTCATCAAAAACTCACCACCGAATTTTTTAGCAAAAAGACAATACCTTCCTTACCTAAAGGTGACGGAAGGTAAAAAATTGATCATAACAGTAAAACATTTATCTGCAAACGACTGAAATCAATTTGTGTTAATACTTTACATTACAAACTGTGCTGAAATTTCTATTTTTTAGTTTTTACTGCCGATTTCGTAAAGGTACGATATGGCTAGTGCCTTTCGTATTGTCGGGACAGAATTTTGTCTTTGAACGCGGTTGGTTTGCAATATAAACTTGAATGAAGTAACAATTTGTAATAAAAATAGATTCCGATTTACTTTTAGCTTCATACTCAAAAAAGAAGATGAAATTCCAGAAATTATTGTAAGAGCAGAGCCGTGTATGATCACTACACTAGAAGACTGGTAGAAACGTCGAAATATCTAATTTAACGGACTTTTTCACAAAACAAGTCGGTAAACTTGTTCAAAACTCAGTATATTTTAGTCGAATTTAGTCTGTATCAACATTTAGATTATTATTACTACAAAAAAGGATTCTTACAATTTCAACATGGATAAATTGTCAAAAAGTTACGTGAAAAAATATTTATCCAAAATAACAACACATACAGGGGCCTTTTCTGTAACTCAGTGGTTAATTTTTAACCATTGGTTAAATTTTTTAACCAATCAAGTATGTTGACATATAACAAAAACAGGGATTTTTAGTTTTCAAATCAATATCTATTGGATAAAAATTTTAACCAGTGGTTAAAAATTAACCACCGAGTTACAGAATAGGGCCCACAGGGTGTTAATTAAAAAGCGGGCGTTTAACATGGGATATCAGTTTTTCCGTGTGCAAAAGTTCCCAATTAATTTAAGACAAAAATGTTTCAAATAAAAGTTGTAGATAATTAAATTGTACGCCTAAATCACTAAACTAATTTAATTTTGCACGTTTGGTATCGTGTAAAATTGAATTTGAAATTCTATTATATTGCTTATTTGTGGCGATAGCCATGGAAGAGAAACAATGTTATGAAGAAATGCATTTATTTTTAACTGTCAGAAATTCGATTTTCAAATAATAATTACAGGTAATTATATTCTACACTTAAGCCACTGGACATATTTTGTTTTTATAATGTAGATCTAAATCACTGCAGAGATTTTATTTTATAACCTGAAAAATCGAATTTTTGACAATTCAAACGATATGTACCTCTTTGTATTTTTGTTAAAATTCCATGGCTATCGCTACAAATAAGCAATTTTTCTACAATTTCAAATTCGATTTTACACGTTACCGAACGTGCAAAATTAAATCTGTTTTGTGATTTAGGCGTACAATTTAATTATCTACAACTTTTATTTGAAACTTTATTGCTTAAAATTAAATGGGAACTTTTGCGCAAGGAAAAACTGATTTCCTATGTTAAACGCCTATGGCCCGCTTTTTAATTAACAGCCTGTATATGAAAGAAATTTAAATTATACAAAAAATAAACAATATTAGGAATTTAATACTTAGTTTAATAGGTTTTACTATTTATATCAGTTTGCATTCATCGTGGTATCGAAAGAAGTAAATCATCAATGAGTTTTAAATAATTGTTGTCAGAGCTTTCTCACAATTTTTATTTTTTATTATCTGAAACCAAAAAAAGTTGCTGATTTTTTATTTTTTATCGTCGCATGACTAATTTTAAATGATTTTATGTACCAAAATGTTATTATATGTACAATTTTTCATTCATAATATAATACAATAAATTATTCGCGCTAAAACGATATGACATCACAAATTCAAAGTGAATGTAGAAGTATTAAGAAAAATAATTATTGTTACGAAAATGAATTTTTTGTTATATCAACGTATTATTTATTATAATTTTGTTATGCAATATCAAGATCAAATTTTTGGGGAATTAAAAAAATAACCATTCTTTATTTTCAGTGTGGACAAAAGTATTTTATATCATATACGTCATTGGTCCTAACAAAATAGGACCCCCCCTCCATTCACGGTCCGGTCCCGATTTAGTCCAATGGCTATATGGTCACTTTAATCATTTTCATTCATTCAGCATTTCATACTGCCAACACGTGGTTGGAAGACTGTGCTGTGTGCTGACAATAAAAACTTTAATTCTTACTTTACTCGCTAAAAAGCGCACATACTAAAGATCTGGTGTCACATATTTTGAAATTCAATGAAATGTTTAAAAAATTCTATTTCAATAAACATACACATTTTGAAAGTGTAACAACGCTAAAATTCATCATTTTATTCAAAATTTCAGAAAAAAAAGAATACCAAACCCCATCATTCTTTAAAATCATATTATAAGGTTGCTCAATTTAAGTGTTTCACTATTGCTATCTCGAGAACCGTAAGAGATACGAAATCCGTTAAATTAGCAAAACAATTTCTATATTATAAGACTATTAAAATGAGCATTACAAAAAAAAATCAACCAGTGGTTCTCAAAATACAGAATTCAACTTTTTAATTTTAAATGAGAACCTACCTTTTTTATTCGCCTATTCGATTCAGCATTTTTTTTCTGAATACAACGATATAAAATGTTTATACCCTTACATAACGAAAAAAACGAGAAAAATGCAAAAGAAAAATTCTTATTTTCATATTTATTTCTACATGTAATCAGAGTGCCATGACAAAAACAATTGAATATTTTGTTTTCATCATTGTTTGGGCGATTTAGATGGTTTAAAAAATATTATAAAAATTGTTCAAAATTATTGCCATGCTGATTTATACATAATTCCAGCCTTCTGAACATATTACTTCTTACTTTTCTAAAATTTCGGCCGTCTATGTGGGAAATAATATTTTCGATTGCATTTTTTAAATGCTGAATATCTGGATAGATAGTTTTGTAGACTTCATCTTTAACATAACCCCATAAAAAAGTCCAGGGGATTATGGTCTGGTGATCTTGCGGGCCACGGAATAGGACCATAAGTACCAATCCTCAATCCACCGATTTGGAAACCGTTCGTTTATGTAATCCCTAACTTGACGCGAATTGTGAGCTGGTGCACCATCTTGCTGGAAATGAATGTTTCCCAACTCAGCTACTGGCATGTCTTCCAAAATAATGTAATATATATATATATATATATATATATATATATATATATATATATATATATATATATATATATATATATATATATACGGTAATTTTAAATATAGTGAACTGACCTGACTGCATAATTTGCGGTTTTTACCTGTCTCACAACAGGGCGCCGCTGTTCAGTAGGAAGGCCTGTATTTAAGGAAATTCCGAATTAAACTGTACATATAATTAAAAACTAATTTGTACTTAGGCTGGTAAGTTAACTGTATGATTGGAAATACACATAAATAGCCAAACATTGTGTTATGCAGGCATTGTTCGATATTGTCGGTCAGTGTTGGTTGAACGTATTTGAACAGCGAAAATGTGGAGACCTTGGTGTGATGATAGTGCGGCTGAAATTGAAGAAGATAATGATTTTAAAAATAAGCGAGTTCATTTGCCGCGTAAGGCTAAAGAATTAGTATTAAATGTGTACAATACTTTACAAGAAGATGGTGATAAGTACCCTTTGAAAAAAACTGCTCATTTAACAAAAGTGCCAATTACAACAGTTCAAAAAATAATAAAAAATGGTGTTCATGTCAGGAAAACGCGAAAAGATACGGGTCAGCGAAGAACCCTATCTGATTTTGACTTAGACGTTATGAGAAGAACCGTGTATTCTATGTATGAAGAAAATATATTACCAACCTTAAAAACAGTGCATCAAAGACTGAACGATAATAATACAGGCGTTAATTGTAGTATTTCAACGTTACGAAATGCCTTAAAATCTATGGGGTTTACGTATAAAAAAGTGGATAAACGTAGAGTTTTAATGGAAAGTTATAGGTTGTAAATAATACTACAAGTGAGTTAATAATAACAGTAAATACAGGTGAATCGAGTAGTGACAGTGAAACAGAAGATGAAGACTTTGTAGGTATCGACTGAAAAAATTTTGTTCTTGTAACTTGTATATATTTTGTGATAATTTTACTTGTGTTTTTACTTTTTTATATTTCTCACTTATTTTTTGAGTACATATTGACCATATAATATTTCAGATCATGATTTTGTATCTTGTAAATATTTTGTGTCCACTTTTCTTGTATTTTTACTTTTATGTTTTAGGTTATGCTTATGTTAATTTTTTGACAACATATTAACTATGTGATATTTAGTTACCTAAGTAGAGTTCACGTTTTTGTACCTTCGTATGGTACATACATATTCTATTTTGTTTTTCATTTTACTTGTATTTTTACTTTTTTATGTTTGTTTTTTTTTTTTTTGACGTGTTAATCATGTGATAATTAATTAAGTAGTTTTGTACTTATGTTTTGATTCTTATTTTTGTTATATATTTTTGTTTTGTGTAATAAACATTGTTCGCAAGTAAAAATATTAGAATACCTCTCTGTGTTTGTACCTGCTTAAGCTTGGGATAATCCTGTGGTAATGTCATGCTACGAAGTGTACCCAAAAGTCAGTTCACTATATTTATAATATACCTATATATATATATATATATATATATATATATATATATATATATATATATATATATATATATATATATATATATATATATATATATATATATATATATATATATATATATATATATATATATATATATATATATATTTATATATATATATATATATATATATATTTATATATATATATATATATATATATATATATATATATATATATATATATATATATATATACTATTATTATTCAAGATGACTATTCAAGGTCATTTGTGAGTCGTTTGATATATTATTACTTGCATATAACTTGATTGCATTTCGTATGCATAGACATGCAACATGAAGTATTTATGGACATATTTTAATAGAAAAAATAAACGTAATTGATTTGAAAATTATGTTTCTTTCTAAATAATGCCTTTCTGAAAAATTTATGTTCTTCAGTCATGTTTTTGCAAAATACAAAATCATAGACTTAACTTATAAACCAAGGAATAATAATTTGATTTAAACGTCAACGCCACTGGTTAAATATTAGACAGAGGGCAGTGTAGTAGATAATTAGGTATCTGTAATTCTACGCCATATGTCATTATTATTTATAGTGTGTTAGAAAGTAATGCCACTATTTACGTATATTTGTCATACCACATAAATTAAACAGGCATAGGTCAAATAATCTTCCTCTTTCTAATACAAAATGTTGCTAAGCTACTGCTGTAAAGTAATGTGTATTCTTTCTTCGAAAGAATGACCTTGAATAGTGATTTTTCGTGAATAATAGTGTATATACATATATGTCACTGTAAAGGCCCGACAATCGATAAATCCTGGGATTATAGTGCGCAAAACCTAGGATATACGAATTGTGTGTGGTTAATCTACGAACTATAATATAAATGAAATAATTTCGGACTATAACTTTTGTGCAATAGGTTACGTTATTGTTGTTATAGGTAGAGAAACATATGCCATTTCAGCCTTGGTAATAGTCTGAAATTATGTCATTTGTATAATAATACGTAGATTAACCACACAGAATTAGAATATATATATATATATATATATATATATATATATATATATATATATATATATATATATATATATATATATATATATGTATATACAGTGTGTTTGGCTTATTATTGCAGATATACACTTATTGCTTATAGGACATAATTTATTCAATACAATATCTGCGATTATATTATATGAAAAGTGTAATTCTGGGATTTCCGGTATAACCGGAAGTGATATCAACTTTATAAATTTAAATACAACCTATACAAGTTTTTTTTATAAATTTAGATTGTATTTTTATTCTCTTTACGACCATACCAAATTTCTTAGTATTTACCATATTCATTTGTTAAAAATAAAACTTTCTTTTGCTGAAATTTTATCATTAATGGATGTAATTTAATATGTGAGAAGGCACAACCATTGCCGTAATTTAAAACGGGGGGCAACGGTTTGCGAAAAACTGATTTCCCATGTTAATCTCCTATGTACACCTTGAAAAAAATCACTCTGTATATCCAATACACTCAATACTCATAACAATTCATAAAATAACAAAATATTACATAATTTAAAGTTCGCATCCTTATATGAATATTTGTCAACACCATATTTTAGTATTATTGTAATATCAACTCATAACCGCTGTTGTACGACTTTTGTTTCCAATATCACGAATGTGTTCTCGGATATAAAGTTATTATTTTGCATGCAGAAAGCAATAAGAACTATGTGCTTGGGAAGGTTGCAGTTTGGCCACGATGGACTCTTGCCAACATTAGTTACTCGATTTCTATTCTGCGTTCCAATTCATTTGTTGACTTTTCAGTTGTAATCTGAACATCCATAGATATACTTAAACATGCTCCAAATACTGGCCACCTCTTAAAATATTATTCGACAAACAAAATCAAATCGATAGTCTGTTTTGCGATAATTAAATTTCTCATTCATGTCTGTAAACATTACGCTCTTCTCTTCCGGGTAAATTAAAGTTTTACTATAAAAATTATCAGTATGATATACTTCGCTCTGGAAGAAAATTCAATACGCTTTTGCTCGCAAAGTTTAATTTGAATTTGTTCAAATATTTATACAAAAGTAATGTTTATATAGCTGGACAAATTTCTATTCTTTTAAACACAGTCAAAATTTATTCCATCAAGAAAACAAACTCAAACTATTGAAAAATAAAACTTAAATCAGTCTGAACTGAAATAAAAAAAATATTTTAAATGCTTAAGATAAATAATGATTTTTACAATGTCACATTATTTAAAAAATTAATTACATTTTGTTGAAAATACATATTTTTTATATATTTTTATTAAGAAAAGGAAAATTTTCCGCTCGAGCCGAAGACTTATTCTTCTATGCTGTTAAACTTACTAACTGCCTTACTCTATGTAATTGGCTAAGAGAACTCCCACAACCTCTGTATACACAACTGAGCCCCAAAGCCTCTGTATGCATAACTGAGCTCCACAGCCTCTGTATACACAACTGAGCTGCACAGCCTCTGTCCCGAGTTCACCTTCCCTCACGGGTTGTCCCTCGTCAGCTCACTTAGTTGACCGTCTTCACTAACGGACCTGAACTGCGCTGTCACAGCCTCTGTGTACTCAACCCTCGATCAGATAACTAATGTGATCAGGGACTCAACTGATCTAATTGTAGGACTTCCACAACTAACAGAGCTGTCTGTCCGTATTCACTAATGGAACTCAACTCAGCTGACGATGTAACTATGTATGTAACTAACTATCGGGCATAGCTGTGTTCCTTTTATATAGCTGCCATTACCTTCTAGAGAGCTCTAAAATATTTGACCCCCATAACAACAACCAACATAAAAGGTTCAAGCGACCGGAAGTAATTAAACACGTCGCGACTCGTCTATTTACGTCGCACGGTTGCTCGCGCAATTACGTCATCGCTATACAGCGCAGCGGCGGTGCTCACACGTTACACTGCCCCCGCCCTAAGACTGTTTCATCCCGGAACAGTTCTTGATAACGAAATTCGAGTATTACCCTTCGCGTGTTTAGCAGTCTTAAAAACGTGGCAGTCGGTGGTTTGGGTTCTTCTCTTTGGCCGCAAAGCGTTGTAGGTACAAAACATATTGGCGGTGAGAACATCCGTCAGTGGTACAGAACCATTCTCTTCATCTTCTTCAACTTAAGCTTCTCTTCGTTGGTTCTGTTCTTAATATTCCCTAATGTACATGCGCACTTCTTTATATCAATGATGGTGGGTCTCTCTTTCTCTATCATGCACTTGCGCCAGTCCCTGAAGAAGATGTTATTTAATACGTCCTTGGTTTATGGTCGTGGCCGAGCGTCTTGGCGTAGAAGCCAACGACCTCTTCAGCGTCTTACGACAAGCACATTTATTTGTATTCAAGGAAGTTCCATTTTGTACCGTCATTTTTTTTCTTCCTCCCACCACTTCCAGACGTCCTGTCTCTTTTCATCCTTCTTCTTTTGCTTCTTACTTAACAAGCTCTCTTTTTCTCTCGCGTTCTCTTTCTTTTTCGCTTCCGTCTTCTTTTGTAACAGCGGAGTTTCTTTATTCTAATAAACACTTCGCCTGTAGTTCGTCAGCATCTCATCTAGAGCTTTAGTGTTTACATTTCTCTCAGCATAAATATTTCGCACTCGCAACGGGTTAAGTAAAGCTTGTTTGGTAGCTTCATGATCGAATACGTATGACAGTGCGTCATCAATCGTTTTTGGCTGAGCTAAGCGCAGTGCTTACTGAATTTTACTGTCTCGAACTGAGTAGATGAATGCTTGCGTACCCATGCACTCCAAATCGCTGCCACAAGCCGCAGGATGTGCGAGACGAACCACACAAGCCACCTTGACTCCGAACTCCCGAAGGTCTTCCTCAGTTCTTCTAGAAGTCTTCTTCAACTTCCGCTTCAACATTTGCTCCATAATTCTATAATTATTCTCTACTCCTCCAGAATTCACCTCCAAATCTGATTCCAATTTCTGCTCCAAAATTCCATAATCTTCTTCGACTTTTCTAGAACTCTCGTCAAATTTATGTCCCAATGTTCTAGAATGTTTCATTACTTCTTCTTCCGCTGCACCGGAATTTTCCGCCGCTATTCTAGAACTTTCCTCCAATTCCCTTTCAAACGTTCTAGAATGTTTCATTAATTCTTCCACCGGAGCTCCGGTATTTTCCTCCAAACTTCTAGAACTTTCTTCTAATATCCGCTCCAAAGTTCTAGAATTGTCTTCTTGTTTTAAATTTTATAAAGGTCGAATAAATAAGCCTGAACTTCGAATAAGTACTCGTAATGTTCAGGATTTTCACCAGCATCGACTAATGTTTGCCGTAGACGAGATTGTAGAACGCTTTTGATTCCTGTTGCTTCCAACTCACGTTCTTTCAGTTCCGTCCTAAGATCATTTACTTTCAAGAAGTCGCTTATAATAGTTTCATTTTACTTATTTTTATTTACACTTCACAGTTTATTAACCCGAACACCTGACACCAATTGTATCGTTTTTATTTATATGGCTGAAGTGTAAAAATCAGAGAATGAGATGTTGCAAAAAAAATTAACATATCTTTTTACCTTCCGTCACCTTTAGGTAAGGAAGGTATTGTCTTTGGTCAAAAAATTCGGTGGTGAGTTTTTGATGAATAAGCACGTTTTAGGGTCCCTAGAATACGATTTTACTATTTTTACGATGATGTCTGTATGTGTGTGTGTGTGTGTGTGTGTGTATGTATGTGTGTGTGTGTGTGTGTGTGTGTCTGTGTGTGACAAAATTTTCTAATGCGATAACTCTAATACTACAATTCCAAAAATTACAATTCTTTCGTATTCCTCTTCGTTACATCCATGTGAAGAGCTGATTAGATTTTGGTTAGAATTGGACAACCGGAAGTACCCTCATTTGAAGATTTTAACAGTTTTTCTTGAAAAAACTATGTTAAATATCATTTTTTCACATTTAATGTTATTATAAATATTAAAGAATATTTTATTCTCTATACGATTTGACTGCATTTTATACTTCATATTAAATGGATACAGAGTTAAAATATTATAAAGAAATTAAATTTCATAAAGTAGCCATAGCTATGGAAACAGCTACTACCTATATTAAGAAAATTTTGATTGAAAGATGTCAGTGTCAAGTGAAATTGACATAAGGTGTACGTTCTATCGGTGTCAGAAATATTCCTACTAGAATAAGAATATTCTTAAAGCAATAGAACGCTCAGTGGCAAATAACTGTCAAGTAAAAAATAAATACAATAGAACAATGGGAGTGTTTATGTGTTATTGTCAGTTAACAACTAAAGCTAACTTTGTATGTTTATTTTGGATCTTCAAAATGTTGTTATTACAGAGATTATAATTATATAAAAATATATTAAATAATAAAAATGTAAAGGAGGTATTTCTTTGAGCACAGTCTAATCTGAACATTGACAAATGTAACAGAAAGGTACGCGCGACAGTCGGCTAGTACAATTTTGAATTTATCTCCAATCTATATATCTTCCAACCAGCGCTTCCAGCTCTGAAGTTGGAATGATTCGTAGGAATATTCAGATTTTTTTGACGCAAAAGAACGATCATTGAGGTTCTAGTAGAAGAAGTAGTAAGATTTCTGACACCGATGGAACGTACCTATAGTGTGTTGGTCTTATAATTTTACTGGAAATATAGGATCTTTTGCTATAAATTTTCTGTATGGAATTTGCATAAAATACATGCAACTGCCGGAAGGTAAGAAATATAATCTTTAGCAAGGAACTTTCTGTATGAAATTTGTACAAAATACATAGAACTGACGGAAGGTAATGTGCTGGCCACATCAGATTTTTTCTTCTGAAATTCGATTAAGTATGTTCTATTCGCTTCGGGCATATCTCTGGTGGGGATCGCTGTTACGACGCCAGCGCTCGACATAGGGAAAAGTATCAACTATTGTTGGACGTTCAACGTTCATTTACTAGGGCCGGCAAATAAAGAAGGGCATCAAAATTTGAAGACTAAAATATATAATTATTTATATTATTAGTCATTTTCATTATTGTAATCAAATTTTATTTATTGTAATTAATAATTTTATTGTTGTAATCAAATCTTTCTTTCTAAACTGAAGAGCTATAAGATAAACCTCTGTCGTAACATGTTATGAATTATTTACAAATTACGGGGCCCTTTGGAGCTAACGAGGATCACAAAATAAAGTCTGAAACATGAGTTCAATTATTTGGAAGTTTGTTGAAAATAGAGCAAATATTCCATTATTCAAGTATCAGAAAAACAGACGATAATTACAAATTCACTACTAATAGTAAAGTAATAAAAAATATGAAAAAAACATTACTAAAGTAAGGTATGAATTTACCATCAGAGATGTAAATGTTTTCGCTGTTCTTTTTATCTGCGATTATTTATTAAATTTTACATTTATAGGTAAGGTACATATATATTTCAGATTAAAAATTATGCCGCCCTCGAAAATTTGCCGCCGTAGACACGTGCTTACTAGGGTACCTTTATAACCAGGGTATGGCCATGGCGTGGCTCACGTTTCGTCCGCCATTACCGGGACATCTGTTATATGTGTTGTTCTTGCACAAATTATTATGTATTTTCGTGGATATTTGTTTTATTTTAATGAAACACACATTTAATTATCATTTTAATACGAATTTATAGTGTAAGTAATATATTTTATTTTATTTACTTGTGTAGTTTGTTAAGATTCCCACCACGATTACTGACATATTGAAAACAACTATAAATTACCAATATTAAGCACAATCATTTAAATTTTAAAAGGTAAGTTTAGAATATACAATTATTATGTAAATAAGAACTACAGATATTAAATTGGATGTGATAATAACAACCCATGTCATATATTCTACATAACCTCTAAATGTAAATATTAATAATAATTGTGTATCTCTTAAATTAATGAATTTTTATTACCTTTATAAATTCACAGTGTGATAATTTAATATTATTTTATAATATAATATCACATTTATTACAAATAAATTACCGACAATGGCGGCGATCTTGGCCCATGGCCATACCCTGGTTATAAAGGTACCCTAGTGCTTACTATACCTATGCGTTAATCCGCCACTCAGAATGTCAGAATAACAGTAAGAATGACAGCTAGTATTGCAAGTAGTTATATAAATGAATGTCATACTTTTTCATTCAAAATATACCACATGAAATCATATTTTGAAATTTTGAATGAAATATAATGACATGATATCTTTGTACATAACTACCACAAAATACTAGTTGTCATTCTGACCCGGACCCCATATGACAAGTTATGAAAGTATTATATTACAATATTCCTAGTAATTGTATTCAACTACTTACGTCTAATTGAACTTTGTATGGAGGAGATGTTACAGAAGTTTGACGTAGTACAAAACTTTGTATAACACTCATTCCATTGCTATATTTCTCTTCAACACGATAAACATGTTTCGATTCGATAAGTAATTTTGCTTTTCTAAAGTTTCAGATGTGAAATTTTTTGTATGCTTCACTTTCTAAAGCCTGTTCGTATTATTTTTATCCATTTCTATGAATCAAAAGCTGCTAAAAACGCTAAACTATTAAGTACTTGATAAGCGAAATGCGTTAGCATAAGTCCGAGCAAATTTCCTATATTAACCGCTTGGCGGCGCCACATACTACCATGCCCGGAGCGAATAGTATTATTAAATATGATTTTCTGTTCAAATTAGTGTATATTAAGCACAGTAGCAATTTAAAAATTTACTTTTTGAATTGGCGCCAAATTACACTGTCCGTGACGTCAGAATTACATTAGCCAATAACAAAACTGGAAAGATGATGAAAAAAAAAGCAAATGTATTATACATCAACGTCAATGATTGCTTTAATGACAACTGTGTGACATAAGGTCTGACTTATAGTGCAGCGTGATTTTTGGTTCTTTAGTGTAGTTCTTAATTATTTATTATTATATTACAGCGTTAATTTCATAGTTTAATGCCCAGATGCTAAGATGGGTAAATAAAGCACTAGAAAAGTAAAATTTACTCTTGAAGTAAAATACTTTATTCCAGAGATTTTCGTCAAAACAAGAATAAAAATACTAGCTAATTAAATCTATAAAATAAATTACTCCACCGATGTTCGAGGAAGGAAATTTATTCCGTAAAATAAATTTGACACATGTCAACATGAATTAAATTAAATTCATTATACATTTCATCCCATGTATTATTTTTACATTTGTTTATCTCAAACATGTTTGCTTTGTCTATTTCTAAGTAATTTTTCCCCGTTCTCTTGTTTCCACATTAGTTGACACCTGACACCAAGGAGGAACAGGAGAGTTCACTTATATTGGCAACCTTTGTCATTTGTGGCGCCATCTAACCGCCAGGTCCCCAACTATTCGCATTTAAATTAACCAATGAACAAGCAGTTATTCGTCTCCTTGGCAACATATTGACATAGCAAACAAACAGCAATTAGAAATTTTTCTAAAGTTTTCACTGCGATTTTTCTCGCGTCTTATTAAAGTACTTTCTGATTAAGAACGGTTTGTTGCATTCTGTGAATTTTCTTCAAGGTAAACAATAAGTTCACTTCATGAGATGATGATAATTAATTAACAATTACTAAATTTTTGTTGTAGATGGCGAAGAGGTTATGTCGTTTAGTTGTATATTAATTATATATTTTGATTAGAAGCCACTCCAAATCAATTAGGTGTTCAACAACAATAACTTAAAAAGGTAATATTATTCAGTTTATTATTTAGAGAAACAAAATTATCTGAACTTTTATTATCAAACAGAAAATGCAGTTAATGGGTTTATCATGATTGAAGAAAGTAAACCACACATTTCGTGACTCTTCCTAGAAATACAAGAATACAAATCAGAGGAGGCATACAGATCATCATGGTATATTTAGATTTAATTCTGTTGACAAACTGTACCTTAAATCTTGCTGCTTAAGCGGACCATAAAAATTTGCCATTAAATTAGTTGTTCATTTAATATAAATAAATTTAACTATAAAGTACCATTTTTAAATAAATGCCCTTATTAACTTCATAACTATTTTAGAATACCGTGAAATTAATTAATTATGCTGTTGATTATGTATTATAGGTTAGCAAATGTATGTATTATATATCTATTTTTTTGTACTACAGGTTTTTGATGAAATATAATAACATAATATATCAATATTTCGTTTCTTTCAAGTTTATTTGTAAAAGAAATTAAATTTTAATAAAAAAAAATTGGAAAACTGTCATGAGACACATCTTGCGGCCAGGTCCCCAACTAACCGACATGCCGCCTTGGCGGTTCTATTGTTTTAACATTGAGTGCACACTCCTGATCCTCCTTGCCTGACACTTTATGACATGCACACCGGTGATGCACACACACTTTATTGTCTATTTTGACTTTTGGATTTATTTCGTGTTACGAACATAAAGAATACATATTGTTGAAACATATATAAAACATATTCCAGCGACACATTGTTTGCAACAAATCCTCTTTAGTTGGAGATTGACGTTATCGCCAGTAATGGTCTTAAGAAATACCGTCTAGTAATGTTTTATCCTAGATTTATCAATCTCTCTTATGCTCCAGTAGTGCAAAGATTAGCCGGTATAAGAAACCGTAGCCTGGGTGCATCATTTTCCAGCTAAAAAAATAAATTTATTCAATAGTTCATATTTAATTATAAAAATATTTATATTTACATCAAAATGATCTTTACAACAAAGAAGTTTTGATTTTATGTTTTTATCTTTACTTGCGACAACCATTTCATTCTTCTTTGTTCGTTTTGAGGCACTACTAGAAATAGTTTTCCCTATTATCAGTTCTATTTGCGGGCACACTGCACAAAACACTTTTTTACAGCCATGTTTGCTTATTTCCAAATACAAAAATCAGTAGTAGTTGACAGATGTCATGACTGTCACTCGTTTAATTTCCGTCGGTGGCAAATGTAAACCACACCCTCAATGGTTAGGTTGTTTCGAACGTCATCAGTCGAAAGAGGAAGCGGAAATTCAAACATTATAATTTCAAAGACAATTTTCTCCTGAATAAAGAATAATACGAAAAAAATAAAAAATAGGGGTAAAATATTTTTTCTTACTCTTTCGATTAAAGCAAAGAAAAAAAAACCGTGCAACACCTCATTATTATTAATTAAAATAGATGTTTATTAAAATGATAAATAAATATCAAAAGATAGTGACTATTACTATGGTTTAACAAATATTAAATAATTTTATGTCTCACTAAAGTATTATGAACTGTTTATTGTTAGGATACGGTGTATATAAACATATCTATAACAACCGGGGCATAATGGGAGGGCATAATATTTCATTATGCCCTCATTATAATCCGATCATCGTTTATGGACTTTAAATTAAAAATAATTTGAACGGTATATAATGAATTTATTTTCTTTTTAATTATAATTCATTACAATAATAATAAGTATTGATTACAACAATTAATACATTAATTGATTACAACAATTAATATAAGAATACAGTTTTGAAAGCACAACACAGAAATCAATTTTAATTTAATTATAACACTTAAAATTGATTGGAGAAGTTTACACCGACGATATTTATTTCTCCATCTCAACCTTTTCTCTACTCATCTCTCTCTTTTCACGTACATTTGTAGTCATATGCGTAGAATTTGTTGATATGTAATTAAATGAATATAATACTACGAATAATTTCTAAATATATAATATAATGTAATATAATATATTATAATATAATATAAAATAATATAATACAATAAAATACAATATAATATAATATAATATAATAGAACTTTAAATTATAATACGGCTAATATTATTGTTCGTACGAACTTCCAAAGATATAAAGAAAAATCCGAAGGGAAAACTTTTAAAAAGTGGACAAAAGGTAATGGCCTACAACAGTTATTTGACCCATAAAAGTAAGGGTGCAACAAAAACTAAAGCTGTGGCACTCACTGTAGCAGCTGTTGGATTCTCTAACAGATCTATGTATAACATTGTTGCGGAAAGAAGAAAATAATGCGCGAAGATTCAAAATTATCGGAAGATTATTATGGAGATTGTGCCACAAACAAGATTTTCATGTAACAAATTGTTAAAAGCTCTCCTGCTTTAAATTACCTGATTTACAAACTTTTGTTAATTTCTTGATAATTAAATAAATCCATTTTAATTGTATAAGATAATTCTTTTATTATTATTATTATTATTATTATTATTATTATTATTATTATTATCTTTGTAAAACTATTACTTTTTCAAATGCAGTTTTGTGCAATAAATTTAAATATGTGCATTTTAAATAATTAAAACTTATTCAAATCCTCATTTTAAATTACTAATTTCAAAAGTAAATTTGACATTTTTTTTCATTTTGCTGTAATATTTTAAAAATTGCCATTACTAAATTACCAATTTTACATTCATATGTAATTACATGACTGTTAATATTTCAAGTAACTATATTTGAATTTAACGCACTAGATTGACCATTTGTCATACTGTAAATCAGATTTTTAGTTACTGCATTCTTTAAAAAAATGAACTATAGCTTCCCAATACTCATCAACACTACCAAGTATTCACATTCACAGCTATCCCAGTATACCAGTAACTTCCCGATTACTCCACTCGACATTATACCGCATGCGCTCACCACGATACTGCTATGCTGCTAAACTCACTAACTGCCTTACTCTATGTAATTGGCTAACAGAACTCCCACAGCCTCTGTATACACAACTGAGCCGCACAGCCTCTGTATACATAACTGAGCTCCACAGCCTTTGTATACACAATTGAGCTGCACAGCCTCTGTACACCGACCTGCCCTTCCCTCACGTGTTTTCCCTCGGCAGCTCACTCAGTTGACCGTCTTCACTAACGGAACTAAACTGCGCTGTCACAGCCTCTGTATACTCAATCCCCGATCACATAACTAATGTTACGTTGTCAGGGACTCAACTGATCTAACTGTTGGACTTCCACAACTAATAGAACTGTCTGTCCGTATTCACTAATAGAACTCAACTAGCCAACTGACTCAGCTGACTATGTAACTATGTATGCAACTAACTCTCGGGCATAGCTGCGACCCTTTTATATAGCTGTCATTACCTTCTACAGAGCTCTAGAATATTCGAGCTCCTAAACAACGAAAACAAAATGTTCAGGTGACCGGAAGTAATTAAACACGTCGCGACTCGTTTGTTCTGTCGCCAGGCTGCTCGCACGATTACGTCATCGCTATCGCTATACTTACTAAAAATTGCCTAACTGCAAAAATGTCAGGGTTTTGACAGCTCGAAAAGGACAGCAATGGTGACCTTACATGTAACCGTCAACCGACCTACTTACCGTGGTTACACATTTGATGTAACCGCAAATAACCAGTGTGCTGAATAAAATGCGGTTGCCATGTAACTGGAGGTATCCGGTCTGAATAAAAAACGCCTCAAATGCTTACAAACAAGACAAAATAAATAGCAGTCACATTGACGTGACATTGACATTTGGGACCAGTTCAGCATAGATTAAGGAAAATATATAGTAGAAGATTGGCACTTGACACGTGCAATAGAAGCGCAATTGTTTTTGTTGCTTTTTAAAGCCAAGATGGCCGCCATGTCGGTACTTAGTATATCTACTGGCTTTGTTAACACGGTTTATAAGGGAGATACCCTTCGTACACCTCCCGAATTACGGGAGATTGCAGAAAATTTAAATGAAAGACTATTGCCAGAAAAATCGAAACATCTATATTTAAAAGCGTATACAACATTTAAGAATTGGTGCAGTACTAAAGAAGTTATTAAAATTTCTGAAAATGTAGTTCTTGCATATTTCCAAGATTATGTAAGCAATAAAAAATCCTCCTCTGGTTGTATCATCTGATTGTGATTGCACAGTTCTTGGTTGCACGGTGCAAGCATTTGTATTATTTATTGTTAAATCACAAATATTATTTAAAAGTATTATTTTTAAATAATTTTTTTTACATTGAATAAGCGAAATTGACATGAAAGAAATGTCAAGTATTTAATATGTTCTCGGCGCGAAAAACAAATATTCAAATTAATCCGAATTTTTAATATTGAATTAAGCTGTTTAAACAACCATTTAAATGCATAAAATATTAATAAATAAAATCTCTTGGTTATACTTAAACTAGCTATAAACATTTCCGATTTAAAACTGTCAGAATTATCAAAAAACGTAAATTTATTCATTATTAACTTATTATCGGTTAATAATGAAAAATTATATACCGGTAACAATGGACGGGTTGAGAAATTCAATTTCACGGCACTCTATTCGGTCAATAAAGTACCTTTGTGTAGCTAGTAGTGAAAAAAATATATTACTTACACT
Source organism: Harpalus rubripes (assembly GCA_963082715.1). NCBI lineage: Eukaryota > Metazoa > Arthropoda > Insecta > Coleoptera > Carabidae > Harpalus > Harpalus rubripes. The sequence goes on along the minus strand of OY720451.1, from coordinate 31,317,315 downwards.
TTAAATACATATTAAAATGATAATTAAATGTGTTTTTCATTAAAATAAAACAAATAGCTACGAAAATACATAATAATTTGCGCAAGAACAATACATATAACAGACGGGCCGGTAATGGCGGACGAAACGTGAGCCACGCCATTGCCATACCCTGGTTATAAAGGTACCCTAGGTGATAATAGGGTACCTAAAACAAAGAGGGAAAGTATTCATAAGGTGTATGGGGGCCTGGAAAACTTAACTAATAAAAGATTAAAGCGAACACAAGTGAAGGATAACTATTTAGACCAAATTAATGTATTAAAATTAAAATGTGCGGAAATTGATTTAAATATTAGAGAAGAAGAATTAAATATAATTTTAAAAAAATCAGATGTAGAAGAAAGGGAAGCAAAATTAAGGGAAAATATTTTGAAAATAGATTTAGGAACGGCAAAAATTAAATTAGAAATAGAAAAACGAAAATTACAAAATTTGAAACAATATAGTTATTTATGTTGTTATATTTTTAGAAATAATTGTTTTTAGAGCTATAGTATAATTTCTAGTAATAAATACCTTGCAAATACAGTGTTAATTATTGTTGTTCTAATTGCATTGCCAAGTCTTCCTCCATTATATTAACTGCTGGATTAACAGGAACAAAACGATTGCATTCATTATTGACTGCCAAATCATTAATGGGCACTTCGTCGTTTTCTGTCACAGCAATATTATGCAATACGGCAGTGGCAACAATAGTTGCCAAAGTTGTATTGATAGATGTTCTCATGCCCAAAGCTAAACATGGAAATCTTTTTTTCCAAACCCCAAATAGTCGTTCGACAGAATTTCTGGAGGCTATTTGCGATTCTTGGTACCTCTCTTCAGCAGCAGATAGTGGATTCACCAGTGGTGTTAATAAATATGATCTACAGGGATATCCGCTGTTTCCAGGTAAAAAAGAGTTCGCAAATTCATCGTTTTCAAAACGTGCGCGTAACTGCGACGCATCGAATATGGTACTATCGTGTACCGAACCCGGCCATCGAGCAACAACGTCCAGAATTTTTAAAGTAGGCGACGCAACCGCTTGCACATTAATAGAAAAGTATCCTTTTCTATTTCTGTAGAGTTCCCCAAAATTACCTCCCGGGCTTTGAACTTTCATATGGCTACAATCAATAGCACCAATAATATTTGGAAAATTTCTAATAGAAAAAAATTGTTGTTTAATTGCTGCAATTTCATTTCTATCCGACGGCATACGAATGACATCTCTTCTCAAGGCAGCAATACTTCTAGTAACTTGTCTAATAATTCGACATACAGTAGATTTATGTATTTGTATATGGTCGCCCAATGTAGTTTGATACGCTCCAGTGGCATAATAACGTAAGAGTTATTAATAATTGCGTGCTTACTGACACTGCCATACTACGCTTCGTTCTTTTTTCAAAATCTGGCCCCACTATATGCAGAATACACATAAACGTATTTTTCTAAATCTAAATCTTAATTTAAAATCAATGTTGTCAAAACTTTCTAGGGGATTCGATCTATCACGAAATATTCGTGGTCTTGGAAGAAGTTCTAATATTTCCATAATCATTTCTTCATCGGAAGAAGATGACGATGACATCGTTCTACCAAAATGAATTTAAAATATATTGTGGTATAATAAATATATACGAGTATATAGTATAAACGATTATTTACTTACTTTTCAATTAGTACTTATTGAATTTTAAACTTAAAATTTTCACCAATTATTTGTTCACGTAATGTCGACATTTAACGTCAAATTCGATTTATTGAACCGTTAAATATTTATAGGCCGGAAATCAGCCCTATAAGTTATAGGACTGTTTAGCGAATCTTTAAAATTATATGACGTTCATGCATCGATTTTTCGAAACTTAGCGAACCGTTAGTTGCTAACGATCCGATAAATAGTTTCATGCAACCCACCATAGATGTCTTAAAATCCTCGCTCTACGAGCTCGGATTTCAAACCGACATCTTCGACAGTTATGATATACATAACATTCCTAGGTAAGTTAATAGCTATTAAATCAAATAATAAATAATTACAAATCTCAAACTACACAGCGACAACTAATAAAATTTAAGCACATACTCAAGAAAACAAAAACTTGAATTATTATAATAAAAGTAATAAGCAATTTTATTTCAAAAAAGGGATGTTACTTTAAATGTCAGCCAGAAATGCACTGCTTCTTTGACTTAGTCATCGATATTCGTCCCCTTTTTAACAAATCTACCCTCCTTTATACTCCTTTTTTATTAAAACTGACAACACCATACTATTCCAAGATTTTTTGATTAATCTTATGAAGCTTGACGTCCTTTCGTCAAAGAATGGGATATCTTGCTGCCCTCGTCTAAAAGCACCACGATAATGTACATTCTCTCTCTATAGTCTATTCAAATCAGAGAGTCACCGCACCGCATATAAACAATGCACGTGCTCAAAACTGCTTGGCGCGTTGTGATTGGCATTGACTGGTTGGTTGATACGAATTTGAATGGACTATATGTAGCTAGCGCAGAAGCAAAACGCACACTCCTCTTGGTTTTATTATCTTATCCGTTGTTCGTTGTTGTGTTCGTAAATAAATTATCAAATATAACTATTTACAAAACAATTATTTATTCTACTAATACTTAAACGATAAAATTACTTTAACTTAAAATAATCGAGACAAGGTTATCACTTGTAGGGCGTCCCGAGACGCACACTTTTATAATCTATCTAATGAAGCCTGTGACTTTAAAAGAAAATATTTGTATATTATTAATATAATACATATATTTTTTAAAAACGGTATATTAAAATTTTTTGACATCACGATCTACTAGCGGTATCGATTAATATCTTGAGGATCAATTCATCAATTATAAATTTTCCTATGATAAACTTTCTGGAAATTCATTATTGGCCTTGAATAATTTTACAAGATAATAGTTATTTTTGTAACAACTGCGAGAAATTAGTGACCCTGCATGTATACTAGGGTGGGCCGAAATATCAAAATTTTGGAAATTGATTTTGGAATAGCTATTAAAAGTTGCCTTTCTTAGTTTTAAAACGAATATTTATTTTGAGTTTTTTTAATTGTGTAACGTCTTTTGCCCTCTACCGACGCTCAAATTTAAAATAAAATATTGGAAAACTTAATTTTGAAATTTAGATTCGGAATACCGCCCAATGTTTAAGAATTGATATTTCAAATATAATTTTTATTTACAATTTTTCTTTTGTGATAGTTCCTTTGCCCTCTACCCACCATCAAAAATTTCAGATTTGTTTATTATTATGTATAAAAACTTTTTTTTAAATATCTCAATGACATTTCTCTAGGTATAGTAAAAGGCTCAATTGCAAATAAGTGGTACGGGGCACATATCAGAAACGGAATTTACAATAGTCAAGGTTTGTACTAACATATATGTACTTAAGGTTCTCTGTATCCCATATTTATAACTGAGGCACTTTGATATTATCACAGTTTGAACTTAATACGTTGAAAACAATAATAGTTATTTATGTATTAAGGGCATAATCAAAAGATTGTAGCACGGGGGAATGTTTAAAGCTCGACGCGCAACGGAGACCTTTTATTTTCCCGAGTGCTATAATCTTGATTATGCCCGGGTACATACAATGTTTTGTTTTATTTTGGTTCTCGAAATTCAAGGATTCAATCGGTATCGTTGTGCTGGTGTTGTGAATTTTAAGTGTGCTGTGGTTTTTAGCTATATTGTTTGTTTATAACATTTAATTTAGTGTCAAATGAAAATGGAAGATATCTATTATTCAAAAGAAATATCGAGTGAATTTGATGCTGCCCAGAGCAAGTTGGTTCCACATAAGTGAAAAGACGTGTACGACAAAGGATACGAATAGTTTTACGAGCAGTGGCCTTCAAAAAATGTGATTTATCGAATTTATTATGTTGTCTGACATTTATATAAAAACGACAATTTTGACGTTTGAATAGCTGTTGCTTGGCAATTTTATAAGCTCTCGGGCGATAAAAGCCAAATTGTGCTAGTTTTTGGGGGGCGGATAAACAAGTTTATGATTCCAAAATAAAATAAAAAGAATATAAATTATAAAAATTTAAGGGATGACATTATCAAAAACAGAACTTCCAATAGCCAAGTGTCGCTGCAACATATGTTTATGTACACTTACTATATCTACAGAAATATCACTGAGATATTTTTTTAAAAGTTTATGTACATAATAAAAAAACAAATCTGAATTTTAGAAAATTTTGATGATCGGTAGAGGGCAATAGACCTATCACTATAGAAAAATTGTAAATAAAAATTTCCTTTGCAACATTAATTCTAAAATATTGAGCGCGTGTTGCGAATCTAAATTTCAAAATTTCATTTTCCAAATTAAAAAAAAAAATTGAGCCCCGGTAGAGGGCAAAAGACGTTACACAATTAAAAAACTCAAAATAAATATTCGTTTTAAAACTGCGAAAGGCAACTTTTAATAGCTATTCCAAAACCGATATCCAAAATTTTGAAACTTCGGCCCACCCTAATGTATACGCATGTTACAAAAAAAATGTCATATCTACTACTTTCATAGCAACAAAACAAAAATCTTGTGTTTTAATTATTTTCCGCACTTATTTTGAGATTGAACTGGGCCGGCTCAACAAAGCAAGCAAGGGATGCGCTGTCGCCATATCTACTACTACTATCGGTTATTATCATGCGAAGTCTGGCGATAAATTAAATATAAATTATAAATTAGTCCAGGAAATGTACTGTAAAAATGCCCCCACTTTCCCACTTATTACACAGAAATCGTGTAATACCATAACCATTATATGAGAGAGAACTTCATGCTGAATTCAAATTTTCGAACCATATTATCGTACCTTTAACAGGGTCAGAGTAGTGGACGAAAAAATTAAAATTTATAAGAGTTGACAAATTATTTAAAACTCTTCGATAATTTACTTCAATAGTAACTTAAGTTGTTGATTATTGAACTAAGTAGGTATTATATTCCAAATGCGTTGCATCAGCAAATGCGAACTTATGTCACCAAATTACATTGGCAACAGCGTAAAATTAGTCAAAGCTGTCTTTGTGTTTGTCAGTGTTTATATGCTTGTATTCGTTTCATCTCTGTATACATTTAATAAATTTTTATTAAATGTTGCGGGAATTAAATTCCAAGTATTGTCCTTTTGTATATTTGACACTGCATTCGTTTTTTTTTTTATTTTCGATGATCTCTTTATATATATATATATATATATATATATATCCACAATTTCTGATAGCAATTTTTTTCTTCTTTGCTGTAATTTGTACGTTTCTTGTCCATATCGCTGAAGACTTGCACCGTAACTCCACAAAACGAAACAAGTTTATCATGAACTAATATGACAACTGACATATATAACACATAAGTCACCGTTTTTTGTTTTACATATATACAGGGTGATTCATCGGTCTGTCCTCTCTTTATAACTCTTTTATTTTAAGTCAGATAGAAAAACTCTTCAAATATAATTTATATGATATAGTATTATCTATCTACGTACCATATCCATTTATATACAGGCTGCACCATTTAAGCGCAACAATATGTAACTTTATATTTCAAAATGGAACACCCTATATTTATTTATTTATTTTGATAGTAAATTAGATTCCCTTTAAAAAAGTATTAAGTAATAAGAGGTCTAAAATTATAAATTAAGAAGTTATTTACCTTTATTCGTTGAATGATATGTTTCTATCATGTTATTATTAACAAAGTAAGCTATGGACAGTTTGATCAATTGTTTCGATTTTAAACAAACAAGTTGTACAAATACTCTAAGTTTATCATTGTTGATGTTGATGTGAAAATGAATAATTCAAATTTTAGTAAAGATGAGATGGTTAATATAATATTTATAATAGAAAAATCTATTGAAATTGAAGAACAAGTTTTCGAGCATTTATTATAATTTTGCATTATTTAGTCTGTCACTAAATTTTAATAGCTTCTTTGGAATTAGTGTAATGTTTAAAATAAGTATTAATAAAAAAGGATCAAAATTTTGTATTATATTATGGGTTTTTCCACTCTGAACTACTATTTTTTTATGAACGTATATAACTTCTTAATTTATAATTTTAGACCCCTTATTATTTAATACTTTTTTAAAGGGAATCTAATTCACTATCAAAATAAACAAATAAATATAGGGTGTTCCATTAAGAAATATAAAGTTACATATTGTTGCGCTTAAACGGAGCACCCTGTATACAAATGCATATGGTACGTAGATAGACAATAATATATCATATAATTTATATTCGAAGAGTTTTTCTATCTGACTTTAAATAAAAGAGTTATAGAGAGAGGACAGACCGATGAATCACCCTGTATAGATATACAGAGTGTCCCATTTAAGGTACGAATGCATTAGGATCTCGAGAACCATAAGAGCTACGAGGTTGGTTAAATTAGATAAAAGTTGCCCCATTAGGAGACCATTTCAATGGTATTTTGTTATTTGCGAAAAAATGCATAGGCCACTAGATCTAGGCGAAAATGTAAATTTTGCAGTTTTTTATTTTTGCAAATAACTTCGAAGTGTGAAATTATACTGAATTTTGGTTTGCACATCTTTAGGGCACTTTTTTATGTTCTTTCGACTGGCGATGCTCAATTTTTTTTATCAATGTTAGTTTTCGAGGATTGATGTCAAAGTTTTAATTTTTATATGGACGCCATATTGGAAAGTTACGCCATTGAAAAGAGATTTTTTTTAGCTTTACAATGATATAAAATAGTAATAATTTATTTTTATAATTAACAGAGAAATTAACAAAAAATGTTATTAATACTAAAATTTACAGTACAATATTTAAATATTAGATTTGGAGCTAGATCTCCAGATTTAACACCTTTAATTTTTTTTTATGGGGATACATTAAAAATAAACTTTTTATTCGGGAATATCAGAATGAAAATGTGTGTATGTGTGTATGTGTGCATGTGTGCATGTGTGTATGTGTGTATGTGTGTAGGTGTGTATGTGTTATGTGTGCATGTGTGTAGGTGTGTATGTGTGTATGTGTGTGTGTGTGTGTGTTGTGTGTGTGTTGTGTGTGTGTGTGTGTGTGTGTGTGTGTGTGTGTGTGTGTGTGTGTGTGTGTGTGTGTAACAAAATTTTCGTCTACGATAACTCTAAAACTACAATTCCAAAAATAATAATTCTTTCGTATTCCTCTTCGTTGCATCCATATGAAGAGCTCATTATAGATTTTGGTTATAATTGGTCAACCGGAAGTATCCTCATTTGAAGATTTTAAGAGTTTTTCTTGAAAAAACGATGGTAAATATAATTTTTTCACATTTTATGTTATTATAAATATTAAAGAACATTGTAGGTATTCTCGATACGATTTAACTGCATTTTATACTTCATATTAAATGGATATAGAGTTATAAAATTATAAAGAAATTAAATTTCATAAATTAGCTAGCTATGCTAGAAACAGCTACTATAGTAATAAAATTCTGATTGAAAGATGTCAGTGTCAAGTGCAATTGACATATTTGTATAATAATTTTACTCGAAATATAGGATCTTTTTGCCCGAAACTTTCTGTATGGAATTTGTATAAAATTTTTAATAATTCTCAGTTCACTGTGATGATGGCAAAATCATTAGTTTGAAAAGCCAACTGAGTGAAAAATATGAAATTATTATAATAAATTATAATTACTTTGGCCAAGGTTATTTCGAATTTTAAATGGCACAAAAATTGACTCGTCCCCACAGATATTAACAGATTTTCCAGGAAAAACGTAATAAATTATAAACCAAAATTTCGCATTACAGACTTTTCTATTTATTGGAACAACAAATTAGATTTTGTTTACAAATGATCAACCGGAAGTGATACTTTACTTACAGCTCATTGCTACTTTAAACATAAAATTGGCGAGAGGTCATGTGCTGGCCACATCAGATTTCTTTAAGAATTTATTTAATGTTCTATAATTTTTCATATGTATATTTTATACTGAAAAGTGTCATGATAATAATTTTTTGTTTTTTTTATTAATGTGTGATTCCTTTTTAAAATATAGAAATTATAAATGTATTTCAAATGCCTGTTTAATAAAAATTTATACAGATTTGCATTGTACTTGGAAGGGTCGTAGATTACAATAGGAGTAAAATTTATGACGGGCAAAAACGTCAAAAGCAGGTACAAATTTAAATCTTACAAAAACTAGAATGATTTGAACTGCATTACCGACAGTGACGCCGCCTATAGTTCTGACATCTATGAGAAATAGCGTGAACTGTTTTCGAGCGCGCTGCTATTGAAATGTTCCTATTTGGGCAACATTTTCTTTTAAGTGCAGTACAAAATCTACGTAATTTTTTATTAACATTTATATATCTGGTAACAATATGAAGAAAATTACTAATTGTATTTTGGTTTAATAATTTTATTATTTACATGATTTACGAGTGATTTTATTAATAAATATTAAATATATTTTAGTAAAGTAAAGTAAAGAATAAATTCATATATACATTTTTTTTGTTTTGGTATGCATTTTTCAATTAAAAACTATAAAAGCACTTAAAAGAAAATAGATTTTTTGCTTATGCAACCTGCATTATTCAATCCCCGCCTTAAGAAATGCCACAGTAAGAATTTTAAATGAAATTAGGCCAAGAATGCTGAGAAAAGTTATAGAAGGAACAGAACGAAGGGCGCAGAAGTGCATAGAACGAAATGGTGGGTTAATAGAAAATTTATTGTATAGTTTTTGTAAATTATTTTTGTATTTTTAACATTATTCGTTTATTAAATAGTTATTTTCTTAAACAGCAGCCTTCGATTTACTTTTTTCAATTAAATTTTAGTATTAATAATATTTTTTGTTAATTTCTCTGTTAATTATAAAAATAAATTATAAATAAATAAAATAAATTATATCATTGTAAAGCAAAAAAAATTCTCTTCTCAATGGCGTAACTTTCCAATATGGCGTCCATATAAAAATTAAAACTTTGACATCAATCCTCGAAAACCAACATTGATAAAAAAAATTGAGCATCGCCAGTCGAAAGAACATAAAAAAGTGCCCTAAAGATGTGCAAACCAAAATCCAGTATAATTTCACACTTCGAAGTTATTTGCAAAAATAAAAAAACTGCAAAATTTACAATTTCGCCTAGATCTAGTGACTTATGCATTTTTTCGCAAATAACAAAATACCATTAAAATGGTCTCCTAATGGGGCAACTTTTGTCTAATTTAACCAACCTCGTAGCTCTTACGGTTCTCGAGATCCCAATGCATTCGTACCTTAAATGGGACATCTGTATATATATATATATATATATATATATATATATATATATATATATATATATATATATATATATATATATATATATATATATATATATATATATATATATATATATATACAGTGGACCCCCGGTACTCCGACAAACGTTTTGCAGGGCAGTGTCGGACTATCGAATTTGTCGGATTATAGAGTACTGCCTAAGACCCCCTATAGTCCGGAATTTTTTACAAACGAGTACCTTGTAATCCGACAAATTACAGATCCAGTGATAAGATTCTATATGTTATACTCTGAAATACAAATCATACTTCATTATGTATGTCAAATTTAGTAAATTAAACAACACAATAGATAGCTTACGTTTTATTATGAAATTAACGTCATTAATGCTATAGAACTTACAAGCAATAATAACTTTACATTAGGAAATATGTAATTGTGTACAAACAAATGTACATACTAAAATAATCAAAAATTATGAATAAAAATAACCTGCTCAATCATGCATTATCTACATTAGCAAAGACTGTTAAAAAATATTCAATAATAATAGTCATGTCGGATTACAAGGGGTGCCGGATTACCGGGGGTCCACTGTATATATATATATATATATATATATATATATCCCAATTGGCGGGAGGTTCCTATGCTCCGATTTCCGGAACCTTTTGGTATGTTATTCAGCGCATTCAGTGATTTTTTACTTATCACTGAGCGCATTTTAATGGACAGCATGACAGGATAACATCTGAAATTCCCTGGTCTATTGGACGTATTTGCGTGCTTGAATTTTTCTCATGTAGATGTAGGGACTTATGATTTTAGAATTTTACTGTTGCCATCTACTGAGTTCGGAAGTAACCTCTTAAACAAAGACGACAAGCTCGAAGAAAGAGATAGCAAAGCACTATACCATGATCTTAAATAAGAAGACGAAAATATACATAAATTAATGAGTATTAGTGAAAAAAAATTGTTTCAATATTGATTAGGTCGCAAACTACAAGCGATTAAAGTTGATTACTAATTAGGTATGACGCGTTAGGTCCTAAGAAATTGATTGGTCGCCTGATTTTAAAAACGAGATTCGCGCGTCTGCTGCGGTCACCTTTGAAAGATTATGAACTGTCACGTTGTTGTATAACCTAACAAAGAATTTACAATTTTATGTTTCATGAATTTGTTTAATTGTAATATCTACTAATATTAATAATAATAATAATGTATTTATAATTAAATAAATTTGCAATATGTATTAATTAAATTAATAATAATATTAACTAATCAAAACAAACAAACACCAGCGCCATCCGCCGTCATACTTTGTAACTGTTTCAATGTTCTAAAATTTATTAAGAAAAAAATGCTTATTATTTATGTTATTTATGCTTAATAATAATTTCTTCGTAAGTATAACGTATAAGTTTTTATATAAAAATATTTCAGCTATGCAAACATGAAAAAATCTGCTCTCTAGAACTAACACCACTGGAAGTACCAGCTACGTCACGCAAGAAATTCTTAACTTTAAAAATTCATATCTCGCTTCTTACGTAAGATTTTTAAGTCGCGTTTGCACTAAAATTCTTATTTCATCCCGTTCTTACAGAAAAAAAATTAAAGAAAAAATGGTATAGGACCCTATTTAAAACCGTATTTAAGTGTGTTGGATAATTTCTTGTTTCGGTATTATTTTTTTTAGAATTTGTCATCAACTAATAAATCATTGTTATAACAAAACTGATCACTCATCCATATGTCAAACTCCACGGAAAAATAAAATATCAAATCAGATTCAGACAATACGTTGAGAAGATAAGAGAGACCATGGTAATACAAAACTATCTCTTTCTTCGAGCTTGCTGTCTCCTTCTAAAAACATGCAGTGTTGGAGGGGAGGATGTATGTTGTGTGACGTCAGTTTCATAAGTCCCCATTATATTTATCATTTTTCTAATTTTCCTGTGATTTTTATTATTAATCTTAGCTTTGATTTTTATGTTACCTTCTTAATATTATATTCTGTTAAAATTTATGTCAGTTTTTATTTTTTGTAACCCTTTCTATATGGCGATGGTGCAGAAAGTTGCATCGAGGCGCCAGGTCCCCTAGAGCCGGCCCTGAGATTGAGAACATTTAACATAATTAAGTTTTGACTTTCAAGAGAAGCAATATATAGAATATATACAGGTGTTAATTAAAAAGCGAGCCATATACGTTTAACATGGGAAATCAGTTTTTCCTCGCGCAAAACTTCCCATTTAATTTTAGAGAAAAAAATAAAAATAATATATTTTGCATGTTTAGTAAACTGTAAAATCTAATTTGAAATTTAATAAAAATTGCTCATTTGTCGTGATATCCATGGATTTCATTTAAACAATATTATAAAGAAATGCATATCGTTTGAATTGTCAGAAATTTTATTTTTAAGTAACACCCTGTTATATAGAAGAACTATATTTTTTGAAACGTTTATTGTACCTTTATTACCACACTTTGTATCGATAAAATAATTATTTTCTTAGATATAAATTAAAACATTCATTAGGATTACTGTAGTAGGTAAATCATTTTTTAAAAATTTTAAAATTGTGATTGTGAATACCTTGAATAATGTAAAAAAATGAGATTTCGCACATTTGAAAAGAAATTGATTTGTAAACTTTTTTAGGCAGAGAAAAAAGATTTAGGACGATATTTTTACTACCTAGTGCCAAATACCAAGTGACAACCGTGAATTTATTGATAAATAATATTTATTTTAGTAGTTGTGTTTACTTCATTTTTTAAACAAAAAATTCTGATCGATATGCATTTGATAAAGTTTAACGTCATACATTTATGAAAAATATATTAATAGAAAATTATCTGCAAAAACTATTCTATGACGTAAGTTCGTAATGATTCATATCTTTTCAATTATCAAATGAATCATTCTTGACGAAGGTATGAAAAGCTCTTCATTGTTCTTTATTTATTATCAATATGATACACACATTGTAAGAAAATAATATGTTAAGTAAGAAGTGTCGTAATTACATAAGTTTTAAAAAAATAAAAACAAAATACTTTCAAATACATATACTCTGAAATTAGGTTCCCGCAGTTCAGAAATGTTTTGTTAATGTGAACCTGCCTTCATGTCAATTGTAGAAGAATATTATAAAACATGGCCGACTGTGTTTGATATCATTTTTGTTGAGATTTTACCATTGATCATTATAATTTGGATATGCTTTTTGATATTGTAAGCATGTAGTTACAAATTTAAACTGTAGTTTTAGTAATTATTTTTGCGTGTCATGTTCCAGACCATTCAACTGTGATTTGTTGGTGAGATCTCATTTTAGTGTTGCAAAATTTTCAAGGTTACTCCTGTGGGGTATTGATTGCAGGTATTTTAAATTTAAAACATTATAATTAAAAGACATTTGCTAATCAATCAATTTATAATAGGCATACTTTATAAATATATACAAAAATGACTACTATGCAGCAGTTTTGTTTGCGATGGAATAACCATCAACCAAATTTCATTTCTGTGTTCTCAAGTCTTCTTAACAGTGAGTCCCTAGTTGATGTTACCTTAGCTGCTGAAGGAAAACATTTACAAGCACACAAAGTCGTTTTATCAGCATGTAGTTCGTATTTTCAGGTAAGCGCATACATTAGCATTTTAATATAAATCTAACATAACATTTACCTTTTCAGTCATTATTTACAATAAATCCATGTCAACATCCTATAGTAATTTTAAAAGATGTTAAGTTTATAGATCTTAAAGTAATGGTAGATTTTATGTATTATGGGGAAGTCAATGTTTCTCAAGAACAGTTACCGCACATATTAAAAACAGCAGAAATGCTGAAAATCAAAGGTTTGGCTGAAATGCCTGACTCAACTTCCTTAACTAAGTCGCAGAGTAATTCTGTGGAACGAGCAGAGTTGTTAACTCCTGGTGATTCAAATTGGAGTTCAGATGCACAAAGACGATCTTTATCGCCTTCTCCATGTCCTCTCTCACCAAGTTCTCGGAGGTAATAGCTTCTTAACATTCGTTGTAAATCCTTTATGTATTTATAATTATTTTACTACAGAAAACGTTTAAGAAAATCATCAACAGGCTCGGGATCTGGATCAACAGAACGCACCTCAGAAGAGCATCCTAATGAAGCACATCTAACTTCTCCAAGTGGTAGTATAATTAGCACGCATATTAAACCAGATCCTGGTTTCATATCTGACTGTGGAACTCCTTTGAGGTCTATAAAACAACATAGCAGTGATTCTGAACCTCATCGAGATAGTTCACAGGAAAGTGTTGAAGGAGACACACCTCATCAAATTACCCTGGTGTGTAACAAACTTGGTAATGTGTAACAATCATTTTATTTAATTGATTTATATAGCAAATACCACAACATTCTGAAGTAAACATGGTGCAAAATGTTGAGCAAAACCCTGTTGACATGGCGGGCCCATCTACGTCATCGGGGTGTACTCAACCACCAGTTGCAGGTTCGTTGAATTATAAAACTGTATTTATATTATGTGTTGACTAAGATGCGCATGTTTACGTATAAATTTCAAGGACAGTATTATTTGTTTATTAAAATAAGTAGTGCGACAGTAATGATGAGTTTCTAGTGTAGTGATTATATAGTAAAAAGGAAGGCTAAACGGTGGACAGCCAGTGTGAGCTGAGTAAGAGTGCAGTGAAATTAATTTCGGTCGGTGTACTGTACGAAATCCCTTTTCCCCTCCGTCCATTGGCGAACAGGTTGTCAGAGATCAATGGTAGAGGGGCAAACGCAAATCATTTCATTTTAAAGCTAATTCATTCATTTCATGCATTTTTGACCTGAACTCTGTTTTACTTGTCTTACTTCTTCTCTTACATTCACGCTTTGTATATGTTTTCAAAAACAGAGATTCAGTTAACAGAAATCTGTTTATGTCGCTTGTGTATAACAAATCATATTTAGTACAGAAAAGAAATAATTACTTTCACTAGGTTTCGTTTCTGTACATTATAAGTTTTGTTTAAATTGCCAGCGAGCATTCATCAGTTGACACTGTTTGCTAGAGCCGTTGAGCCTCGCCTGTTCGCTTCTCTGTGTAATGCCTGTGTCCTGTTGTCCTAGGGTTGCAATGGGCTTTTCTGGAACACACCTACCATCCTCGATTCGCACTTTCCTCCTGCCATACGAACATGACTCTCCCATCTGACGTACAGTACAATATGGCGGACGAACCTCTGCCATTATCAGCACTAAATGCTGAAAACGTACAAACGCAAACAAATTCAGCTGCAAGTCCGTGCAACAGTGTGTGTCAGTCTCCTCCGAGTACTTCACCGCCACCTATGATGCCGCCCAATATTCAAGTGCAAGCTCCTACTATCGTTCCAGTGAAGAGGAAGCGCTCCATCAATCCGCAAGCTGATGAAAACTTTGTAAAAGCTCTCGAAGCTGTTAGATTCGGTGGAATTGGTTTCTGCAAAGCTGCAAGAATGTTTGGAGTAAATAATAGAACTTTATGGTTAGAATACAAGAAAAGAGGATATCCAATAAGCAGATTGAGTATCAAGAATCGTGTTGCTAAACTTGACAATGCGTCTTCCTCGGAACAAAATCAACAGGCGCAGCAACAAATTTCACAGTCTTCTAACGAACCAGCGCAGGCAGTTTTGTGCCCTCCGCATTCAGTTACTATGATTGGCGCTACTTTCCCAGCAGATTTTTCACCTGCTTTACAAAGGTCTTATCAAGAAACTTCAATAATGGCTCCTCCGTCTCATATTACAGTGCAAGGAATGAATTTCGGACAAATGTGATTTTTTGTGGTTCCTGATATAATTATTCATACTCGTCACAACTAACCGCAGCGTGCTTATATTTTTTTAATTTTGTTTATTTATTTATATTTTTACTTCGAGATTAATTATTTGTGCTATATGTATTGTAAAGGAGTGCCATATACACTGCCTAATATTTAATTTTTTTATTGATCTCTGTCTTGTTTAGGCTGTTTGCTATAATTAATGTTATTACATAATCATATACAATACTCGTATTAGTGTTCATTCTCATTAGGTAAAAGATTTTAATCGTTAAAGAAATTTTAAGTATAATCAAATTTAAGAATTGTTTTGTCATTTAGAAAAATTTTCGATTGTTGTATCTAAATATCTAAAATATTTTCTATTTTACCAAATTATGTCAACTAAAGTGGTATTTTTATGAAAAATACTAAATTTAACAAAATAACTAGAAAATAACTTATAATTTGCTATAAATATAATATATGCTTTGTACTAATTAGTAAAATAAACAATTTAAACCGCAATTGCATTACATTCATAACAGACTAGTCTTTACTTTAACTGTGTGCTGTGTCACTTCGTAATGTAATGAATAAAAACTTACTTTAACTTTATTTTATTCCAGATAAAATCTCAGTTCAGACAATAGGCCCCAAACGTGGTAGACTCCTCATGAGACAACCTCGTGTGAAGAAAGAATGTGATCCAAACCAAACTTCGCCAGAAAACGAGCCAATGTCCCCGCAGTTCTTGTCTGTGCCACATGCTAGAGTAGAGCGCCAGCGTTCCGAACCAATGCCGTCGATATCTCCTCCGCCGCTAAATCTTCTCACTGTTCCCGGCACTGGAATATTGGTAAAGCAGCATTCGCATCCCCTTTTACCCAGTCAAACACAAGCGGTTAGTCAAATTTTATATTAAATTTAACATAGCTGTAGATGATTGGCTATTAGATACAGCTAACTGCACTTGCAAGCTACTAATAAAATAACGCTTATAGATTGGACAATAAAGTTTGGAATAAATTCGAGTTTTTTACATGAAAAACTTTCTTATTATGCACGATACAGAAAATTGACGTAGGTCTTTATGGGTCAACTTTTTGAGACATTAATAGGGGCACGGAAGATCACGTGACCTATCATATGTTTTGTCCCTTTCTCACTTCAGACTCGATCTTCAGCTCTGTCTCTGTCCCACGCTAATTTCAGATTGTACTTTCGACACAGTGCGCATGCGTCAGTTTGAATAGCTGTCATATTTTTCTAGTAAATTTTAAGAATGAGTGCGCAAGCGTGGAATTTTTTGCCATTTTGTTATTTGGCGGTTCTTGTGCATATAGCGATTGATTGTGTTATTGTTATTCATTGTAGTGTTTTATTATTTGTTTCCTTTTGTTATCTTGTTTGTTGTTATTTCCTTTATTGTTATTTTCTGTTGTTTGTGAGTGTTGTCATTCTTTTTCAAACGATGTCACTGCGTTGTTGGCTGCAAGTTTGTCGTCGGACTATAATATAAAATTGTTTGCTATCCCATCAAGTACCGATTATCGAGGTAATATTTAAAACCTAATCATATTTGAACATAAGTATAGGTAGGGTAGGTGTGGTAGGTAGGTTGCATGTGAAAAACAAGAGAGACGTCGTCTGTGGCTCGTGGCCGTTTATATTTATGAGAATATCACTTGCTGACATATTATCGATTACTCAGATTTCATAGTAGGTCGTTGATGAAACCCTAAATTTATAAATTGTCAATTACTGTTGGTAATATTTGCTTTTTAAGCAAGAATGAAGACGAAGAGCATCCTGATCGTAATACTTATGATTATGAATATACATACGATCACATTATTTTGCGATCTTCCATTATATTATTAAAGAATTCAGTAAAAACCTATTTGATTCTTATTGCCTTCATTTTATTCTCATTTAATATTTTGCTAGAAATGTGACAGCTATTCAAACTGACGCATGCGCACTGCGTCGAAAGTACAGTCTGAAGTTAGTATGAGACAGAGCTGAAGATCGAGTCTGAAGTGAGAGAGGGACAAAACATATGATAGGTCACGTGATCTTCTGTGCCCTATACAGAGGAATTTTCTATCGTCTTTTGTTTTTGACCTACAGGTTAAAACTTGATTTTCGCTTATTTTAAAAATACCTCGTATCTCGTTTATTATAAAACAATCAAAAAATGAATGTATAGACAGTTTTTATACGGTTTTCATGTCTTATGAAACTTGTATTTTAATGGGAACATATATTGAAAAGACTCATTTTTTCCTTATTTTACGAGTTTTTTATTGATGTATAACAAGTCTAGATTCTTTTGTTTTAAACATGAATAATACATTAATTTTTATTTTTTAGGAAAAAAAATTAAAATAAATTCGAAAAAAATGGAAAAATCAATTACAGATCATCATTTGTTTATTTTTAATGTTATTTTATTTATTTTTACTCATTTCCTAATTTATATACGTCAGAATGCGTATTAAACCACATTTTTTGAAGGGGGGTGTTTCGAATTTTGGATTTGAAAAGTATATGAAATAAGGAAAAAGATGAGGTTTTCTACTAAAGTTTCCATTTAAAAAATATTTGTGTTGGGTTATATATCGAGTATTATTAAGTTTTGAAAATATCTAAATACACCACGTTATTCTACGTAAAAAATGATCTAACCTTTATCTTTTAAAATAAGCGAGGTATGATGTATTTTCAAAATAAGCGAAAATAAGTTTTAGCCTGTAGCTTAAAAAACAAAAGACGACAGAAAATACCTGTGGCGCCTATTAATATTGTTTCAAACAGTTGGCATAAAGATCTACATCAATTTTCTGTAGCGTGCATAATAAGAAAATTTTTCATATAAGGAGCTCGAATTTGTTCGACCCTGTAAAATTAACTGAACACGATTATATAATACTTTGTAGATATGCATGTTGCCTCAAACGTCAACGATCTCAAAAATGTACTATTCTCATTTAATTTCTTCATACTCTTCTAAGAAAATATATTTTACAGAAAATACAAATTATATAATGATGTAGAAACACCTACAACACTTTATTTGCTTATTTATTTTGTAAGTAGTGTTTTATAAAAGAATATATGAATTATTATCGTGTAATAAATTAATTTCATCATGTAATATTGTAAATTATAATTTTTGATAGGACAATTTAAATGGCTGGAATTTACTTAATGGTTTTATAATTTACGATTTCTAGCCCTAAAGAAGACTGTTGTACAGTCGAAACGTCGGCCAGGAAATAAATAATTTATGTAAGACTGCGTGTCCGATTATTTTCCATTCGTCCATTATAGTTACTGCTGTCCAGGTCTTCTCTGCACTTTTTTTTACCAAATGTCATTTCAAAATGTCAATAAGAAAATCTTTTAAATACATTTTAAACCATTTGAAGAGGTATTGGATAAAATTTTGTATGGCACATGTGTGTTAATTATATTATTATTCACGAAAGATAACTATTCAAAGTCATTTGTTCGAAGAAAGAATACACAGCACTTTATAGCAGTAGCTTAGCAGCATTTTGTATTAGAAAGATAAAGATTAGTTGATGTATATCTATTTAATTTATATGGCGTGGTGTGACTGATATACGTAAATGGTGACATAACACATTAAAAATAGCAGTGACGTATGTCGTAGAATTACAGACATATTTATCTACTGTACTGCCATTTGTACTAATGTTTATCCAGTGACGTTGAAATTTGAATCAAATTATTAATTTTTGGTTTTCGTCAAGTCTATATTTTTTTATATGCAAAAACATAGGCGAAGAAGATAAAACTTTGAGAAAAACATTATTTAAAAAGAACTAAAATTTCCAAAGAAAGTACATTTATTTTTTCAATTAAAATGTATCCATAAATATTTCGCGTTGCACGCTATGGATACGAAATGCAGTGAAGTTATTTGCAAGTAATATATCACACGGTTCATAATTGACCTTGAATGGTCATTTCGTGAATAATACGCTTTTTTGCGTGACTTATTTGCAATATAACACACTTGTACCTTATATATTTATTAAATTAATGAACTATTTAAATCAACCTTTTTTACTAATAATTTGTTTTAGTACAAATCCATATTTATATTGTATAAAACAACCTAATAAAAAAATGCTAATTTAATTTATAGTAGAATATTGTTATTATTGTAGAGATCTTCAACTCCATTACCAGAATCATCATCAGCCCCTCTACCTGTTCACTTTCTGGTTCCAACAACCAGTAGTATTGGAGAAGCAGAGCGAGCAATAAGTCCAGTTGTTATAGTAACAGATCCTCTAGCTACCTCTCCAGAGAATCCTATGAGAGCCGATAGCGCTGCTACTGCTACACTTCGAGTACGCACAGAGGAGTTGAAACGATCCATCTCTTCACCACAGGTAAATTTACATCTAGCCTTAATGCTTGATTTACCTTAACGATACAATAACGATATGATCATGATACAACACTTCTTGGTTCAATGTTTTTACCTTTCGTCACCTTTAGGTAAGAAAGGTATTGTAGGTGGTCAAAAAATTATAATTATTAATCAATAGAATACGATTTTACTATTTTTACAATGATGTCTGAATGTGTGTATGTGTAACAAAAATTTCGTTTGCGATAACTCTAATACTATGTACAATTTCAAAAATTACAGACTGGTTCTCCACGTTCGAGCCATTGTCCAGTGGTACGACAAGGTCCAGCTTTAGGTTGCAATTACTGCTGGAATACAGTTGATGCGCACGGAAGAATATTACGGCGAAAAACAAAGTACCATTGCCCAGAATGTCAGACTAACCTGTGTATTGTTCCTTGTTTTCAAGAGTATCATGAAAGACATAGCGGTGGTACGCACACAGATCCGGTAGCACTAACATCGTCAGTTATGCGAGTCTTTCCAAAAACTAGTTCCATGTAAAGTGAGGTTAGTGATCAAAAATATTTTTATAAAACTGTTTCTTATATATTGTCGTAATTACGAGATGGTTATTGTTCATGACTTCGATGTTTATAACAATAATTTCTATGAAGATTTCAAATTTTATTTTTTATAAGATATTCAACTGATTTCATTTTATGACAAAATGTTGAATCTGTTGTATTTTATTTATAGTAAAATTGTACTGTAATTGGTTTTAAACAAAATTATATTTTTATAAAAAGGAATCGTTTTTAACTATTGTTATTTCGAGACTATTTAATATTACACATACACAATTTGTTTTTATAAATATGTGTTGTAATTTTATTTTACAATTTGGATGTTCTTGTGTAAACTGCTAATATTCCATGTAGCTTTATTTTATCTCGTTTCATATTAATTTTACCGTATTGCATACTAGAGACAAATTTAAGCGCTACATAAAATAGATTTTTAAAGTGAAGATATGTTATAGTTGTTATTAGCGCGGTTGCACTAATTCATTTTTAGTGCATTCATATAAAAATTAAATAATGTGTACGCTCACTAATTACAAAAAAGCTTTAAATGATTAAATGATGGAATCGAAGTTTTTAAAGAACACTATTTTTATGATACACATACAAATCATACAATATATATTTTTGATGACTGTAAATTGTTTTTTCTGTCCAAATTAGATTTACTAAATGCTAACAGAGATGGACTGAAAATACAAAATGTTTCCGAAAATTTATCAAGTCAATAAACAATTTATTGAATTTATTACAATTAAATACTGTGATGGTAAAATTTCGGAATGTATAAAAATTTATTTTTTCTCACTTCTATTTATATAATAAGGCAACAGTGAAAATAAGATCTTAAATATAAAATTTAATGAAAAATGAGGCATATCATATATTATAAATGATACAAATATGTATATTTTATTCAGTCCGTCTCAAAAGATGTATATAATTGTTATTGACGTGATTATTGATGTTAATATACAGTGATGTGTGTGTGATAGTTCAGTACCTGTTATTGTAATTTGTACTTTACTATGTTCAATGAATGCATATTTTAAGTTTACTATTTACTAATCCGTATGAATGGAGTTGTGGTAAAAGACATTTTGTATATATGATATTAAATGTCGTATTAAGATTATTTTGCAAGTTATTAAATGTAAATATTACGGACTAAGTATTTTAATTTCAATATTAATTTATTTTAGTTGAATGGCCTACAATATGCAAAGAATTTACTGAATATTTTTCACCGATTTGGACCATAAAATACATTACCGATAAAATTAATATAATTTTAACAGCAATAAAGTATACTATTTCGGAAAACCGGTGCTACAATTCAGTAATTTAATAATTGTAACATTGCTGCTCTATTTTAATTTTAAATGTCAAAGTCCTGTACATATATTTTTGTAATACCTTGTACTGAAATGTAGTGTACCTGATATTATTGGCATGATGATTAATTTATGCTTTATTTGTAAGATGTGTAAAAAGATGTAAATATATTATATTAGTAAAACTTATTTGTTTTTATTACTCTTAACTATTTCAATGAAACTATAAATAATGTAACTGAAAGTTTAATATCCTTTTTTTAGTTAACTTAGTAAAATGAATTTTATATACATACTGTTAATTCATTTGAAATTAATTTATTACTATCCATGTAACAATCATTATACTGTGTATTTTAAATTAAAAATTGTCTACATTACTTTTTCTTCTCAGGCTCTGTCTGTTCTTTTGGGTGAATTTCTTCCACGTCAGAACTTCTGAAGTTGGGAAACTGTTCCCAAGGAGCAGATAACTCAAAACGTCTGAATTCCTGAGCTAATTCCAACGGTTCTACAACGACACGTTTCTTTTCATCATCATAACGAACCTGAAAGAAGCAATTATAACACTTTTGCTTAAAAAAAATGTTTCGAAAATGTTACTTCAACATATCCAGATAATGGAAAATCCCTTCTGAAAGGATGACCTTCAAAACCATAATCAGTCAAAATTCTTCTTAAATCGGGATGATTTGCAAAGAACACTCCATACATGTCCCAAATTTCTCTTTCATACCAGTTTGCAGCTTTAAAAACATCATTACAAGATTCAATAGGTGTTAGTTCATCCGTATAAGTTTTAACACGTATACGGGAATTGAATCTCAGGGATAATAGATTATAAATTATTTCAAATCTATTAGGCCTGCTTGGCACATCCATTCCTGCAATGTCAGCAAGACTAGCAAACTGTGCATTATGGTGATCTTTCAAGAACTGTAATACGGGAACAACACCTTCAGGAACAATCAAAAGTTCAAGCTCATCTCCAGCTGTTATCTGCACTTTCTGAATATATTTTGGCAGACACTCATAGACATACTGTCCAAATTCAGTAAGTTGTGAGCGAACCAATGGATCGAATTTTCGCACAGTTGCTACAAATAAACTAATTAATGTTAGTGAAAACATCAATTTTGTAAGTTCTTACGCCTTTCATCTGTGGTTGGTTTCTGGGATTGATCGGTCTTGAATCTTATAGAATTTACGACAGGAGTTACTGTTTTAATACCTAAACATAGGACAAAGTAAATAACATTCTGAATCTATTAGTAATATATAATATTTATTAATACTTATGGCTTTAGAACGGATAGAATTTGTTAATTGTCTTAAAATTGATGCCATTGTAAAATAAATTTAATTTGTTCCTGCTCAAAATGACATAACCATGACATAAACGTATTAGTGACTTTTGTATTAAACACAAAATGTTACTCTCCAATTTTTATTTTTAAAAAATTACGAAGAACAAATCCATATCTAAAAATATTAATCATTTTGTAAAATACAAATTATATAATTATTTAGACCCTTATAATAATAGCATATTATAATACAAAATTATGTTATATGTAAATAATTTGAAATACCCGCTCTATGTACCTGGCCTTTTGTGACTAAGCGCTAGTAGCATCCGGTCTAATCATCATTTACGTTTCCGAAACACGCTTGGGTAATACATTTTCGTTAGAGTAGTGTATTTGTGTTAAAAACTTAATATATTACACATATTTTGTAATAAATATTAACTATGAAGTGAAAAAAGTTAAGATACTAAAGTATATTCGTTAAAATGACGCAATTTTTGCCTCCTAATTTGTTGGCATTATTTGCCCCTCGAGAGCCTATTCCATATTTACCACCAGCCAGTAAATTACCTCATGAAAAGAAAAACAGGGGCTATGTTGGTGTTGGAGCATTCTTAGCTGAATTTGAGGTAAATATTAATTATCAATTCTATAACTTTTTATTAAATGTATATTATTTAGGATCCCAAGGACACGCCACCACCTACCAGAGTTGAAACTAGAGAAGAAAGATTAGAAAGAAGACGTAGAGAAAGAGCAGAACAAGTTGCGTATAAATTAGAACAAGAAATTGCAGTATGGGATCCAAATTCCATGCCAAATGTGACTGGAGATCCATTCAAAACATTATTTGTTGCTCGAATTGTAAGTTTTTTCTTTTCATCGTACTGTGCAAGAACATTATTTTTATTTCATGTTTTTGTTGCAGAACTACGATACATCAGAGTCTAAATTACGAAGAGAATTTGAAGTATACGGACCAATTAAAAAGGTGAGATTAAAACTTATTTATACTTGTACATATGCAGGCTGTCCATTTTTCGAGGCTCACTATTGGCGAAGAAAATGAACTTGTAGCCGTCTGGTAAAATTATAAACTTCCCAAAAAATAATCTAACTGTTGTGTTTACGGTTGTCATACTTTCCTTTAAACAGTACTGCACTTTAAATCAATTTACATTTATTAATACATGAACTTTACTTATTTCCCTGTGAAACACTAAGTTATCACCACAATAGACTTTTTCAATTTAAAGAGATAGTAGATATGCGCAATGAGGATCTGCGCATATTAAGAACATCTGAGATCTATGGTGCTTGTTAGATGTAAAATGTGAGAAAAATCATTGACAACTTCAAAATACTTCTCGAAAGAAGTTATAAAAGCTTTTGACGTTTCGCCAGCTGGCAGTTGTTCGCGCCATTTTCTTACTATTTGCAGCGATAGAAAAAAAATAGCCGTTAAATTGAAAAGGTCTATTACTCTTTTCGCCGGCCATTTTATAAAATCGGTGCTGCCTCTGTTGGGCATTTTATTTTGCCAATAGGGTACGAGCAGATACGTGACTCGAGCGACCTTGACTTGCTTGTGATCAGCTGATTTGTGTGCGCATGTTATTTTGAGAAGAACATTGTCAATTTGAAAAGACCAATGTTTTGACTTATTTTGATTTTGAATTGCTAAAATGTTAATATTTTACAATTTTTAGACAGTAAAACACATGTAATTAAAAATAATAACATTTTAGCAATTAAAAATCAAAATGAGTCAAAACATTGGTCTTGTCAACATGACTTTGTTCTTGTCAAAATGACATGTGCACACAAATCAGCTGATTCTAAGCACATCAAGGACCCTCGAGTCACGTGTCTGCTCGCGCCCTATTGGGATCTCGGAAACTAAAGATACGAAGTCTGTTAGGTTAAATTACGGTAAAGTTGTCCCATTAGTAGACCATTCACCATTTTTAAAGATGTAATGTATTTGTTTTTCCCGAAAAATTCCTAGGTCACTAGATAATACAAAAATTTAAATATGCTGATTTTTATTTTTACAACTAACTTCGAAATATGAAATAACATGGAATTTTAGTTTGCACTTCTTTAAGACACTTTTTATTTTCTTTTGAACAATGATGCTCAATTTTTTTTATTGTTATGCGGTCTTATTAAAAAGTTCTTTAAGATACTTTTTTATTTTCTTTTGAACAATGATGCTCAATTTTTTTATTGTTATGCGGTCTTATTAAAAAGTTACATCATTAAAAAGAGGATTTTCATTTGTTTAAACAGTAAAAATGTAACAATTATTAATTTTATAGGGTAAAAATAATGATTATGGCAATGAAGCAAATGAAATAATCAATTAGGAATTGTTATCTGTTTATTTTCATGTTTAATTTCGTCATTTTCATTACTATTTTTAACTTATTCAGTTTGAAACACTTCAAATTCCGTTTTCCATGTGGTCGTCGTCTATTATGACTCCATATAAAAATTTTAAAACTATTTAAACTGAATAAAATTTTAAGATCGAAATTAGAAAATAAACAATGAAAATAAACAAATTATAATCTATAATTATGTTTTCATTTGTTTCATTGCGACATTATTGTTTTTACCCTATAAAATTAATAATTGTTGCATTTTTGCTGTTTGAAACAAATAAACATGTTATACATGGTTGAAAAGCTAAAAAAATCTCTTTTCAGTGATGTTACTTTCCAATATGGCGTTCATATAGAAATCATAATTTTCACCTCAAAGGTAACTCAAAATGTAACAGTGATAAAAAAAAATTGAGCATCGTCGTTCGAAAGAAAATAAAAGTCACCTCTACAAGTGCAAACCAAAATTCCATATTATTTAATATTATTCGTAAAAATAAAAACCAGCAAAATTTGAATTTTTGTATTTATCTAGTGAGTGTCCTATGAATTTTTTTGGAAAAAACGAATACATTTTTAAAATGTTTTTCTAATGGGGCAACTTTGCCCTAATATAATCGTCTAAGTATTTCTTATAGTTTCCTATATCCCAATGTTGAGCCTCGAAAAACGGACATATTGTATTTCCTACTTGTTCACACGTTAACATTTCAATTTGGTGACGGGTCGTTAGTAGTAGGTAAATTAATACCTCACAATATTCCTCTCAAAGGGTGTTTAACTTTGAGTTTGCAGGTTGAGGTTACATCGCTTATTCTTTTAAACATTCTAATTTTTTGTTATTGTTTTAATTTTTGAAAGGCTTTTTATTAATGTACTAATAAGATCTTGCATGATTTTTTGTCTTTGCTTCGAAAGAATAAGAAAAAATATACTAGTTTTTTTTATTTTATTTCATATAATCGTTAATTTCGGCTGAATTATTCCACTTCTCTCCTTGCCTGATGACGTACGTGATGTTCGTACCTTGAGATACGGGCAAATTTCAAAGCAACCGTTAAAGAAATAAAACTACCTTAGCTATATATTTGCAAATACCTTATATCTCGCTTATTATGAGACAGAAAAAAATATTTAAATAATGTTAATACCGCATTTTACGTATAATGGGGGAGTTCAGTCATGTTGAAATATAATGATTTTTCCACATTACTGCAATACTATAACATGCACTATTACTATTAATGCAATACAAGTAATAAAATATGGCGTATATTTTTGTACAAACGATATTAAAATTAAAATTCAATGTCAAATCACAAAAAGCAAATTATTTTATTTTATAGTAATTTACATTGCAAGACCGTTACTTAGAACTTTACGGGCGAGACGGTACCTGACGAGCGAACGAAGCGAGCTCGTTATCCGTGCAAGCACATAGATTTCGGGTAACGGTTGAGCATTGTACAATGTTTTATGATATACTGAATCGTAAATAAATTGAAAAAATTATTGGAACACACCACAATCAACCACAATACATTAAACTATTTGATCGAAACAGTCTGAAAACATATGGCGAAATAACGAATTAAGGCCTGGCGCGCACTGGCGATTTTTATTGAACAACTATTTATTTGCAAAAATGGATTTCATTGATTTAAATGATCTCGAGCACACTGACAACTTTTTAATTACGGCAACCAAAAAATTACGACCTCTATGTTCCTGGTGATAAAACTATTGCTTGAAAAAATAGACCGCATGTAAATCAGTGTGACCTAGCCGAGGACCTAGGGCACTAGCAACTATTTGCTCGCTTGACCACGTCTGGGGTAGCATTTCTTGGCATATATAAACACTATTGCCGTGTGGGTAGACGGGATATTTTCTGTAGTTCTGTACATTTTTATAATAAATACCTATATCACGTCATCAATTTGACTTTTGACACAGAAAATTTTATAAATGAATTTCAAAAACGGCCGGAATTGTAAATCAAAAATTTGGAAACATTATGACAAGAATTTAAAAAATAAAAGAATTATTAATATATAATTTATAAAATTGACCTGTTAATAAAGGTGCCGAAATAAGTGGATCTTTTTTAAAATCTTTTTTTCTTGTACGTTGTACAAGTGCACCAACACATGCGATCTCTACAAAATTCATATTGAAAATGTATAAAATTGTGAAATTGTTTAGTAACCAGTGCGCGCCAACATTCATATGCAGGCAACTTTTAAGGTAAAAGATTTTTTAATAACTCAACCTTTAGGCGCCTGGCCTAAATAGAACTGTATATATGTTGCTATGGTTTCAACAAGGTTTCAACAGCCTGTAAATTTTACGGGCGGAGCCCGTAAAAATCTTCCTAACCACTAGAGACAGAGCTATGTTATAAAAGGTTTACGATTCAGTATAACGTAAAATATGTAAACGTAAAACCTAGAAAATACGATAAACCCAGAAATTAAATTGTCAAGTGTCAAATGTAAACATGAACAGATGGCCGTTATGCTTCTGTCTCTTTCTATGAACCACGTTTTGGGCACGTATGTCGAGACCTAATTTGCACATAGTTGATGTTATATGTACGCCGTAATGGCGGGAAGAAAATATTGCAAAAGTTTAAAAAAAAAATTCCTCCGGTATTTTAATTTTTTTTTTACAAAATATAAAAGTAAAAACGATTTAGATTTAAAAATATTTTAACATAAAAACTCCCCCATTACGTTGTGAAATTATATTTATTCAAAACTTAATAATTCTCGAGATATAGTGCAAGTATAAACAATTATTTAAATGGGAACCTATGCTGAAAATATTCTCACTTTTTCCGTATTTTATAAACTTTTTCAAGATGTACAATGTACATGTCTTAATTTTTTGTTTTAAACAAAGTATTAATTTATTGAGATGAAAAAATTAAAAATTATTACAAAACAAATGAAAAATCATTTACAGATCATCATTTGTTTATTTCTAATGTTATTTTCTTAATTTTTACTAATTTCTTCAAATTGTATACGTAATTAATAATTATATTTTTCTTTTTCCAAAAATAATAAGTAATTATTCAAATATTTATTATTTTATTTTTCAGATTGTTGTGATTCATAATACAATAAATGGAAAACCTCGTGGATACGCATTCATCGAGTACGAACATGAGAGGGACATGCATTGTGAGTAACCGAACTACACTGTATATAGTTTACGAAATAACCCATCATTTTGATTGCCCCTCTAATATTACATTGCTGGATCGGTTAGAATAATATAATGAAATATATCACCTAAAAATATTTGCCCAATTATTGAGTAAGTACAATGGTTGGGCAAATATTAAGTGATTAATTTGATCCCTCTAATTAACCCTGTTTTCGTATGTAGCCAGCAAATGTTTCATGCATTGCGTTTAATTATTGAAATTAATGCAGGGTTTTTCTATTTTCTTGGTACAGTCCCAGCTGGTGGCAACTAGTGCCGTTTGCCCATTCCATCTCTTATTGCTGGCTATATAGGTTTGTATGTGTGGTAAGAACCCTACATACAAAGTCATTGTCTGATAGGGTTTGTTTTGTATTTATTGAAAAATCCAAACCGAACTCAATTAGTATTAAATTTCTATCTTTAACTTAATTCTTAATTCAGTTATTAAATTTTGCAAAATTTTAAGTCATACGGTTCAGATTTATTAAAAACGCGATTGTTGGAAAGTTTAGATAATTTAGTTGTTTTTATTTTAATAAAGTAGTTTATTAATGGTCTTGCGCGTACGTAAGTAATTTGCGCACCAGGTAATAATGGATGCATCTGTATTCAGCGGGTTGTTTAACGTAATTTATTCGTAACTGCGGTCGTATTACGTAAGTAAACTTGGTAGGTATTTTTTCAAATATTTCTTACAATCGCAGATTAATTGTTACATTCACAATTTAAATTATGTATGTAGTACAATTTTGTGTAGAATATATTTTCATGTGATTATACAGAACTAAATTCGTTTCATAAGTTGTAATCTATAATTACAATGAAAAATTTTCTATTTACTGTGTTTTTGTGCATAGTAACACAAAATAAATACATTTTTAAGTTGTAAATGTAACAGTTTTACTCCAAAATCTTCTGAGTTCGTCAGACAAAATTGCACGGTGCAAATACAAAGACAAAATTTGGAAAAACGGAAAATGATAAACGTGAACCGAGTTTGGATACTTGTTGCCCATGTATCTCTTTCAGGTCCTGTGGTAAGCCGTGCTATAACCATTTATACAGTGTGTTCATAAATTTCAGAGATAAATTGCTTGTGTGATGTACAAATGTTTGTTTACATAATATTTTAATTTTATGGCCACACTGTACTAGCTCGTTATATTTAACGTATGTGAATATTATGTAATTATTTACAGCTGCATACAAACATGCGGATGGTAAGAAGATAGATGGTAGACGTGTTCTTGTTGATGTGGAAAGAGCAAGAACTGTTAAAGGCTGGTTACCTAGGAGATTAGGTAAGCTTATTCATTTTAAATATAAGCAATTCCTTCTTTATTCAGGTGTATTAAAAATATTTAAATCGCACTTCAGTATTCCGTATGTAAAACGAAGACATAATGTATAATGTTTTTTTTGTGCTTCCGCCCCGTCCGGTATAAGTAGTTTTACATTACTTTAATCGCCCAGAAACACTTCTTTACAGGTCTAGGCCGACAAAAGATAAGAACTTTTACGGTTATAAGTTGGTATTATGCTGGTGAAATGTCAACAAGTATTTTCATTACAAGAATTAGCAAAAGGTTTACAACTTTTAATACTGAATAGTTAATTGGTAACTTAAATGAACACATATTAAGCTAAATATAATAATTATATTTGAACATGCACTGTACAACTGATAAAAAATGTTTGGTTATTTAATCCATATCATTTTCACTTTAGTGATGATTTCATATAAAGAACTTTGTTGCTCGCTCCTCAAAAAACATCAACTTTACAGTGACACATGAGAGCATAATAGTTATTTTTGTGCAACCGGGCGGGAAATAAGCATTTCGCGGCCGTTGTCATGGTAGCGGCCGCGAAATTAGGGAAACAACCAAATAACTATTGTATATCATGGCCGCGAAATCACTCTTTAGCGTACCGAGAGAAACATTGTCGCCGAGACCGCTTGCGGCCGAAGCAAGACAATCTCGAGGGCGCTAAAGGATTTCGCGGACAAGGTGTACACAATATTTTTTGTGCAACCGTAAAAAATATGTAATTACAAATTTTATTAATTTTCAACAGTTTCATTATAAATAGAAAGTTAGCTTTTAAGGTGACCATGGGATTAACATTTGATAAACAAAATCATGCAATTCTGAAGTGTCAAAGCGATTGTTTACCTAATTTCGCGGCCGTTACCATAACAACGGTCGCGAAATCCAATTTCGCGGCCTGTATTGCGGCTGCGAAATACTTATTTCGCGTCCGGTTGCACAAAAATGTTTTTTTTTTTTCATAGTACTCTTAGAAAATAGTTATTTGTGTATTAAGAACGTAAAGTGATACTTAGCGGAGCGCTGTAATCTTTAGAAAGCGACAATGATACTACACTCGTAACAAACGCATTATTTTTTCTACGTTCGTTCTAATATCGATATTACTAAAAAAATCTGACAAGCAGAAAGTAACGAAAAATGTATCTAATATAATTTTGAGTTCAGGAATTAATATTTAAAATTGTCAATATATTTAAATATTTTAATTCCGAGCGAACGAAAATAGCCATTTGTATACCAAGTGCTGAAAGTGTTTCTTTGTTATTGGGCCCTATTCTCTAACTCTGTAGTTAATTTTTAACCGCTGTTTAAAATTTTTATCCAATAGATAATGATTTGATAACTAAAAATCCCTTTTTTTGTTATATGTCAACATACTTAATGGTTAAAAAAATTAACCACTGAGTTACAGAATAGGCTCCATTATCTATTTATGCATTTGTGATGCGTATCTATGGCAACAACAAATATTGTGTAAACATTCATATAAAGAGTCGCTTTCAGTATGAAAAACAAACCAGAAAATTGTATTTTCAGAGCAGGAGTAAAAAAAGGACTTTCTTACTCGCTCTTCAAAATACATCAACTTTGCGATGAATAAGATCGTAAATGTCTTTCTCATAGCACTCGTAGTAAAAATAGTTTTTGATGCAGTTTATTTTTTGTCTCTTTTCAAGTGTGTTTCGATTTCTATAACACTATCACTGCTTGAAATAAATGCATCATCTCCCAGAGTATTATAACATTTGCATTTGATCTCAATATTTTTATATTATACTGTGTATCTTCAGATTTTATTTATGACAATGGGGGAGTTTTCGAAATTTTTATTTTTTTATGTGTTAAAATATTTTTAAATCTAAAGCGGTTTTATATTTTATAAAATTTTGAAAAATATCTGAAAAAAAAATATTAAACTTTTTGCAATATTTTCTTCCCGCCATTACGGCGTACATAACATCAACTATGTGCGAATTAGGTCTCGACAGACGCGCCCAAAACGTGCTTCATAGAAAGAGATAGCAAATACGGTCACCTTTTTATGTTTACATTTGTCACTTGACAATTTAATTTCTGTATTTATCGTATTTTCTAGGTTTTACATTTACATATTTAAAATCATATAATTTGCTTTTTGCGATTTAACATTGAATTTGACGTATCAATATCAAATATAGAAGACATACGTTCATGTTTTAATTCTAAACTAGCGCTCGTAGCGGACAACTACGGCGAACCAAAGATGTTGCATACGTCACCGTATTGCGGACGATTTAACTAACGATAAAAATAATATCGTTTGTACAAAAAAAATACGCTATATTTTATTACTTTTATTGCATTAACAGTAATATTGCATGTATAGTATTGCAGTAATGTGGAAAAGTCATTACATTTCAACATAACTAAACTCCCCCATTCTATGCTCACCTGCACTCTTAAAAATTTCATGGAACATTATACATTTTTCTTAAACTAGAACGTAGTTTTTGTCCTTCGTTCAATTTGCACTTTGATAGCAAAAATCTAAGCTTTTTACTACTAGTAGTATAATATCAACTTTGTTTAATTTTTGCCTTCGTGTTACCCGAGCATCAAATTAAATTTATGTTTGGGCGTCAAACAAGGCATAAATTAAAATTCTCTTTGCAATTAGTTATCTTGTTATGCAGCTAGTAGCAAGGACATATTGTGTTAGAGAAACATTGTTTTATAGAATTTCGTCAAACAGACTATATGTTTTTCGTACTAGAACGCAGTTTTTGTGTTTCACCCAATTTGTACAACTTTGGTAACAGAAATCTAAAGTTTCTACTGCTGGTAGGAGATTATTTTATTATCATCTCCGTTTAATTTTTTGCCTTCGTGTTACCCGAACATCAAATTAAATTTATGTTTGGGCGTCAAACAAGGCATACATGAAAATTCTCTTTGCAACTAGTTATCTTGTTATGCAGTTAGTAACGAGGACATATTGTGTTAGAGAAACATGTTTGTAGAAAGTGTTAAATTGCTTTATAGAATGTTGCATATTTTAACTATTTTATTTTCATTTATAGGTGGAGGCTTAGGAGGTACAAGAAGAGGTGGTCCAGAAGTTAACATCAAACACTCTGGCCGTGAAGATAATGAACGTGAACGTGAGCGATATCGTCTGGAACGCGAACGTGAGGAGCGTGGTCTTCGAGATCGTGATCGTGACCGAGACCGGGGGGAACGTGGTAGTGGTTTAGGACTCGGCATGGTGGAACGAGAACGACGTCGTTCACGAAGCAGAGAGCGTCGTGAACGGAAGAGAAGCCGTAGTCGATCCCGAGAAAGAAAGAGGCGTCGCAGCAGGGATAGACTTAAAGATCCTGAAATTGAAGAAGTTGAAAGACCCCGAGAAAAAGAGAGAGAGCGGTAAGGGAAATATTACCGAGTAGTAACATATTTTGCCTTTGTGTTACTTGAACATCAAATTAAATTTATGTTTGAGCGTCAAAAAAGGCATAAATTAACTCTTAGTTTAAAAATTGTGTACTTATATATGTATATAGTAGTAAACTTCATAATTAAGATACATTATTTATATAGTTTTCATTTTAGTAAAATCAAATTAGTAATTATTGAGATTAAACTAAAAATATTGTTATGTTTATAGGGAACGTGGTGATCGGGAAAGAGATAGGGAGCGGAAACGAAGACGATCTAGATCACGTGATAAAGATCGTGATAGGAGTGAACGTAAAAGAGATAGACGAGACAGAGAAAGGGATCGTAGGGAAAGAGATAGGGATAGAGGAGACCGGCTTGAATATATTAAAACAGACGAGGGTGGCGAAATTCGTATTAAAGAAGAACCGATTGATGGTAAGTATAACTGGATGGTTACGAAATTATTTTGCATTTTATTGTGATTGCTTTTGCAGTAACTTTCCTTTCCTATTAATCAGTTTTCTTTAAATTCCCTTTTCCTATTTTTCTTTAATTCCTTTTCTCTTGTTCTTCTATTTTTATCACATACAAAATGCTAGAGTAAAAATTCTGAGGTAACAGGGCCACTAGAACTAAAGCTTTGTCTATGTGGTAGTAAACACCTCAAACATTTTTTGGAAATATATTAGAAGTACTCGTAGATAATCAAAATGGTGTATAACGCTTATTAATTACTGTTTAAATTTTTAGATTATCCCGACTATTCCCAATACCAAACGCAACCGTATGATCAATCGCAAATTAAATATGAGGAAGAAGATGAAAAGAAATTTACAATTCCTGACAATGCAAATGGTGGCCGTGGTAACTACGATGACTATGAGGAAGGAGAAGCGTATTAATTATTTATATTCTGAGCACTTTATAAATTTTAACAAGCAATATTATTCTTTTATTGTAGAAATTGTATTAAATGTGAATTATTGTGCTTCTTGTCAATTTAAAAATCAATTTTTACCTTAATTACTAAGGTTTTTAATTTTTAGAATCTAGATAAGAATGTAATGTGGGTGTACATATTTCATTATAATAAACTTGTATCTCTACAAACATAAGTTTTATTTTACAATTAATCACATTTATATAAGATTAGTCTGTGGTACTTTGTAATATTATCGATGTAACAGTATTACCGGTTTGTCCTCCAAATTGAAATACTGGCGTTGGAATCAAATAAATAACTTTAAAAAAATCTGCAAAATGTTCTTCAAGTTCTCGGAAAGTCCAATTGCAAGAAGTTATTATAAATAACCCATTAGGTTTTGTAATGCTTACAACTTTATCTACATATGATTTTCTTTTAATATGTGAATTCGAGGTTAAACTAATTGCATCGTAAGTTCCCTTATCATGAACTATATCAAATTTACAATCGATATTATCGAATAAAAAATCTAACGCCTAAAATATTAAAAAATATAATTACCATATTATTTGCATATAATAAGCAATTACTTTGTAGTTAATATTAACATTTTCTTTCTTCGCTATTTCTTTTGCCAAGACGATAGCATCTTTAGAGTAATCCACCCCTAATAAGTTAACAAAGTCATTTTTCGCAAGTTCAACAAGAAAATGCCCATTTCCACATCCTAAATCGATAATTTGTTTGTCTTTCGTTACTAGTGGACTTCGAATCATCCATCTTAGGACTCGATCAACACTTTCTTCGCCAAACCATACTTCACCGATATCTCCATGGTGTCGAAAATTATCAATTTCTGTTCGGTATCGATTATCCCAATATTCTTGAGTACCAAGAACTGATTCATTTAATTCTTCTGAAGATACTGCAGCCATACTTGGAAACTAAAATTTTGAGTACTGCTGTTCATTTATCATATGCATGCAAATAAACATAACCTTAAACTTATCGAAAAGCGTTTGATTTTTAAGAGTAGAATATCAAAATGACAGAATTTAAAATAGAAGAAACAGATTTATACGAACTTTTAGGTGTAGAATCAACATGCACTACGTCTGATGTAAGTTATTTATAATCTACCATTAATGTGTTTATTAACATGGATCTATGATTTTCTAGATTAAAAAAGCGTACAGAAAGAAGGCTTTGGAATGCCATCCTGATAAAAATCCAGACAATCCTAATGCAGCAAGTTTATTCCACCAATTATCTAAAGTACTAGAAATATTATCTGATGAACCCGCCAGAAAGGCATATGATAAAGTATTAAATGCTAAAAAAGCAGCTGCTCTTCGACACAGAGAATTAGATAGCCAGAGAAAAAAACTGAAAGAAGATTTAGAATATCGAGAACAACAAGCTCAAGCATACAAGAAAAAAAGTGACGATGAGCTACTTAAAGATGAAATTGAGAGACTACGAAAAGAAGGATCAAAACATTTACAGGAAGAAATGGATTATGTTAATAAATTAGTAAAAGAATCACAGAATCAAAGAGCGCCTGAAGAATGGGAGAGTAGTAAATATCGTATTAAAATAAAATGGCAGGCGGCTAAAAATGACGAATCAAATGGTGGTTATACTAAAGAAATACTAAATAGATTTTTATCAAAGGTAAAACATACGATCTCGCATAAACAAATTTTTAATATATTATCATATGTTTTAGTACGGAGATATAAATGTTTTAGTTATGTCCCCAAAGAAAAAGGGCAGTGCTCTTGTTGAATTCAAAACAAAGAGAGGAGCAGTACGTAATTAATCCTAATTATTTGCTTTTTTCTGATACATAATTGTATTTAGGAAATGGCTGTAGATTTGGAACAAGGATTGTCTACAAATCCACTTACATTGGAATGGGTAAATGGTCCACCAAGTGGCAATAAAAAAAAATGTGAATCTTCATTAGTAAAAGAAACTGATTTCGAAAGTTTAGTACTACACAAAATGAGACAAGCAGAAGAAAGAAAGAAACTTATTGAACAAATGATGGCCGAAGATGCGGCGGAATAAATCGTCTGTACACTATGTTTACATATTGTAATAACGTAATAATAATTAAATTATACATGTTATTTTACCTGCTTTCTTACTACCACTTACTACGTTGTTTATTAAATTATAGGTTATAAATTCCACGTGAAACATATGACGTTTGGTAATATTGAATAGAAACAGTAGATGACTCTACTATTGCGAAAATATGTAATAGACCTGCCACATCACTTCCAGCAAAGCATGTTTTTAAATCAAAATTTGCAATAATTACTTATTTTTACCAAACAAAAGACGATTTTACGTAAAATTGAAGTTAAACGACGTACCTTAATAACTTCAGTTAACGAAATTAGTTATATACTATTTATTTCGAAAGTAAATATTTGGGACAAGTAAGAAGAAAATGTTGAGACGGAAGACGCTTTCACGGTCACGTGATCAATTTCATTTGGTGACTTCGTCCTTTCCTCTAAAGTTGTAGGTATATTGATGATGACTTCTCAACAACTACAGCCCAAACGGGGGATTATTAAACAGGTAAGTTATTGTTTGAATCAAACATTGCTTGTAATAGTTACATCTTTAATTTATATTATTTTGCTGCATATATTTTATGAACTGTCAATAATATTCCTGTTTATACATAAACGTGGTGTGCTTAGTTGGCAAATGTGCACGATCTTATCACATATGGATTTATTTTCGTGTCAAACTTTACTTCTGTTTGGTACTATTTGAACGGTAAATATTTGACATTAAATTTAGAAGTATTATATGTGTAAATATATGTCGTTTTATCATGTGTGGTTATATTAAAGTAGTATTTACATCTTTATGAGTTGGCATATTTTCATCTTATATAAGAACTACCCTTTATTTTTTGAATGAAATTTTATTTTTAGATCCTTTCTGGGGATTCTGTAATAATTAGGGGTGCTGTAGGGGCACCACCACCAGAAAAACAGCTCTCCTTTTCAAGTGTCATTGCCCCAAAACTTGCAAGAAGAGCAATTGGCAAGTTAGTGGTGTTTATTGTATATCTTTTTAGAAAAAAAATATTAATTAATTTGTGTTCTAGTTCCGATGAAACTAAGGATGAAGCTTTTGCATGGGAAGCTCGTGAATATTTGAGAAAAAAACTTATTGGAGAGGAAGTGTGGTTTACTGCAGAAAAACCCCCAAATACTAATCGTGAATATGGAACTGTATACCTTGGAAAAGGTATTTCGAACTATTTATATTTATACAGTTAAATTTGTTTCTCATCTAAATATATTTGTTAGATTTCAACACCGCTGAAAACATTACTGAAGCCCTAGTTTCCGAGGGTTTCGTTTCCGTTCGCCGCGAAGGAAATCGTAACAGTCCCGAAATTGCTAGACTTGCAGAACTTGAAGATGCTGCTCGTGCTGCAGGAAAAGGAAAATGGGGTGAAAATGCTTCTAGAACCGTTCGTGAAATCAAATGGTCGGTCGAGAATCCACGCACTTTTGTTGACAAATTCAACGGAAAGCCCGTGAAAGCTGTGATAGAACATGTGAGAGATGGTTCAACTGTACGAGCTTTTCTGTTGCCAGACTTCTATCATATTACATTAATGATTTCTGGAATTAGGGTAAGTTTTTCAATTTATTATTTATTTTTCTCGTCCTTAGTGTTACCTGTTCGCTGTAATCTGTGTTCAGGTGTCAGATGGGACGTACATTAATATCATTTCTTGGATTTACTTTTTTTGTTCATTTACAATTAAAGTAGTTGTAGATTTGAAACACAGTTATTATAAAAATATTGTTTTTCGTTTCATATGGAATAAAAGTGTATCATAGTGTGTGTTTATAGTGTCCGGGATTCAAATTAGACAACGAAGGAAAACCAGACCCAAATGCGAAAGTACCGTTTGCAGAAGAAGCACGTTATTTTGTTGAAATTCGTTTACTCCAACGTGACGTTGAGATTGTGCTTGAATCTGTAAACAATAACAATTTTGTTGGTACCATTTTACATCCAAAAGGCAACATTGCCGAAGCGCTTTTGAAAGAAGGTTTTGCTCGTTGTGTTGATTGGTCCATGGCATTTATGAAATCAGGTATGAAAATATTGTTTTTATTTATTTAATTATTAATTTTAAAATGATGTTTTTATACTTTCGTTCTTCTGCAAAACCTTGAAGAAACATTTAGGCTGATTAAAATAATATAATTGTAATATAAGTTTTTTATATACATAATATTATAGTTATATAAATTTGTAATTTTTAGGAGCTGATAAATTGCGTGCAGCTGAACGTATTGCTAAAGAAAGCCGCGTACGTTTGTGGAAAGATTGGAAATCTTCTGTCCCTCAAGTTACTGGCAAAGAAAAAGAATTTGGTGGTACTGTTTTTGAAATCATTAATGGAGATGCTTTGGTTCTGAAATTAGGCAATGGTCAGTATAAGAAAGTGTTTTTGGCTAGTATCCGTCCGCCTAAAGAGCCAGGTAGAACTGTAGATGAAGAAGGTAAAGCTCCGCCACGTCCAAAAGGTTTCCGTCCGTTGTATGACATCCCTTGGATGTATGAGGCTCGCGAATTCTTACGTAAGAAACTAATTGGAAAACGCGTTAACGTTGTTGTTGATTACATCCAGCCTGCCAAAGACAACTTCCCAGAAAAGATTTGCTGCACTGTTACCATTGGTGGAGCTAATGTTGCAGAAGCAATGGTTTCCAAAGGGTTAGCCACGGTTATCAGATATCGCCAAGATGATGATCAACGCAGTTCGCATTATGATGATCTTTTGGCTGCTGAAACCAAAGCAACAAAATCCCAACGGGGAGTTCATGCAAAGAAGGACATTCCCACTCATCGTGTTACGGATATTTCTGGCGTAAGTGATTTTCAATGGTTACTTTTTTCTTTCTTTCATAATTGAGATATGATGTGTTTATACTTTCGTTCTTCTGTAAGTACTTTGGAGAAAGTTTATAATCTGATAATAATAGGTTCAGTGAAAGGAAATTATATTACTGTTTTACATTTACCTAATTATATTTTTAATAATAAATCAGAAATTATTTTTGTAAATTATTTCAAAATTTTACTTTTTCTGAACCTGAATAATTTTATTATTATTAAATATGTAAATAATTAGTGTGGTGATTATTCAGTTAAGTGAATATTTCTTGTAGGATGCCGTCAAAGCAAAACAGTTTTTGCCTTCTTTCCAACGTGCGCAGCGAATTGATGCTATTGTTGAATTCGTTGCAAGTGGCTCTCGACTCAGAATATTTGTTCCCAAAGATCATTGTCTCTGCACCTTCTTACTTGGTAAATATTAATTATTTTATACTTATGGCGCTAGTAGAATACTATCAGCATCTAAACTGGTTTCTACACGTAGATTTATATTTAACAATAAAATTTAATATTAAATCTTATTCAAAGGCTGATAATAAGAAAATGCCAGGACATTACATAGTGCTATTTTATAATAAAATTTCTCTGTTTTAGAGACTACCTAATTATATTATTTAGCTTATTTGAATTTCTAAAATATATTATTTTTAGCGAAAGTTATTAATATATTTGGATTTTTTACATTGCATTTTAAAAGTTTTCTTTACTGGCAATAACACTTATCTTTCATTTTTAGCTAAAATGGTTTATTAATAAAATTTAATTCTGTGTGTTATTTTAAATTATAAATATATTCACATAGGAGATATAATCAAAACTAAAAGTATAAATTATTGTTACAATTATTATTAATTCATTTTTAATTATTAAAAAGCTCAATTATGGATATGATCAAAGGAGGATGATACTACTCACATACTTAACAGTTAAAACTTTGTACTAAGATATGGTGAATTTACGATATGAGGGGAGGAGTACTTGGAAATTACAAAATTTCTTCAAAATTTAGACATACGTATCTGACTCACTTTTTAAGCATATGAGCATAACCAATAAAATAAAAATCCATTGTTCACTTTATCTAATTAAGCATTCAGGACGTCTCAAAAGTGACGTTCGTTGTTGTTGTTGTTGTTCATATGGGACTAAAACAAATCGAAAATTAAGAGTGGAAAATTTACTGATTGCCCTTCGTTATCAAGTTATTGATAAAAAACAAATATTAACATTTAAACTTTATTTTGATATGTTATAGTTTATTTATACAAAATAAACTATAATTCTCACTAAAGCCTATAGCGTGTTTTGTTCGTGAATTATAAAAGTCATATAAAGTGTAAACAATAAATGTCTCTATTGTAAGTAGTTACTAAATAAAAAATATAATAGGGTTTTCCAAGGCGACGGCTTTTGAGGAAATAAGTATTGCATATAAATTTGATTATAAAGTATATTAATATAAAGTAATAATGATAAATTATATAGTATTTATAAATAATATGTTCAAAATGGTCGCCAAATGACGCCACAACCCTAAGGAGGTCACACAACGAAATTATTTCATTTGATGGTGTTTGTACGCATGCCTGGCTTTTACCACGAATTATTTTTGTTGATGTTCAGAGGTTAAATCTTACTCATGCGTAACAAGAACACTGTAGTTAAACTTATGAGTTTAATAAAAAAATGCATACAAATAAAAAGCACACACGTGCTGAATCAGTAACCGCCCAGTTGACGTGGATGCAAGTCAATGAAGTTTACTTGTGGGTTACGTTTAATTTTCCTGCGCTACATTTTTTGTAGCTAAATTCACTTGACACAACTGTTTCTATCTCATAGTTCATCAAGCATTCTCTCTTGCTGGGGTTGTGACGTCACGAGATAACGTCATACCAAAAGGCATTTTTGTCTCGTACTATAAATCTTTATGTAAAAAAATATGGGCCTAATATTTTTATGTTTACATTAACATACGTGGAAAGCCACGATGATTTATTTGACTGAATTTGGTAGCGGCAAATTCACATTGTAAAAACTAATTTTAAAAACTAAATATTCAATTTTTTTGTAAATTATTATTTTAAAAAATCCATTTTTTTATTAGCTGCAATTGATACAACAAAATCAGAAATGATTGTTAACCCTTAATCTATAGTGACCATCAGTTTAACACTCATATTCAATAAAACGAAATATCCAGCGATAAATGATAAGCTATCTTTATAAGGTGGCTATATTTAGGTGTTATATCATCATTTTTGTTATTCGTTGTACATGTAGAATCAACACAAATATGGGAGGGTTCAAACTTTTGCCGGTCTATGTATAACAGTAAAAACGAATAATATTAGAAACCAATATTCTACACCTGTTGTCACTAAATGTGTTTGCCTACTACTTGAAGGCACAGCAGCATAAACAGCAACAACGCCATAGCCATCAAATTCATTTATGTTATACAACTAATTGGAGCGACCCTGCGTTAAAACTTCGCCATGCTTGATGAAGTTTTAACGGTGGAAAAGATCTTGTTTTCTAATATTAGTTTTTCTTAAAGTGTTTTTTTTTTATCAATAACTTGATAACGGAGGACAATCAGAAAATTTTACACTCTTAATTTTCGATATGTTGTGCCGCCTGTATTAATTTTCATATTGTAAATTCACAAAGACTGTAATGTCATTATTGATATTGAATTTTTTTATTATTTAACAGATTATTTTATTTATTTATATAATGTCCTTAGCTGGAATAAACTGCCCTCGTGGAGCCCGCCCAGGTTTGAATGGAGCGCCTGCAAGTGAAGGCGAACCATTTGGCGAAGAAGCTCTAACATTCACAAAGGAAAGGTGCCTGCAACGCGAAGTTTCCGTTCAAGTTGAGTCTCAGGATAAAGCTGGAAACTTCATTGGCTGGCTCTGGATTGAGAATGTAAACTTATCCGTTTCCCTGGTTGAAGAAGGTTTAGCAGCTGTTCATCCTACCGCAGAGCGATCTGAACATTATCGGGCTTTAAAGGTTGCTGAAGACATTGCAAAGGAAAAACGTCTTAAACGGTGGGTTAATTACGTAGAAGAAGATAAAGAAGAAACTCAACGTATTGAAGAAGACAAGGTAAGCTCGTTTAGAGTTTTATATCTTTTTGCACTCTCCTTAGATCCATCTCTGTTATTATAAGAGATGCTTGAGTCATAGGAGTGCTAGATCACAATACCTCCACAGTTAGAAATATATATATTTTTCTTCAGTTAATACTGATAATATTTAGAAAAATATTTATCTGGCAGTGGGGAACAGATTTTATATGAATGAAAATCTTTTCTTTGTTTATTTTGCGTTGGATTTGTCAACATACATGCATTTACATTTTTATTTAATTCATATTACTTTCCAAATTTTATTACTCCAAAAATTCAGTTATAATTTCAACTTTTATAACTTTGACATTCTGTGTTTTTACTGTTAACATAATATATCTTTTTTTTGTTTTCTTAATGGTGTCTTGCGTTGTAAAAATAAAGACAATTTTACACGTACTACTGTAACGGTACAGAATATGTATAGCAACTTTAATTTTTTAAAAATTTTGCTATTTGCGATATTTTTCAAAGTGCCGTCACGTGACATATGAGCTCTGAGCAATCCGTAGATTTCAGTGCCGAATATACATTTTATAACTTTGACATTGTGTGTTTTTACTATTAACATAATATATCTTGGTTTTTTGTTTTCTTAACGGCGTATT
Source organism: Harpalus rubripes (assembly GCA_963082715.1). Taxonomy (NCBI): domain Eukaryota; kingdom Metazoa; phylum Arthropoda; class Insecta; order Coleoptera; family Carabidae; genus Harpalus; species Harpalus rubripes. The sequence goes on along the minus strand of OY720451.1, from coordinate 31,274,512 downwards.
GCGTTGTAAAAAACCGAGCAAAAATAAAGAGAATTTTACACGTACTTCTGTAACTATTCAGAATATTATAGCAACTAACTTTTTAAAAATTTTGCTATTATTTGCGATATTTTTCAAGGTGTCTCCGGTAATATTAACGGTAGGATAAAACCGTTTGTACATTCAGAGTAATTTTTACCTCCCGTCATTCCGTAGGTAAGGGAGGTAAGGTAATCGTGTCAAAAATTCGATGGTGAGTTTTCAGTAAATAAGCACGAATTAGGGTCCCACAACACGTTTTACTATATTACGATGACGTGTGTGTGATGATTTTTTCGTCCACGATAACTCATAACAAATTTCCAAATATTTGTATTTTTCGTATTTAAGCTTTCTGCATTCATATAAAGAGTTGATTAGATTTTGGGTAAAATTAGATAACCTGAAGTGACTGTTTACTTGAAGGCCATAACAGTTTTTAATGAAAAACTATATTAAAATATAATACAAAACTTTCCAATTGTAGTATTTAAAACTTCTATATCAAGGGGAACAACATATTACATTTTAGCTAAAATTAATAAACCAGAAGTGACACTTTACTTGAAGCTCTGAACAGATTTTCGGGAAAAATATATTATATTCTCCAAAACTTGACAAATTTAGTGTTTAAGACTTTTAAATGAAGAAGAACGACATGTTAATTTTTTTCTAAAATTGATAAACCGGAAGTGATACTTTACTTGAAGCTCTCAACAGATTTTCGTGCTAAAATATGATATATTCCAAAACTTTTCAATTTCGTATTTAAGATTTTTATATGAATGTGAACGACATGTTAGATTTTTTCTAGAATTGATAAACCGGAATTGATACTTTACTTAAAGGTCATTGCTATTTCAAACATTGAATTGACGGGAAGTCATGTGTTTGCCACATCGGATTTTTTTGATATCAATTTGATAGTCTAACCTCTGTTGAACTACAGGTTAAAATTGTTTTTCGCTCTTTTTGATAATACCTTGTTATTATGATAGTTGCAAAAAACAATTTTTTATATTTTGCGTTCATAATGAAGTCATTACGATACGCAATTGCGTATCGTAATGACCTTCATTTCGATACGCAATTTTTTGTTTTAGACGGTTGGTACTAGATGACGTTTCTTTAACCCATTTTTACCTAATTTATTTTTAGTTAATTGACAATTCATTTTAGTAATATAATGTCGTTATTATTATTATTATTTTTTATTTAGGGAAGATTATTTACATGAAAATGTACAAATATAAACACAAATTGAGTAAGTAAATGTTAATATAATGTTCGAATTAGTCCACATAGATGGACTTAGTAGTACTAAAAATTTGTAGATTGAACCTTTGAACGATAGAAAATTATTTTTAATTAATTTTAAAGCGTTTTAATTCAAATATAAGAAAAAATAAAAATTTCCTGTACACAGGCTGAAAGGGTTAAATTGTCAAACGTCAAAGCTGGAAGATAAGAAATTTCAATATAACCTCAAAAAAAAATTTACTTAATTAATCACTTTATTTAATGAATATAATAATAATAATAATAATAATAATAATAATAATACATATTTTCGTCTTACTTTGCATTTCAAAATAAGCAATCAAAACATTCTCTGTTACGCCTTTGACATTATTTTCTTTACACCATGTGTCAAAATTTGCAAATTCTTTCACATAAATCTCGCGCGATTTTTTAGGAAGTAGATTATTTCCTGTAGTCTGAGCTATATTACGTAGCTCAGGCGGAGTGCAACTGATTTCATCTTCCATGATTACACTAAATTCACTTAAATTTGTTCGTAAATATTGAAATGACATGAACTTTCAAATAATAATTGAATGTGGTCAATTCAATGTTACCAACTACAACATTTCACTTACAAATTTCCCTAAATCAACTCGGTTTAATATTAACAGTTTTTTAAAAATATTTTAGTTTGTAGAAGGTGCAAAATATAAAAAATAGTATAAAGAACTCATTTTATAAGACTTTTTTTCGCACTTTTCACTAAATTTTGACGCGTGCGAAAAAAACATGTCTTATAAAATACGTTCTTTAATATACTATTTATATGCACATAGTATAAAGTGATAAAATTGGATTTTTGAAAACATTTTATAATTTTCGAAATATAACACAAACATACTATTTTTTAAATGATAACATGTTGAAAATAGTCTCATATTTTATAAGCTTTTCAATGAGATATAAAATGTCTAGATTCTTTCGTTTTATACACGAATAAAATATGAATTATTAATTTATTGCGATAAAAACATTAAAATGATAATGAAATAAATGAAAAAGTCAACTACATTCATTATTTTTTTATTATGATACTACAGCGTAGTAGTAATATTTGTGATCTGTGCCACTGCGTGTTAAAAAAATCTGCACATGACCTGCCGCCAATTCCATGTTTAAAATAGCAATGAGCTGGAAGTAAAGTATCACTTCCGATTGATCGTTTGTAAACAAATTCTAATTTGTTGTTCCTGTAAATATAAAAGTGTAATACGAAATTTTGGATTATGTTTTATTTTGTGTTCCTTGAAAATCTGTTCAGAGCTCCAAATTAAGTACTACTTCCGGTTTATTATACAGCTGTCTTTGACATGGCCTTCTTCGATATCTCCCTTATCGTTAGAAATAGAGCATAAATTTATACATAGAATTTATTCGTCTACTCAAAAGCCTGAAAAACAAGCAGACACAGTCATAGCCTACCTAGACCGTTAATTTTATTAAAATTTTCTGCTCCGTAACCCGTAGAATATTAAAAAATTTGATGTGGCCAACATAACACCTCCCGCCGTTTAATATTTATTATTTCAAATATATATACTTATATATTTAGTTATGCTGAAAACTTTATTAAGTCCCATTCCATATAACTATGGTTCTGTTTAATATTTTCTTTTTAAAACGTTACTATTATTAATTTTAAATGATTAGTTCTTTGACAGTGACATTTATCTGTCAGTTACATACATTTCAGAGGGTCTATTCTAATTCATAGCCACATCTGCTATATAAGTTCCACTACTAGCCAACAGATGGATTCAAGTCGAATAGCCACATGTGCTATCCGCTGTATAAGTTTCACTACTAGCCAACAGATGGATTCATCAGCCACATGTGCTATCCGTTATAATGACAGATAACACACGTACTGATAGCTTTCAAGTTTGACTGTGGATGATTGTAGCTTTGTTCTTATACTGACAATTTATGTTAGTTCTTGGCGTGGCTCTTTATTTAGGTTTGAAGCTATAGCTTAAGAAGAATGGAAAATAACGATAAATTAAATATAAAATAAATTGTGATCATGCCACCTGCAAAAGTTTGGCATAAACGCCCCAAGTGGACATCCACTTTTTCACTGCACTAATTTAATGTACTTGAAACAATAGTAATTTACGTAACAAGGCCTGAAAGTTATACTTTATTGGGTGAGCAAGTATATTCCATGGCGAACCGTAGGAGTGGTGACCTATAGATTTACTGTATGATAGTTTTTGAAAAATAACTGGATTAATTGTATTGACACATACACTCATATCGATATATTATGTGAATGCGATGTATGTTTTTTGACAGAAGTAAACAATGCCGGGTTTAAAAATAATAAATATTATGTGTAGGTAACAGAGCGTAAGATCAACTATGAAGAAGTTCTTGTAACTGAAGTGACACCAGAGTTACATTTCTACGCTCAAAATGTAGAACAGGGTCCTAAAGTCGAAAGCCTGCACAATAAATTCAGACAAGAATTCCAAGCTAACCCGCCTCTTCCTGGTGCATACACACCTAAGCGTAATGATGTATGTGCTGCCAAGTTTTCTGCTGATGACCAATGGTACAGAGCAAAAGTTGAAAAAGTTTCTGGCAGTAATGTGAGCGTACTGTACATCGACTATGGCAATCGAGAAACAATTAACTCGTCGCGCTGTGCCACTTTACCGTCGGTATACACAAGCGAGAAACCCTACGCAGTTGAGTATACTTTGGCCTGCGTCGCCCTGCCCAAGGACGTAGAGTATGCAGAAATGGCTGTTAAGTATATGCAAGAAGATACTAACGGTCGCACGTTGCATCTCAATGTCGAGTACCGTATCCCAGGATCTCCACCCGCCGCTACACTCTCCGACCCCAAAACCAAGGATGACCTTGCAAAGGCTCTCGTTGCTGATGGAGTCCTGCTCGTTGAGAACAGAAGAGAACGCCGATTGCAGAAACTGGTATGTTAACTTATTCATCTATTATTTTTTCTTCTTTTTTGAAAAGTATTATTAATAATAATCATCATTAGTTGTGAATTCTTTCTTTAGACAAGTCTTAGCGGAAACGATGCCTTTATTCCAGTCTGCCCTGCGCTTACCTTTTGAGCCGCTCATAATTTCCTCGGTCCTTATAATATCTATCAATAAGAAAGAAAAATTAATAATTGATGATTTTTCTTCTTCCTCTTCCCTTTCTACCTTGTTTTTTCCCTTCATTGGAGTCCTCCACTATTTTTTTTTATTTTTTGTTAAACTTCATGTAAACTGAAAGCGATTTGTAATTTTGGAAAGTATTTATTGTTATTCGTTAATCCGTAATAATTTTTTAATATTCTGTTACGTAGATATAGAGATTATTTTGTTCTGAAACAGTCGACTTCGCTAATAATGGGGAAGTTTAGTGTACTTTTTTATTTTATAATTTTATTAAGATTGTTATCAAAAGTGATATTCTATATTGTATTTCACTCAAAGATGCCTAGATATCTCAAAAAATGAAATTTTCTAAACTAGTGACTTCAAAGAACTTCACAGAGAACGTATAAGGCGTTTTTGTAAAGTCGATCGGATGGATTTGATCTAATCTGCGGCGTTCTCGAAGTCAATCGAATTAATCTGACGCGTTCGTAAACTCACTCTGACCAGTCAGATCGAGCGATCCGATCAAAAAATTTCAACCTGATCCATATGCTGGGTTAGCACGGATTGCGTGCGCAAATTTAAAATTGTAAACACTTGTGTTTCAGAAAATGTATTTATTTAAATAAATAAATATATAAATAAATATATCATCACGGCATATTACCCGTTGCTGGGTGTGCCAATCTGCTTTGTACACAGAATTCGGTAATGATGATGACATATTTGTACCGTGCGGGCGTTTACCAGGCGTCACCTCACGGGTACTCATTGCTGGCGTGGAGAATGCTTATAAACATTGCAGAACTACATATATCAAGTCCTTAAGAAAAGAGTTTTTTTTCAAACAAATAAATGACCACGAAACAGTTTCTGATCGAAATAATCTAAACAAGTGATTCAAGTGGCCTTTCAGTCTCACTTGAATCGTCGCATGTATGCACTTGTGAGCAAACAGAAACCAAGTCTGAACTCCTACTTTATAAAGCTCCGCCTCAACTATGAATATACTTATTCGGGTGTGTTGGATCTGTTCGGGTGACTTTCGTTTTTCTTTGTTTTTGCAAAATGAAAAACAAAAGTGAAATAAATTATGTGCAATAATTTATTTTACTTCTCTAATAATTAAATATAATATTACAATATATACATTATTTTGTAATTTACACAACATTTTTTCTTATACCTATGAACCACTGTTTGTTTATTCCTGGTATACCCACATTAAGTACGTCACAAAGCAAATTTAAAATTCGGACTATTATATCTCGTATAATTAGAGGATCTTCAAGCCTATTCTGCTTCTAATTTCTTCCTTACAGTTTCCCGGGTATTTGAAAAAACCTACTTGTTCTATTCTCTTTGTATTCAACCATATGGGAACAGACCCCTCTTCCTTAACTATCCTCAATATTTTTGATTTTAAATACTTATTTTCACACTTAATAATAGGTATTGATGTGTTCGCTTTATGATTGCAGGTTGGGGAATACTTGGCTGCCCAAGAAGCAGCGAAGAAATCACATTTCAATATGTGGCAATACGGTGACATTACTGACGATGACGCGAAGGAATTCGGAATTGGACGTTAGATTGTCACATTCAACAGGTGGTAAACGAACAGAGCGAACTTAAAAATATATACACCCTTTTATCACATTAAATTGCTTGACAAATATACAAAAAGAAATTCTATTCTGTAAAGTAAGCATGTCATTTCATAATGATCTCCTTGTTGTAATCTTTAGTAAGATAAAGCTACGTCAGTGAATATTCACACCAAATGAAGGCATCAATCTGTACATTGTAAAATAATTTGATACTTTTGTATTTTCATAGAATCATGACTCAGTTTTTCTTTTCATTTTTATACATACGTATGCGTATATCGTACGCAAAACGAATTGTGAAATATAGTTTTTTAATGGTGCACTTTGTGGTCAAAGTACATATTTTGTGTAAAAAGTTGAAACTTTAAAAGGGATACAATATTCATGACTGATAATTAATTTTTATTGGTAACCGATGCAATAAGTTTGCTCTAAGTGACTTCTGCGAAGCGAATTGTCAGTCGATTGTCGATTTCAAGTACCGCAGCTATGGAATTTTATTTGTATATTATGATGAACAATTGATTGTTGACAGATTTTTTAATTATATTTATCTATATATATTGTAGTAGAGATTGCTCATTTTTTACTATCAACTTAATTTATTTAGTGTATATTTGTACAATTTTATATTGATCTGTCGTTTACTACGTCTGCCATTTTGAATTCACGTACTAATTATATTTAGTATATCATAACTGTCACTCATATTTAAATCTATTCATGCAGGTTCATGTTTTTATTTTGTGTTCTTGTCTATTTTGTTATTATATTGATACATGTTCATTCATTACTATTTTTACTTGGACCTACACAGACACAAAGACAATAGAGAAGAAATTAACACTGTTTAGGTTTAAAGGAACTTCCTTTTTCTTCCTAACATTACAACGCACTTGTTGTAAACGTCATGGACTGAATATAGATTTCCAACTGTGGTATCTTATCTATCGCATAGATAGTTATGCTCTGTGTGTGTATTGTCGCACAAACGTGACCAAATGCGGTAATGTGTATAATTGTTTCATTATGTACGATTGAAAAATCAAGACCAATTATTATTATTTTACATTTGTCAATTTTTTGGGTGTGGATGACTTGTAAATGTTGGGTATGGCTCTGTACCAATAAACTGTTGAAAGAACCATAAGTTTATTTTACATCGCATTTATCAATAAATATTTTAATTGCTACAATGAATCATTAACTATTCCTGTCCAGAAATTAATAGATTTTATTTTTTAACCCTCCGGAGTTCGTGGTATATCTTTCAGATGCGATATTTTATTAATTACAATTATATACCCACCATTATTGGTTTGACAAAAGACATAATATGGCAAAGTTTTAGAAAATTAGTCTTAGAATATATATATAATATACGCCAAATGTTCCACGTCGAGTTAAGAGCACTAGAAAGTTCTCGCAGGCGATTAAAAGAAGTAAGTGCTGTTTTATAACAGTTTTTTCTAGTAGTCCCACAAGACTTCACTGACACATAATTTCGTTTATTTTGCATCAATATAGGATATTTTGTTTGAAATAATTAGAAATAATGGGCCAAAGACTGTTGCTGCATTAAACTTGAAAAAAAAACACACTTTTTCGTTTTTTTGTAAATTTACCCCTACTCTGTTGCATTGGTCGTAAAAAGAAATTGATAAATGGATTTTGTAGGTAATTAAATTCTCTACAAGACTCTTTATGACGACTTTTACGCTAAAATGAAGTGTTACAGAGTTATTGCGATGTAAAGTGGAAACAAAATCAAAATTTTACAAGTGCGCAATGGACCTTTCCAATTTAAAGAGATAGAAGATATGCGCAATGGAGATCTGCGCATAGTAAGAACAACAGATCTATGACGTTTGATTCTAAAAATATTAGACGTAAAATGTAAGATAACTTTAAAAAATCTTATCGAAATAAGTTACAAAAGCTTTTATTGGAGGTAAAATGTCTAACGATGCAAATTTTCACTGAGAATACAGGTATTTTAATGACTGCAATATTTTTGACGTTTGGTTTGACAGCCCAACTGGCAGTTGTTCGCGCCATTTTCTTACTATTTGCAGCGATAGAAAGAGATAGCCCTTAAATTGGAAAGGTCCATTGTTGCCTTTTTTGGGAGCTTCATAGCTCCGTTACTATGAATCGTGGAAAAAACTTTTCGTATCAAATTTTTAGGAAATTTCATCCTCTACAAGTATAACTTTTTTTCGCTAAAATTCACCAGATAGAAGTTATAGGTGAAAAACTGAAAAAAGCGCCGATTTATGGTGGTTTTTACAAGATGGCGGAGGAAGGGGATTTGAGGAAATTTGGATTTTTCATTAACCAATCATCCTATACAACATATCAAAAATTCAGAACTACCCTACCTTTTGTAGGGTAAAATCCTTCATTTACTGGACTAAATGTTATGTATAATTTTATATTAATCAACAAGGATAGATGTGTTTTTGTTACTTTTTTACAGATTTATTTAGACTACAGTATTGAACAGAATCTAATAGTAGAATCCCCCCTTATTATATTGTGTTTAGTTGAAAATTGCAGCTCCATACGTAGGTTCTACAAAAAGATAAAGATACGGATGATGAGTTACAGAGATCAAGATAAAACAACAGGGCGAACAAATGTGCCTTGGCTGAACATTCTAATACACTAAAAAAACACTCGATTTGGAAAATTTCACGATTTTGGAAGAACAAAATTTCTCCAAACATATGTTTTGTAAAATGATACATATCAGGCATGATCGCAGCAACATCAATACAAGAACTAAAATGCAAGGAATAGATATCGTGAAAAGATGAAAAAGGAAAAGCCAAATATCAGGTCAAATTAATAGTCAATTTACATTTTATTTAAATTCCTACACCAATGCTACACAATCATTAGTGTACAGACGACCAATAGGAGTCCGTATCAATATCACCAACAAAGAATCTTCCACAAGATATTTTCGGCTAATTTCTGATTTATTTTGTTGTCGATTTTTAGAGCAAATTGATATGCTTTTATGAATTTTTATACGATGTAAAACTGAATGTAAAGACCGAATGTATTTTGTGTACTTGAGATGTAATATTTTGTAAGATCTTGTAAGTGTGATAATGTACATATTGCTGTATGTAATACTTTTATTTTATTTTGAATGATTATAGACCCAGAAGTAGGAGTAAGAGTGCACCGAATCGTCGGTGTTGTAAGAGAATAAATGTTTGGCTGAGATTTCGAGTAATTCTTAACACCTAATTATGTTTAATGTTTCTTGTAAAGAAATTTGTTATTATAGTCATTTTTGTAATAAGTGTGGGATATTAACGATTATAAAAAGAATGCAAACTTGCATGGAGTTTCAGAACCACTTTGTTCGCTATTACAAAGAATATTTTTGCAATCGTCCACAAAAATAAGAAAAATTACGAAATGTATTTATTTAAAAATTTTGACATTATCTACAACTTGGGCAGCTTATGGTATTTTTAAGCGATCATGTCAACAAAATAACGTGCGGTTATTTGCTACTTTCTGCTCTCATTTTGAGTTTGAAAACATTTATTTCCTGCACTATTATAGAAAAAGATGATTTCTGATGTAAAATGAAATAATTCTACTACTCACATGAACATTGTTTATTCGAAAAAACTTTTTTTAAATAAATTTGTTTAATTTTTTAAAAAAGTTCACAACGATGTAAACTACATTTTGTTGCAAAAAGCTATATACATATGTTTACAAAAAAATCTATTTTTAAATTTACAAAAAAAATCGACTTCAAAAACAAAATATTCTGTAAGGACTAAAATTTTCTAGAACCTTTTTTAAAGAAAAAGCTGGTAATTATAATTTTAGCATAAACCAACGGGATATGCATATTTAATAGTGTTACCAAATAGAATACTTGCTATGCTAAGATACTAAAATGATCAAAAACTCGATTGTCGAATTTCTGTAGATGATTTTTAATTTTAGCGCGGCAATATACTTCTACCTGCGATGGTGAGGCGTATAAAAGAAAAAAATGGATAATCTGTCCAGATACAGCTCGACACACCACGTTGTTATGACCGCGACCTCTGGAGGGTTAAAAGGAACATACCAAAATAAAACAATTAATTCATCTTCAATATTTTATTTTATACGAAAATAATGTTTGTCTTAAATTAATTTCATAGATAGTGAAAAAGCACTTGCTTATCCCATCCACAAGATACTAAAACGTTATCTTTCCATGATAATCCTCTAACAAAATCTGAATGCCTATTATCCATATACACTACCTTCATATCGTTATTTGCACAATCTAGGACTATAACATTAGTATCATCAGCGCATACAGCTAATAATCCCTGAGAATTAAACTTAGTCCTATGAATACTTTTAGTAAAACACGAATTCTTCGCAACAAATTCTTTTGGTTCACGAATGTCCACTAAATAAACATCGCCACTAGAATTGCTAATTGCAACAATATTTTGATTACTGGGATGCCATTCAATTTTAGTTAACGCACAAAATTCATTTTCATAAATCAATGAACCATTCTCACTTGTGCGTTTGTCCCATTGTAGTGCTGTTCTATCATAAGAACAAGAAGCAAATATGTTATGATCTAACTTATGTGCACTAACTGAAGAAATAATATTTGAATGGGCCTGACTGTAAATAATTGACTCAATTAGTATATTTGCTAACCAAAATGAATATAAACGTACTTGAATGTATGAGTGCAGTTTAAGTTATCGTTTTCGGCGATCACCCACACTTTGACAGAAGCATCAGCAGAACTAGTAACAAAATTTGAATGATCAGATAGAGATAATTCAGTAATATATTCATCATGTTCTTCAGTTTTGACTTTAATTAAACTTAATTGGTCTTCTATATCATATAATTTGATCTGGCCAGAATCCTGTGCTACTATAACCTATAAAAAGTTAAAGTTTAAAATATAATTGAAACTATTCAAAGTAACAAATTACTTTATTAATATTCGGTAATATTTTACCGTCTGTAACTCCAACGTCTACAGCTTCATAAACATACGTTCTTTCAAAATCAAAATTCGATTCGGTATTAACATGTTTAAAGAAACAAATTGATCCATCCCAATAACGTCCATTCAAATTGGACGAACCAAGTAAGAGTTCATCTAGAAAAAATAAATCAAATGTAGTTTATTTTAGCGTTAACGAGTTATAGAATAGACCCGATTGTTAAATGTATTCTAACCATTATTTATGTCTATAAAATCCAAGAAAGTATAAATACTTTGTGGTTGTGGATAATGTTCTCTATAAACTTTTCCATTTAAATTTGGAGGAACTATTATGTGAGGTTCCATTTATTTAATACTTTTTCTGTAATAATATTAAAGAATGTATTAAATCCACGTTCTACAAATTTGAAAACACCTTCCAAACTTGTCACAAATTGACACTACTTGTCAATGTTCTGCGCAGCACATGTTGCACTTTGTGTCAAATGTACTATAATCCATGGTAACACTATCATAAGTCGATATTTTTTTATTTTTATCAACAAGTTTTTCGATTTTTGTGTCTTAAATAGAAATTGTAAGTTATGAGTTAATTGTATAAATTAGATACAAATGTTATGAGGTATTTACTTTGAAATTAAGTTAAAAAAAAACTAGACTCCCATAGGATATGTTTACAATATTCTGTATTGTGGTTTGTGTCTGAACTGTTTATTCACGCAGTGGTAAAATATGGCTGTCTGAGAGGACGTTCCTGAATGTGGTATGTAGCTTGAAATTAATTTTTTTTGATATTATTTTCAACAATATATCACTTTATTTCATAAATCTGATACTGTAATATGTGTGAAGATATAATTAACATTTATATATCACTAAATATTTTCATGAATATAGGTAAAATAATTGACGGGCTTGGTCAATTTTACCTTCAGTAATAATAACCTTTTATATATTTTCATAAATTTGAGTCAAATTGTATTATTTTAATGCTTTTAGTTAATGTGACAAAATGCCGGTGTTATAAGTTGTTAAATACATATTTATAAGAAAACGTGGTTTCTTTTGTTAATGTTTGCAGTTTGCTCATTATTCTTTTTCATATAGGTTGGTTTTTTGTGTTTTATTATTGAATTCCATGTCTTATGTTTTTATTTTTTATGGAAAATTATATATTTTAAGCAAAAAAAAAATATTAACCCGATTAATATTTGTTTACAAGGTCATAATTTTATTATATAAGTAACTTACATGAATTTAATTATTTAGGCATAGATTTAGGAAATTATATAAACATGTATTTCTGAAAAACAGATACACGTTTTAAATTATATAATCAAATCCCGTAACGATTTCGTTAATATCAATAATGTTGTTTCAGAAATTGTTTGTAACTTAGAATGGCCGAATCATGTTCATCCTCAAATATTGATAATTTATCAGCATCAACTTCATCATTAAATACTGAAGGTGATATTTCAAAAACAGACTGCACAAGTCCAAGTCCTACTGAAACAGTGTGTTTAGAAAGTTTATGTGCAGACAGCAACATCCCGGGGCCTTCGCAAGATAGATTAGCACCTGTTAAACATAAACTTAACGAATTATCAAGATTTTCCGTTAGTGTAGGAACATTATGGGAAGCGAAAGATTCCTTCTTAAATATATTAGGTTTGGATAAAGTTGAAGAGTGTTTAGAAGCTAATAATGATGATGATGGATGTTTTAATTCACAAGATTGTGAAGAAGAAGCGTGGGAAGACTGTGTTGAAGATCCGGAAGTGGAGGAACAGAAGAATATCTTCGAGATAACAAATGATGAGGTCTGTTTTCCTTATAAAGAAGGTTACTCAAAATATCCATCTGATTTTGTAAACTTGTATTTTAGCAGTGAATAATACGAATGATTTATTATAGGATATTGAAGAAAGTTGCGAAGATTCAGGCGTCATTACTTCTGAAGCAGCAGACATGTCCTCGAGAGGCTTATTTCAAGAATCTACATTTGATCCTGGACCAGGGGACAGTACAGATAGATTCCTGGTAAGTAATGTAAAATTTGTCATAAATTATATTCGGGCGTCATAGTTTAATAAATAAAAAACGTATATTTACTTTTTCCATAAATGTGCGATTTCTTATTTATCTGAAATATTTCTGAGGCAAAAAATAAATTATTCATTTGTTTATTTTTACTATTTTTTGCTGACACTGTTTCTGTTTTGTTTTATGTTAATACCATCTGTGAACTTATAAACACGCGTTATCTATAAACTGTAAAAAATCTCTTTACACATTTTACATTAGTGTGATAACATGATGATGAAGTCTTGTCTTGGTTTGAGTTGGTGTTTAAAACTCCACGGTGATAGTTTACAAACTAATCTTCTCTCTGACCCGTTAAATAAATTAGAACTCATTTATCAGTTTGTGATTAAATGAAATTTATACAAATTGTTTATATTTCAGAGGAAACGTAAGTTAGATGCTCAAAGCGGGTTCCCGTGCAAGAAACTTTTCCCAGAGGACAAGACTGCTGATTGCATGCCGTCTGGATCAACGGTGGCCTGTGATAAATCTGTATCTGTAATGCAAGCAATGTCAACTCAGACCGAGTCACTTTCTTGCGGCGATAAACTGAAACAGAGTCGGAATGTTATTCCTACAAAGGATAATCCACCACCTGGCATGAACGAATGGCTATCTGAATTTCAGGTATGATTATTTTTTTAAAGAAAGTTTTTTAATCATGTATTTGAAATGATGAATTTAAAATAAATGACTTTCGTTCTTCTGAAAGCTTTTGAAGAAAATTTATAATCTGATATATGGTTTAACATATTTTTATATTATGTTTTATACATTTTATAAATGTTAATTAATATTTATTATTTGTGTTTAGCGATGGTCAAACGCAGAGCGCATCCTAGCAATTGATCAGCTAATAGAACGATGCGAATTAACGCAGGTGCGTCATATGATGCAAGTAATAGAGCCACAATTCCAGCGCGATTTTATTTCTCTATTACCAAAAGAAGTGGCACTTACCGTTTTATCTTTTCTTGAACCGCGAGACTTATTGCGAGCGGCTCAAACTTGTCGTAATTGGCGGATTTTAGCAGAAGACAATCTACTTTGGAAAGAGAAATGTAAAGATGCTGGAATTGAAGATGTGCCCAAAAAAGGTCGAGGAAGAAATTCTCCAAATCATGTTTCATCATGGAAAGCTGCGTACATGAGGCAACATCAGATTGAAATGAACTGGAGGGTGAAACCTATCAGGCCACCCAAGGTACTGAAAGGACATGATGATCATGTGATCACGTGCCTTCAGTTTTCTGGGAATAAAATTGTTAGTGGATCGGATGATAATACACTGAAAGTTTGGTCAGCTACTACTGGCAAGGTAAGCTTAATAAACATGTTAAATATATGTTTTATTGATAACATTATTTTTATTAGTGCCTTCGTACTCTGGTGGGTCACACTGGAGGAGTCTGGTCGTCTCAAATGTCTGGAAGTATAATCATCAGTGGAAGTACAGACAGAACACTTAAAGTATGGAATGCTGATAGTGGGCAATGTATACATACATTGTACGGACACACCTCTACTGTGCGATGCATGCACCTACACGATAATAAGTAAGTTACCAAACATTATTTTCTTTATTTCAACTAAGTGAATGATGATTTAAAAGTTGACTTTCGTTCTTCTGAAAGTTATTTGAAGAAAAATTTTTCCTTGCTGATATCCGAATCTTATAAAACTTTATTATATTTAAAAACATACAAATTTTAATTGTGAATATTTTTATTATATCAGAGTTGTAAGTGGTTCAAGAGATGCAACATTACGAGTGTGGGACATTGAAACCGGTGACTGCTTGCACATTTTGGTGGGACATTTGGCTGCCGTACGCTGTGTGCAGTACGATGGCCGTCTTGTAGTTTCTGGAGCTTATGATTACATGGTTAAAGTGTGGAATCCTGAGCGTGAAGAATGTTTACATACTCTGCAGGGACATACAAATAGAGTTTACTCCTTACAGGTAATATTTTTAAAACTATTTTTACGAGGGGACTGAGAAGTTTTACCGATCTCGGTAGGCTATGAAAAAAAATTTTTTTTTGATGGTCATAATGGGCTATTTGCCTGCCATTATTTTATTTAATATTTTTAAAGAGACAATAAAACCATGCTACCCATATTGTTCTTTTGGCAAAATTTTTATTAATTGACGAGAAATAAATTAATGAAATTTTAATATTTAAATTGCCGCCATGTATGACGTAGAATTACGCCGCACCAATGAATGGCCGTCAAGCCATAGCATCGGTACGCCCCATAGCAACGACATGTGCGGGTAATTTACACATGAGAGATCACCTGTTTGACGATTGAACAATAATTTGGGGGTTAACATTTTAGTTTATCATTTTTATCTTGTACGAGTATAAGCTAAGTTATAATCCTTCAAAATCCTGTTTAACAAATCGAAATACGTAATAAAAGTAATAGAAACAATGCAAATGGGCCCGTCCAAGTCATCGAGTTTTTAGAAATTACATATCGCATATGAATTTTGAATATAAATAAATGAAAACGAAATAAAAATTGTTAAATTGTATTTTTATACCTATAATAATGTAATTAAAGTTTTTAGCGTAAAACGATCGCCATGTTGTGACGCCAGCGTCATTACAGTCGTCCAGTTACCTTGTGAAAATATCACTGTACAGTGGACCATGCATATTTTACTGAATAATTAGCGATTGGCTTTACACATACTCTAACACGCACATATTTAATATATCCGAGTAATTTTTTATTAAGATCAAAAGAAAATTTACTTATTAAATAAAAAAATTAAAATTTATGTTTTAATTATTGTAATCTCAATACTTGTCCTTTTTGCAATCATTTAGTAAATAGAAATGTAAATGTTGGTTTATTTTTTATTATAAACTATACTTTGATTATTGTAATCAATATTGTCATTGTTGTATTTAATTATAAATAGAAAATAGTTTAAATACTATTTTAATTGTAATAATGACACTTGGTGAGTATAATAACCTGCAATATTATATTAAAGAAAGTCTTAAAGTCATATTAATTAAAGCGAATAATTAATCTGATTATAAAAACGAGCAAAAATTATTAATTTTACTTACCTATATTACCATTATTAATGGTAACGTATGTCGGTTCTCTCTACTTACGACGGAGTGACACTAACGTCACAACTTTCGCGCCAAAACCTTAATAATTATTTAAGGCGTTATTAAGCATAATTTCAAGAAAACAAAAAATACGGAATTTCTACTTTTAAATTCTTCATAATATATAAAAAATTCAAAAAAAGTTGGACGGGCCCATTGCAAATAATAAACAAGACAGACAGTGAGAGGAAAAAGAACTAATGTCAAATTCAAATTAAAACTCGCACTCGCACGCCATCTACTGGTTACATTAATAAATCATGCTTTCCTTTCTCCAGTTCAAAATAATGACGCCACAGAAAATGTTCTTTCTTCATTTACTAAAAAACATAATTTGTTTAAAATAAAATTTATATTTTTACGTACATTTTCAACGTAACTTTAGGTACATGGTGATAAATATTGGATTTTCAAATATCACGTAAGTAGCCTTTTGTGAAAGTTTTGGTAGTTATGCCTACTAATTTCATAGTTTCGTTTATTAACTTCTGATTTATAAAACACAATGTAACGTAGTAATCGATAAAGGAAAAAATCTGGCACTGTGCGATACTAAAATTTTTCACGAAAGAAAGAATTCATCATGGAAATTTCGGAACGTTTAAAAAAGGTATATGGAGAGTCTGTACCTTTAGAATCTACAGTAAGACGTTGGTCAAAAGAATTGAAACATCAAAGAATGAGCTTAGGACGATAAAATAATTGGGCGCCCTTTATCTGTTCTAAATGAAGAAATGGTGACAAAAGTTGAAAAAAGTTTTGGAGGATTATTATGCGTCTCTTTTAACTAAATTGAGAGAAAATATTAAAGCCAATCGCAGGAGAATGCTTAGCCACGGAGTTCTACTGCAGCTTGACATACATACATAAAATCACGCATTTCCCACTTAGTGGGTTAGCACAAACCCAAAACAATAATAATAACATGAACTACCAAAATAATCACTCTCTCTTTCAACAACATTCTTACTAACCTGACACCATACAACAAATATTCCTCTCTTAACATATTAAAGCGACCGATTTTCGGTAGCGAAATACCGCATACGGACCACAGTAATAGTTACGAAACAATCATCCTTCGCCACACATTCCTGTCTAAGCACAACTTCTTTCGCCTCGGCCACATTCATAATCGCATTCATACACGCTCTTCTTCTCTTCTCACTTGGAAACTTTCTCTCTTTTAGCACCTTATCAATCACATCCATCCCCTTACACACTGGACGGCTACGCAATCGAACACCCTCAATTTCACCAAGAATATACGCTTAAGAAGCCGTTCACTCTTCATTCTCTCCACATGACCAAACCATCTTAACTGGCTCATTACTACTCTCTTACCAACATTCTTCCTAACCATACATTCTTCATACACCAAATTATTCCTCACGCGATCTCGTCTTACATATCCACATACACCACGTAAATATCTCATTTCCACGGCAGACACTCTCTTTTTATGCTTTCCCATCCATGCCCAACATTCGCTTCCATACATCAAAGCAGGCACTAGCACTCCATTATACACACGTAACCGAGCTTCTCTAGATACGTTTACGTTTCGGGCAAACGTACCCAGAGCACCCATTACCTTACACCCCGCACTCACTCTCCTTTCAATTTCTCTATCAATTCGACCATCCCTTGACATCATGCTACCGAAATATACAAACTCATTCACTTGCTCCAGTTTCACTCCATCCACCAACACATTGCACACAGTTACCAGTTTACTCATTTCAAATACCAACATGTTGGATTTATCAACATTCAACTCCAGATTCATACTTCTTCCAACTACATGTACTCTCTCTATCATTCTTCTGAGTTGCTCTTCATTTTCACCTAAAACAACTGCATCATCCGCATACGCTAACGCAGGCACAATACTTTCACCAATAAGTACACCATCCGTTTCACTTAATGCTCTCCGCAATAACACATCCATATAGGGCGCGAGCAGACACGTGACTCGAGGGCCTTGACATGCTTAGAATCAGCTGATTTGTGTGCTTATGTCATTTTGACAAGAACAATGTCACGTTGACAAGACCAATGTATTGACTTATTTTGATTTTTAACTGCTAAAATATTATTATTTTTAATTTCATGTGTTTTACTGCCTAAAAATTATAAAATATTAACATTTTAGCAATCCAAAATCAAAATAAGTCAAAACATTGGTCTTGTCAAATTGGCAATGTTCTTGTCAAAATGACATGCGCACACAAATCAGCTGATTATAAGCACGTCAAGGTCCCTCGAGTCACGCGTCTGCTCGCGCCCTATACAAGTTAAACAACCACGGAGACATACCACAGCCCTGTTTCACACCAACATTTATACGAAACCAATCACTTAATCTACCATCTATTCTTACAGCAGCCTCACTACCCTCATACAATACTCGAATCGCTTCCAGCCAGTTTCCATTCACGCCTTACTCCCTGAGTACATCCCACAAAGTATCTCGAAGAACACTATTATACGCTTTTTCTAAATCAAGAAAGCTACAGAACACCTTGTTCTTGTCAAGTGACTTCTCAGCACCCTCTGATTATCATTTATTCAAGAACTTGAAGAGTAATTTATGTGGAATGCATTTTAAAGATGATGAAAATATCAAAAGTGCAGTTATCCAGTGGCTGGACAAGCTGTAGACTTCTATAAAGACGGGATTCTAAAGTTGACGTATCGTTGGCAGAAATGTGTGGATTTACAATACAGAAAATGTTAAAAATTTACAAAACGCTTCAGAATAAAAATTAAGTTAATCATTGAGAAACACAAAACTTTTCTCGGTCCCCTCGTATATTATTTTACTAAAAATATGACATGATGTGATTTATACTTTCGTTCTTCTGTAAAATCTTTGAAGAAAAATGTTGGTCTGAATATAAATTTTTAAATATTCTGATTTTATATATGATGTATGAAATACTTATATGTATTTCTTTTGATTATCTAGTTCGATGGAGTACATGTAGTGAGCGGTTCTTTAGATACAAGTATCCGAGTTTGGGAAGTAGAAACTGGAGCATGCAGGCATACTTTGATGGGTCATCAATCTCTTACTTCCGGAATGGAATTACGAAACAATATCCTAGTTTCTGGTAATGCAGATTCCACTGTTAAAGTGTGGGATATTGTCACTGGACAGTGTCTGCAAACGCTATCAGGTAAAAATTTCAAAAATATTATTAAAAATAGACTATTCAAATGTTGTATACTCGTATATACTATGTTCACGCTAGAATTATTGAGTATAAGAAAAGCAGGTACGCCGTGGATAATATATTTTCCGCTATTATTTTAAACAGTTTTTTATTTTTGTCATTTGAAATTAAGTTGCGAAAATTAGGACCAGTTTTACAATCCATGGTTAAAATTTTAACTGGCAGTTCAATAAACAATACTAAATCGGATTATTGAGAGCAATGATAAATTTGCAGTCTTACATTTCATTTCGATTCAATTTTCTTTTATTAACTGACAGTTAAAATTTTAACCGGAGATTGTAAAACTTACGTTTAGTTAAGTAATCACTAGTCAGTGTATTAAAGTCACTGTGAGTGAAAATATGTAATTCACCAGAGAGCATTGTCAAACTGTTTTATATTAATTCCCCCATTAATTAATTTGATAGATTTGGGAGTTTATTATTGTTGAAGGGGACTACTTTGAACATACAGTAGTACCTCTCATATCCGTCACCCACGGGACCGAGGAATGGCCGGTACAAAAAAGGTCGGATAATTCGAGGAATAAAAAAATATAAATAAATGAGTGTTATTAGACAAAAAATATGTGTGTGTAAATTTCACGAAGTCATTAGCCGCATCATCATCAACTGAGAGCTTTTCTCCAGAAATGATAAGACGGCGAATACCATGACCACGCTTCCATCGGTGAAGCCATCCTTCACTTGCATTGAAGGTTTCCCTCTCCTAATTATGTAAAAACGCCGCCTTTTAATTATAGGACCTGACAGAGGTGTCCCTATGCGTCTTTCTTGACAAAACCAAACCCAG
The DNA here is from genome assembly GCA_963082715.1 of Harpalus rubripes. Taxonomy (NCBI): domain Eukaryota; kingdom Metazoa; phylum Arthropoda; class Insecta; order Coleoptera; family Carabidae; genus Harpalus; species Harpalus rubripes. The sequence goes on along the minus strand of OY720451.1, from coordinate 31,254,196 downwards.
AGTGCATCATCTAAGAGTTCAAGTTTTGACTTTTTAAGTGTCTTCCTATTTTTTAAAGCTTCTTCAGCTTCCACCGTCAAGGAGTATGATTCTAGATTCTTTCTATTTTTTTTCAGTTCTTAATTGTTGTGATGCCTATTCCTAGTTCAAAAGATAACTTTTGAACTGACTCACCATTATCTAACCGCTGTAAAACTTCTAATTTCTTCTGTAGAGTGCATACAATACGTTTTGCGTAGTCATAATCACTGGCGGGCACTTTTTTGTAGACCTAATTGGAAAGAAAATAGTGAGCCATGACTGTGGCTTGAAATAAAACAATTATAACTATTATTATTAAACGAAATAATATTTATTATTATTACTGAGTATTTACAGGTTGACATTTATCGTGTTACAATTGTTTTAGTTAATTGTTTTATTTCAAGCCACAATCATGGCTCACTATTCTCTTTCCAATTAGGTGTATAAAAAAGTGCTCGCCATTTTACTTTTTAATAATGTAACATATGTACTATTTTACATGATTGTAAAGCAAATTTGATGTATTTTTCAAATTTGTAAAAAAATATAGTATGTTCCATTTGAAATTTCAAAGTAGATATTAATTACTAATAAACCGGAAGTGATATCAGGAATGTACATCCGTCATCAAGTAGCTTACATTTTGCTGTATAAATCATGTTATATGAAAGAAATTTTATAAATAAGCGAGATATTTGCTGGGTCCATTAAAATATAACACCCTGTATATTATACGAAATCAATTTTCACTTCATATTTGATAAATGTAATCACAAAACATTTTCGCTTGCGGTGATTTGATTTGCCAATAGATGTAGATTGTTTGGCTATGAATGAAAAGTTTTAAGTAACAGTTCTATGATTACTTAGTAAAAGGTCTGAGGTACATGTTGATTCTTCTACACTAAGAATTGAGTCCATGTACTATATGATAACCACTTTTAAATGAGAACCTTATCTTGCAAATCTCTGGAATAATTTTTTGTAAAATGTATAATTAGTTCGGCTTTACTCTTAAAATTATGATTTTTAATATATGAAATATTTATGTTATGCAGATCATTTGGGAGCGTAAAAACATGATTAATAGGGTGGTTGCAAGATATTTGAATTCGCAAAACTATATTATGTATGAGTAGTTTTATTTATTTAAACATTATTTGTGAAAACAAAATCGTAATAATCCCTATAAATAAAGAATTATAAATTATTGAAAAATGTATAAATTTTCAAATAAATCACGTGACTTAAAATCTCCCCTGACATCATGGGTCATAGTGCGGCAGGGCACCATCTGTATAAAATTTGTATTAGCTTGAATTTAAAACACATTTTGAAAAAACGTCAAAGTGAGACTTTACTCTTTCACTCCACTAATTTCTGCAGCAGTGAAAGAATCATTTGCAGAAATAAATTCGGCAAACCTCCAACTAACCACTTCTGGTAATTTATCAGATTTACCTTGAACGTAATTTTCAATAGGCATTATTAATACTAAAACAGTACATAAATAGTTAGTAGAGGTAATACATATGTTAATTTTGTGGAGAATACATACCTTGCTTAATATTTTAAGTTTAAAAATGGTGTATGCAAAATTTTTAACCATTTCAAAATTCTAAATTAGAACCATGACCTATGACGTCATAAGAGTGGGTGGTAGATTTCAGCAAGAAATTTTGGCGCGTTTATTTTGTCTCTAATATGTTAAAAACTATGAAGAAAATTTTTCTAATTACTATAAATTACGTACCAAACCTTTTCTATTAAAATGATTTTAAAAAAATGTGCAACCAGCCTATTAGACAAAATTGTTTTTTTTTATAGCAGCCTATGTAAACAATAATTTTGACTTTCTAGATAAATTCGTACGTCACTTAATTATAAGAAAGGATATAGTTTAAAATTTACAAATTTCGACTAATTTTACATACATACATATAGTGAAAAATTTTTGGTTAAAAAATTATCCAATTGAATGCCTGTATTTCTGATCACGTGTGCGAAAGTAACCAATGAAAACAAACTTACACTGATAATTATCCTGAGACAAATATCACTTATATCACTAAGTTGCTAAGTAACAAACACTTTTTGACAGATAATTAAAGATTAATTGTTTTAATTTGAAAATGTTTTCACGATATGGCAGTGAAAATAATGATTCAATTAATAAAATTATTGAAGAAAATACTCCCAAAAATACCGTTGTAAGTAAAAAGTACTCATAGAAAACCATTATGGACTTTTGCGACATCAGCAAATATAAAACTGAACGTGCATTACCGCTTTATTTAAATCGCTGTCATCTGAACTTAAGTTTGATTATGAGTATTTATGATAAAGTCTATTTTACGTTAACATACTAATTTAATGCACGTGCATACTATAAATATGTACGTAATTTAATAGTGTAGAGTCCGTGCGTTCAGAGAAAAGAACAAATCGGCGCAGTAGAAGTTGTACTACCCAACCTACAAATGTTCACTATTAATACTCGCTCAAAAAACATTGAATTTAAATGTTATTAACTTTAATATTATTATCATTTACGATACACAATATTCATAAACAAGTATACATATAATTATTACTCGCACAAAAGACATTTGATTGAATACTTATATCTATAACCACGCTACAAACAGCTGCTACTTGTCACAATATCGTACCATCCCTACTTTCACAAGTTGGACCCGCCCAGATGAATTTTGGTTTGTTCGCCGGTTTTTTCTCTAAACGCACGGACTCTACGTATTTATATGCCGTGGTTGAATAACAATATACCTGCGGATAGGTAATTTACAAACCTCAAAAGGTAGTATATATTCATTGTTATATCAAGATTGTTGTAGTTACATTTCTATCCTTATCCATAATAATAGCCGTGTTCCTTCGGACTGTGATTCGCAATCTAAATGATAAAAGTGATTATGATTAAGAAGAATAATGTTTTTTACGTCTCCTATTCGTATCCCCACTTTCTCATTTTGTGATCACTAGACAACCTTCCCCTTTCCCTTCTGAATCAACCATTTTGAGTGATTCACCCGGATTCAGTTCAAAGCAAATTTAAAAATGGCTTTTTGAGAGTAGAAATTCATCAATGTTATGGGAAATATGTTTTTCCTGCAAAAGAAAATAAAGTATCACGATTAGACCAATCAGGATTCACAAAATCACAATCACAACCCAAAGGAACACGGCTAATGAAATACTCAACTTCCCACAATTTTCATTCTTTTTGGCAACAAAGAACAAAAGCGTCTGCAACATTTTAAAATTCTAAGAATAAATAATTTGCGAAGTGAAAATAATAAAAAAATAATAGTAATAAGGGCCAACATATCAATCACCTAATAAATTTATTATGAATATTATTATTAAACTCACTCTCTTCTTAAAAATCCGTCGTATCCTATATGTTAATAAAAAAATGCATATCTTCTTGCAAATACACGAACATGTAAATTACATACATATCTATAGTATGTATATGCATTAAATTAGTATAGGGTGCGAGCAGACACGTGACTCGAGCGACCTTGACGTGCTTGGAACCAGCTGATTTGTGTGCGCATGTCACTTTGACAAGAACAATGTCACGTTGACAATACCAATGTTTTGATTTATTTTGATTTTGAACTGCTTTAATGTTATTATTTTACAATTTTTAAGCAATAAAACATATGAAATTAAAAATACTAACATTTTAGCAGTTAAATATCAAAATAAATCAAAACATTGGTCTTGTCAACGTAACATTGTCCTTGTCAAAATGACATGCGCACCTGTGATGCGCACACAAATCAGCTGATTCCCAGCACGTCAATGTCGCTCGAGTCACGTGCTTAGAATCAGCTGATTTGTGTGCGCATGTCATTTTGACAAGAACATTGTCATGTTGACAAGACCAATATATTGACTTATTTTGATTTTTAACTGCTAAAATGTTATTTTTAATTTAATGTGTTTTACTGCCTAAAAATGATAAAATATTAACTTTTTAGCAATTCAAAATCGAAATAAGTCAAAACATTGGTGTTGTCAAATTGACAATGTACTTGTCAAAATGATATGCGCACACAAATCAGCTGATTCTAAGCACGTCAAGGTGCCTCGAGTCACGTGTCTGCTCGCGCCCTATATTACCGTAAAAGATATTTTATCTAAAAATACACAAAACCAAACTTAAGTGCACACCCATATGACAGCGATTTAAATTGCGCAGTAATATGGTTTATTCACTACGGCCACATTTACAAACCGTACATACTTCAGGCGTATTTCAGGTTTTGCAATTCCCGCTCTATTTGACGTCATCACTTTCGGAGTCTATTCCTTAAATTCATCGATGATATTTCACTTGTTACTGCTCAACAAATACCTTTTTGCAGATGATCTTTAAATTTATCGGTCCATTAATTTTCTTGAAGATTGCACCTTTCTGCAGGAGGATTTAAACAATATTTTTATGTGGTGTTCAATTAATAAACTAATGTTGAATTTAAGTAAATTAAAAAACATTATTTTTTGCATAAACAATCAGTTGTTCTATTGTAACTATAATATTAAGGGCCGGTATTTCCATCTTCGGATAAAGTGCTGGATAATTTATCTGTCGGATAAAAGAACAATATCAATCAAAAAATGACATTCAATATAATTTACATGTTTTATGCTTTTATTTCGATGCGATATTTTATCATTTATCTGACGGATAGTTACCCTGAACTTTATCCGGCGATGGAAACACCGGCCCTAAGAACTTTAATTTTAATAGACATTCAAACAACAGACCTTGGTGTATTATATGACGCAAAACTTACATTTAATCCACATGTTAATCAATTACTATCCAGTGTAAATAAGTTTCTTGGTTTTATTATTAGGAATACTCGAAATTTCAAGCAATTTGCACTTTGTATTTTTCAATTATTTGTTCTAAATCGGAATACTGTGTGGTTATTTGGTATCCTATATGTTCACATTGCTGCTCTTGAAGCAGTTCAAACAATTGATATTATGTTCAAATAAATATTTTGCATGTTATTATTTATTACATTATATTATGTATTATCATTATTCGTTGCTCATAATTGGGTTTGCAGCCAGTAGAGCATTGTATATTTAAAATTAAATTAAAAATTGGAAAATAGTGAATAAAATTAAAATAAAACAATTTCCAGGTCCAAATAAACATCAATCAGCCGTAACTTGCCTCCAATTCAACAACCGTTTTGTGATAACCTCATCAGACGATGGAACTGTAAAGCTGTGGGATGTGCGAACCGGAGAATTCATTCGCAATCTAGTTGCGCTGGATAGCGGCGGTTCAGGTGGCGTAGTGTGGCGAATTCGCGCCAGTGATACGAAGCTTGTGTGCGCTGTGGGCAGTCGAAATGGCACCGAGGAGACGAAACTCCTCGTGCTGGACTTCGATGTCGAGCCCAATAGCAACTCCAGCGGCAGTGAAAACTGCGCGGCCCGGACAACGGTCATAGTTAGGTAATCAATTTCATAGACTGAAACAAGTATGAGTGCGTATGTTTAGTGAACGAACGTGGTTTTGTGCGTATTATGTTGTGTATTTAATAAGGACCGTTTTATTTTTGAACACTGGATATTTATTTATGGTTTTTGTTTTGAAGAACCAAATTTATTCCGATTTATTTTATACATTTTATCTTTTTCTAAAATTAGTTTTTTTTTCAATTTTATTTTATATTTATCGGGTACAAATAAATGTTTTCAGTAAATTATTTCATGTTGATTTGTAATTCTTTGTAAACTATTGTCCAAATTTTATTATTACCTACCTATTTTTTATTTACGGTAAAACAAAACTTTTATATTATAACAATTACATACATAAATCTTTAATTTTATTGTAACCAGTGTCAAAAACGCGTATTTTATTTTTTAAAGTGTCATATTAAACCGGGTTTCAATCAGTCTATAATTCGTTATTTTAAACATACATACATATTATTGTATAATAATTTCTCGACTTTAATAAAGTTGATACTAGAAATTAGGAAAGAAATTTTAATGTACAATAGAACATGTGGTTATCCGCTTTTTATCACATTGATAAAGTGTAAAATTGCAACATAATCATAATGCTTATATTTTGGGGAAAACTATTTTCATCGTCTCTGCTCTCAAATGTTATTTTATTGAAAGTAACGTTCCAGATTTTTTGCCATTCATTCTTTTTTTTGTAAATGTTTGGTGAATGTGAATAACTTGGTTAATGTGCATATTTACCTTATTAAAATTAATTGCAGATGGGAAAAAATAAAAGTTAAATGCATGAATAGTGAAGAGAATATAATAGAGTGAGCTAAGTTAAGTTCGGTCAGATTACACTCCTTAATACTGTTAACCTAACTTATCAAAACTTTAATTTATTTCATTACACATTTAACTTAATCGCGAAGTTTATTTTGCACATTTACTTAATTATTCACATTTATTGTAACATACACTATACATTAGAAAATAAATTTAATAAACAGAGATAGTTGAGTATTACAAATGATCTTAAATTTAGTGAATTTTGTTGCGCAGTAATAATAAATCACTGCCCAAAACATAAATGAAATTTGTTTTAGTTCTTATGTGTTGTTCATGTAATGGATTTTAATTGTTACACATTTTTATTTATAAAATATTAATAGTTACTTAATCTGGGAAATTTGTTGTTCATTTTAAAAATTTCATCAGTTCCTGGAGCAAAGACTTTAATTTCTTTTGTTTATTGTTGAATATGAAATGAGTAATTAAAATGTTTTGTTGATGGGATACAATAAATGGCCAAGTTTAAGATGCAATGTGAATCTCTGTTCCTATATGTTAGTATGAAGTGACTGAAGTTTGCGAAATTAATATAAGCAATTGTAAATAAATACACTTAACTAGGAATAAAGCCAACTGGATAAATTGAAGTGAATACCTTGTTCTAAAACGTTTTCTTATTGCGGCGCTACGAAAAATAACGAAATGCGAAATAGTCTAACCCAGTTGATATTTTAATATTATTGATATTTGATCCTATCATGGTATACAGGTGTCTGGATTTCGAAGGCCACTATTGGGATCTTGGAAACTATAAGAGATTCGACTTCGGTTAAATGGGACATATTTTCATTTGAAATAATTTTGAATAATTTTTAAACCATTTGTAACCGAGAAAAATGTTTCAAATAAAAAAGTTATACATTTTTATTGGCTATCCAGTGGCGTCCGAAAATAATTTTTTTTATCGGTAAATTTTCGAGATATAACACAAACTTATTTTTTAAAAAAAGGAACCCATATTCGATTTTTACTTTAAAAAAATGCTTATTTTTTTCTCTCGATTGGTATAAGGGTTTTTGTATTTTTTTAAATAATTTTTTAGATCATACCTAATAAAATAAGTTATTTACGTAAAATAAAATACTAAAAATAATGCAATTACTGACAACAAATAAGAAAATTTTATGAAAAATCTAAGATTTTAAGGGTAAAATAAAATTAAAACAAAAATTCTTATACCAGTCGGAAGAGAAAAAAATAAGTATGTTTTCAGACTAAAAATCATATATGGATTCGATTTAAAATAATCTAATGTGACCAGCATATTACCTTCCGTTATTTTTATGTGTTTTCTACAAATTCCACACAGAAAGTTTCGTGCAAAAGATTCCATATTTCCAGTAACTTACTTTAAGTCAGTTCTATGTATTTTGCACAAATTCCATACAGAAAGTTTCTATATTTCCAGTAAAATTATTACAAACATACTATGTCAATAGTACTTGGCACTGACATCTGTCAATCAGAATTTTCTTAATATAATGGGTGTTTCTATGGTTACAGCATAGCTGGTTGCTTTATGGAAAACAAATTCTTTTATAATTTTTTAACTCTATATCCACTGAATATGAAGTATAAAATGTGATAAAATCGTATAATATTCTTTAATATTTATAATAACACTAAATATGAAAAAAGTGATATTTAACAGTTTTTTCAATAAAAACTGTTAAAAATCTTCAAATTAGTGTACTTTCGGTCCGCCAATTATAACCAAAATCGAATCAGCTCTTCATATGGATGTAAAGAAGAGGAATACGCAAAAATTATAATTTTTGGAAAGGTGGTATTGTTTTTTTTATTGATTTAGACCTTTGTTTTTTTTTGGAGTTATGCGATCCGAAAAAATCGTCACATACATACAGACATCATCGTAAAAATAGTAAAATTGTATTCTAGGGACCCTAAAACGTGCTTATTCATTAAAAAATTGATTTTTTTGAGCAAAGACAATACCTTTCTTACCTGAAGGTGGCGGAAGGAAAAAATCTGATGTGGCCAACGCAATACAATTTACTTATGCTGGCAACTATATTAAGTTTCATTCCATATAACGTGGTTCTATTTACTTTTTTCTTTTTAAAACGTTACTATTATTAATTTGAAATGATGAGTTCTTTGACAGTGACATTTATTTGTCAATTACATACAAAGAGTTGTGTTTGTTTAAAGCTTTATTCATAAAATATACAGAAAAAGTATTAATGCAAACCTGTAGAAAATTTAATAATCTTTAATTTTTATAATAACATAAATTTTGAAAAAATAACATTTAAAGGTATTTTTCGAAGAAAAACTATTTTGAGCTTAAAGTAAAGTGCCATTTCCGGTTATGATTTACACCAAAATCTAATGACTTCTTCCTATATTAGAATAATGTAGAAATACAAGGTTTCAAAATTTTATGAGTGAGCGGAGGATCCACACGTACAGTAGAATTATTGAAAGATGTCCGATGAAGGTCATCTACGAATTGTATGAATTAAGATTTTATTCTGTTAGTTCTTATGAGGGTACATAAGATACTACTGTTATTTTATTATTATAAAAATATATGTTAAAGTATTAAGCATACAAAATGCAAAACTGTGTCAACTGATAAGTTTACAAGCAAATGTAAAATCAAATATGTGAAAAATCAGATACTGACACAGTGTCAGTGACACTGACAAGAAATAATGTTATTCGTACGGCTATGAATCAAGGTAATATATCTGAATTAATAAATAAACTTAGTTACAGCGAAAGTATTGTCAACAACGAGCATCGTTTTAAAATAGGATGTCCTAACTTGGTCGAAACAATAAAAATTTTTGAAAGACAAGCGTGTTATATCCATCCTTTCACTCTTCGTGTGAGAGACAAATATATGCCAATTTATTAATTCGTTCATCATATAGATGACCTTGATCGGACATATTTCAATAATTTTACTGTACATACACACAGACATCATCGTGAAAATGTTAAAATTGGATTCTAAAGGCCTTAAAACGTGGTCATTTACCAAAATCTCTATATGCGATTTTTAACACAATCCCTATACCTCCATTACCAATGGTAGCGGAAGGTAAAATGTAAGTTTGTGTTATATCTCGAAAATTTACCAATAATTTTCATACGCCACTGGATAGACAATAAAAATATCTAACGTTTTTATTTGAAACATTTTTCTCGATTAGTGATAGTTTAGAAGTTATTTCAAAATGAAAATATCGACCAGATTCAGTTTTCCGCTCTTTACTTGTAACTTTTGAGAATTTTTGTCAAAACAAATGCACATCTGAGGTGGCTTCCCAAAGGTGCACCGCATATTCCATTTAACCGGAGTCGTATCTCATAGTTTTCGAGATCCCAACGCTGGCCTTCGAAATCCGGACATCTGTATTTTTAAAAAAACATCACTTGAAGATTATTGAATGAACATTAAAAGAGTCTCATAAATCTGAATTCACCATGTATGAAAGTTTTCTTTACTACAACATTTAGGTATGAATCTAAAATTGTTATCAGAGAACTCTAAAGTCTAGTAAATATAACTTCTAAGAGATGTTTTTTATAAGTAGTCGATAATATACTAGAATTTACTATATTTTAAACAATTTATTACTAATAATTTAATGGCAAATTGTTAAAAGAAATTTGCACTAAAAGTCTGTAGTATTTTGTTTAAAATTATAGTAAATGTTTTTATATTATTTAATGCTCAACCACATTCATTATTCATTATGTATATATTCATTTAATTTGTCCCATGTTCATTTTAACAGTATCGTTTTTTCAAAAGAAACATCACTATAATTTAAATTGTTATTAATAAGATAATCAAGTATTTTAGGTTACATTTCATCGAGTTATCATGGGTGATTTTATAAAAACAAAAATTATACTGGATTCTTACGAATTTCGGTGATAAATATATAATCGCGAATAAATGTAAGACAAGGCTAGCAGTAGTTTTATTTATTAAAGGCTGTTTAATTATTGGCTATTTTTTGTTCGTTATCTAAACATGAGGGTAACTTTACTAGCCTTATGACTGATATAAATACAAATTAGAACATGATTAATTATAAAAGTGATGGAGTATAGAATAAAATTGAAGTAGTATAAATTTCCAATGAATATTTTATTTTCGTGTATCAGAAATAATGCAAACAGATAATTTATTGCTTGATATATTATTATTAAGGGGTTAATTTGATGAATATACATAAAACTCGTCCAGTGAACGCAAGTTAAAAGTAGTTATTTTTATAACACTTCCTCAAGTGTAGATTGCGATATGGTCACACAGTACTTGTATTGTAAAATACCTATGTAACATGTTCTTTTGACTTACAGACTTCTGTTAAATGTTTGTATAATTTAGGATTATTTTTGTTTTATTATGCAGTAACATCTATTGTAATATTATAGTTACGTATAGTTTGTGTATTGTTCTCTGTTAACATTGTCATCTTATACGAAATGTGTATGTGTTGTATTTATTATTTGATAAAAAAAAAACCTATTGCGTATTTATGTCTTTTATTATCATATCTTATATTCAATTCATTTTTTATTGAATCTTGTTTCATGCAGTTCCATACAACGAGCGATTCTTTACTTCGAGAGAAATTAACACGGCTTAGACAAGTTACGTTTGGAATAATTATTGTTTGTACACATTTTAGTCGTTATAATACAGTTTATGGTTTGTATTTGTAAAATAGGCTGTATTATTAATAAAATGAATATTTTTTGTATCACATTTATTTTTAGAAGTTAAAATAGGAATATATTTTATAAAGAAGTTGAATTTGAATATTTCTAATAATATTGTGAGAAATCGTGTGATACACTGTTAGATGTAGTTAGGAGTAAGGGTGAGTGTTTCCATCTATAGTAGCTAGAGGGAATCGTGAGGGTTGAAAGCGAACGAGGGTTGCTATCTCGCGTCGGTCGGTGCGAACCAGAGTGTGGGCGCGGACTGTGCTAGCCAAGCAGGAGGGCAGTCAGTGGCAGTGCCTGGCAGGCTTGGCGCTATTGATTGCCGGAGAGGCGGACGGACTGTTTGAGCCACAGCCCCTTTTCACCTGAGATAGACACATTTGGGGCGTCGCCACACACACAAGTGACATTTGACGTTAGCGTGGGTACCGGATTGTGGCAGTGGTGATCTTAGTGCGTGTTTGGTGACGGTATGTGAGGACGATCGGCGACACCCGGCCAGGCACCAGAAGCGGACGCGAAGAACGAACGCCAGCAGCAGGCAGCGAGACCAGGTAACCTTACTTGCCAAGCAAGATGCGGTGCTCGAACCCCGAGCTGCCCTTGTGGCAGCTGGGGCGCCGTCGAATTCGGCCGGGCAGGGCGCAGGGCTCCGCCGGACGTCGCATGTGCCGTGCCGTGTGCCGTCAAGGACACGCGGCGGCCCTGCTTCATGTCGGATTATTATGCATGCCGCGTTGCGTTTCCTGCAGTTTTTTCTTGCTCGCACTATTCTACTTACATTCGACTGATTATGCCTACTGTCGGTTTGTACTCGTGACAAATTGCCCCAATTTTTGTAAATTATGTATTTCTTTTTAGTTGCCGCACCTTAATTCACAGAAACATTTCAAACAAAACACATTGTGGTTCTCTTATTTTATTAAGATTGTTCAAATGGAGAATAGTATTTTTACTAAACTTGCACATAAATAATTAATCTCAGTTAAGTAATGCTTTCCAATATTTTTAATTCTTTACTATATAACTATGTACGCCGAATAAATGTACAATGGTGCTGCTAAAATATGTTTTTGCCTTGCTAAAACGGTTTCCATTCACGAAAATGTTATTAAATCAATTTGACAGGCATTGAAATACATGTAATAAAATTACTTATTTAATAATTTTAATGAATAAACTAGGTATTGATTGGTTATCAGGACTTGACATTTTATGAATTAAGAAGAAAAAAATTATTAATAAAATCGTTCATATTTATTATTAATTTCATAAAAAATTATTAAGTTATAAATATCGTATAAATATAGAACAAATCTCATTATCATAAAATGCTTGTGAGAAAGTGAAGATATGTTAAATGAAACATGATTTGTTGATTAAACTAACATATAAGTAATAGAAATATATTTCTTCTTTTAATACGAGTGAGGGTCACTCTACAATAATTGAGAATAAGACTATAAGACATCAGGTTCATTTTTTTAGAATTTTATTCTAAATATGTTTAAAGTAATTTCCTTCAATAATAATACATTTCGCCATTCCTTCTTTCCACTTTGCAAAAGCTCTTAACCAATATTTTTTTGGAATGCTTTTAAATAGTAATTTACGTAACAAGACGTTAAAGTGATACTTTACTAGGCGAGCTTTGGAAGCTTGTGGCCCAGTAGCCATTTTCAGGTTATGGGTACAAATTATTTTTTGCACTCCTGAAAATAAGGATAAATAACAATCTATAGCTATGCAATATTTTATTTTTTATTGCGAGGAAATGAATAAACAACTGATTACCATGGAGATACATTCATGTAGGGATCGGTAAAGTACTTTCCGATCCCTTATAGACAATAATTATGGATATGCAGCAGCAGCATCAATCTCTTCAGACGAAAACCTTTTACTCCGTATTTTTTCTACAAAAAGTTACAAAAGTATCTGAAAGTCACATTACCAAATCAGGTGCGTATGGCGGTTGTTATAGTACTTATATTTTTTTTCGTCAGCATCTTTCGAAAATTATCTCTAGTTATGTCCAAATTTTCACTCACCGCGATTACTTTTAAAAATTGATGAACTATATTCAACTTAATTTCAAATGCCAAATAATTGTTTCGTGAATAAATAACTGTTTAAAAATATAGTGCAAATTTTGTTTTCCACGGCCTACCTGATTTTCTTCTCATAATTCTCACGTGATCCTTGTATAATTAATTTAGAATTTACTTATTTCAAAATTCAAATTTACTAAAATACGGATCAAAGCCATATAAAATGAATAAATAACCGTAATTGATTATTAAACATTTTTCAAGCAATAGTTTTATACAAATGAAATTAAATAAATCACGAGCCAAATATCAGAAATCAAGTGAATTATCATCTTCAAAAAATATAAAAAAAAAACAATCCAGTGCAATGCGTTGCGGAGGCCAGTATTGAATGGAACATTAATTAACTTGGCTGCATTTTAGTTCAGTTCCATTCTATCAATACTACCTATATTCTGACATTCCGAGTACATTTCTCGCTTGTTTAGTGAATTAAACTGTATCATTGTTCGTCTCATTACGATGCAGACGAGCTGGAGCTGATCAACTACATCGAAGTAAGCGGTGACGTCGGCCAGGAACTACGTTGGTTTGGCCTTAGATCATAACTCTTAGAGAGATTTTGTTCCATGCAGGACGAATTTGATCAAATTTTCCAAACAGACAGAAAATCTTGATTATTGCTTTTCAGGGTGACAGATATTCTGAGCACCTGACTAAAATTGCCACTAATCCTATCTTCATTATGTATGTATGATTTTATTATATAGGTATTGTTTACTCATAGGTGACTATATAGATAACCAAGCAAATAATGAAACACAAGGGTGTATGTTAGTAATTCTACACGAACCAAATTAGTCCTATTCTATTTTTTTTGCTACCGTCCACAATATGAGCTATTTTTGATCACTTTTGGGATCGGAAAATTCTTCTTTACTGCGCTAGCTCGGAAAAGTGTCTTTAAGTAATTTCCGATCCCTTATAGACAATTTTCCGAGCCAGCTAAGAAGGATATTCCGGTATAAAAAGTGATCAGAAAGAGCTCATTTTCTGGATGATCGTGAAAAAAGTAACTTTCCGATCCCTACATGAATGTTTCCATGCCGATCAATTGTTTATTTATTTATTTCCTCTCAATAAAAAAATAATGCATTGCTATAGATTTTTATTTATTCCATTTTTCAAGACCGCAGAAAATTTCGTACCCAACATGACCTGAAAGTGTCTTTACTGGGCTCGCAAGCTCGAAAAAGCTCGCCTACTATGCTTGCTCACCCAGTAAAGTAGGTATCAGTTTCAGATCTTGTTACGTAAATTACTATTTTAACGCTGTTCAGGTTTTTTAAAATAAAATAATACAAAAGTTGAAAAATAATAAAATCTAACTTTTTTTAAACATAATTTTCGTCTTCTCTTCATAATTTTCATCGGTAAATATAAAATTCCTACCAAAAACCAAAAAGTCCAAATTTTTTTTATTTTTTAATAAATGATGGATCCATAAAATAAGATTTCATACTACTTTATTTTTATGCCTATTACATTTTTTTCTTTCCTGAAAATTTAAATATAAACATGTTTGGTTTTTATTTAAAAAAAAGAAACAATTGCTCTCAACTATAAATCGTTTGGAAACTGTTCAATCCTTACTACAGCAATCTATAAATTCTTTAAAATAGAAAAATAATTCTTGATTGTAATCAAATTCGAATTATAATTTAAATGTACTGTTTTGAAAAGAGAGCAGGTAATCAAAATGATGGTAAAAGATATACATATGTAATAACGTATTGAAGGGGGATGTTAATTTGGTTCTGAATAAATTATGTTTAATTGTCGCCTATGCACATAATTTCTTCATCTATGTTCACTGGCTTGCAAAAAAATGAAATGTACACCTATTTTTAACTGTATTGAGTCGGTCTTGATTTTGAACTTGTCAATGTCACTAGTGTCAATTAAGATGTCAAAATTAATAGAAAATCAAATACATACTTAATTGTTCTTTCATTTTTCTGGAATATATTTGTAATTTAACAGTAGGTAAATTAAATACATTTAAGAACTACCTTCATATTAGATCAAATAGTGATGACAGTGACAACATTGTCAGTTTTTACATTATTTACAGAGCTAAAAAATTACAAAAACTCGGTTACTTGATTTTTAAGGTGTACGCGATTTTTTTGCAAGCCAGTGTACAAATACAAAATTCGAGTTTTTCAGAAAACATTAGGTACATAAACAGCTTCGTCAACTTGTATTTTCAATTATTATAATTTTGCAAATTATGATAAGTGAAATAAATAATAATAATTATAAAAAATCTGATGTGGACACCACACGAATTCCTTGTACGCAAAACCAACATGAAGTAGACTCAATTATAAAATTGCATGTATTTGACGTAATTTGACATTAATATTAGTTTTTTTTATTTTTTTGTAATTTTTTGTCCTAATTCATAGCAAGCTTTATTACAAAAACCAAAAAGTATATCTTCTAAATTTACATATCTCGCTTATACAAAGGGCTAATTTAATCTTACTTGATATGCTAGGCGCAGAATTTTCTAAAACTCTTATTTGAAGTATTTATTGCTAAAATGAAAATGAAACCATTTTGTTCAAGAAAAACTGATAAAACAACTTCGGCTAATATATCACTTCCGGTTAGCCCATTTTAATCAAAATCTAGATTTATTCCCAATGACATAAGTCTTATATACCGAATTTGAAAAGTTTTGGATTATATTTTAATAGTTATTAACGTCATAAGGCTGATATGAAACAAATAACAGACGAAGTTGAATATAAATCGAGACGATAGCCGAGATTTTACAATCAACCTTGTTTGTTATTTGCATATCAGCCGTGTGTCGTTCAGTATTTTTCGTAATAACATAAAACATCTTCCGAAAATTCTATTTTCTATGGCATATTGACAGGTGACAGCTCTTCATGACACACTTCATGATACTGTGATTTTTTTAGAAACACTTAATTTTTAATAATTGTACTGTTATAAAAAATAACGGCCGTGGCTGTTTTGACGCATATATTGGTTGACAATAGTACTGTTAAAGAACATTTAACATTATGGTATTATGAAAAATAGCTTTCATTAAAATCTATTATAGGCTTCAAGTAAAGTACCATTTCTGGAAATTATATAATGACCAAAAAGGGAGGTGCACAATTAGATGTTATAGCAGTCCTAAATATACAATTTCAACTTTCTACGGCTTACCATTTTTGAGTTATGCGAGATACGTACGTATACAGACGTCACGACGAAATTAGTCAAAATGGATTCAGGGATGGTCAAAATGGATATTTCCGTTGAAATCTGAAAACCGAAATAACTACATTATTCCAAAAATTTAGAGTCCGGTAAATATAATTTAAACTAAACAGAAATCTCGCTTGTTTTTTTTCTTCCATAAGAATAGCTTTTCTAGCACTTGCTGAGTTTTTCAATTCAGAATTTTTGACCCTCCGACATGCAGTTGACCATGACCCTGGAAAATTTGTTGCAAATGCAGCGTCTCTTGCTGTTCCAAAAGGATTTTCCCATAAATGATTTACAAGCTCTTCATCTTGCTCATTGGTGGAAATTTTTGGACGTCCGGAACCTTCTTTCCTTCTTATACTTCCTTCATTTTCCCACCGACTCTTCACCCTCATAACAGTACTTTTATTAATATTAAAATGTTCTGCTATTGCTCTGATTGACCACCCCTCTTCTAACTTAGAAAGTAATACAACTTTATCATTTTCTGATAGTTTTGGCATCTTAATCGACACTAATGACATTGACAAGTTAATAATCGAGACCGATTCAATACAGCAAAAAACAGGTGTATGCGATCTTTTTGCAAGCCAGTGTACTTCCAAAATAAACTCGTCATGGTCTTCCATAAACAACCATTCTAACATTTGAATTGAATTTGAATAAATAACAGTTTAATTATAAAGGTAAAAACAAACTGTATGTCATAAAATTCAAATTCATAACGCCGCTGACTTTTCCAAATGTCGGTAATATAGGAAACATAGTTTGACATTGCCAGTAAATTGATACCAATTTTTTTCCTTGAAAGATAATTTTGATCATAATCAGAACTTTTTCAAGTCACGTGACATTCAATCATTCTGGATCACTCTGTATAGAGTTTGTCTCATAGGCACCTGAATTTCAGATTTCATTTAAATTAAAACCATAGTACAGTTTTATACAGGCTATCTCACAACTCGCGCCCCAGAGTGAATGAGGAAACACGAGACTGCACTCGGATGTGTAATTTCGAAGAAAAAAAATACAGCTTAAAAGATATTCGAGAAAAGACGTCTTAAAATTGACCAATCAGAGACCTACACCTTTAACGTGTGTTTGCCGTAATTTTACGTTAGGGTTTTATACAAATCAAATCTTCTTTAAAATGTGTGGGCGACTGTAGTTTTCGAAAAATGTCAGTGTCAAATTAAATTTGAACCACCATTTGTTGTTTTAATCTCAAAGAATTCAAACGACAATATTTTCGTTTAACACATTTTACAAAGCTGCTACAACACGTTGCACTGTACGATATAAATGATGATCTCGGATGACACCTTCGCTAACCTAATTTTGTTGACAGTGAAAAGTCAACTCTAAATTGTCAAAATTTTTTGTAACTCACTAGTAGTATTTTTAAAACCTAGCAACCAGTTTTATTTTGTAATAATATCATCACACCTCAAGATATCCTTCCGGGATTGGTGGATTAAAAAGTCTTGTAACTCCGTTATGCAAGCAGCCGCAAATTATTTTCTTCTATTTGTTGGCAACCTATTGTCGTCGGCAAGTGTCAGTTTCATCTGGGGCGCGAGTTGTGAGACAACTGTATATGTGATTCATTAGACATAGATACTTGCACGTCTGTGTATCATATGTGATTCAAAAATACACTTCTCTACACATGTAGCTTATAACTAAACGTCTTATATCTGTATATTATGAACTAACTGGACGCGTGGTGTGAGAACAATATAATACGATTTTGTTTACAGTTTTGAATCAAATAAGATTCATGGACTTTGGTTTTTGGACTAAGAAAATAGAGTCACATTAGTTATTTTTTATATTTTGCGTTCATAATGAAGTCATTACGATACGCAATTGCGTATCGTAATGACCTTCATTTCGATACTCAATTTTTTGTTTTAGACAGTTGGTACTAGATGACGTTTCTTTAACCCATTTTTACCTAATTTATTTTTAGTTAATTGACAATTCATTTTAATAATATAATGTCGATATTATTATTATTATTTATTTAGGGAAGATTATTTACATGAAAATGTACAAATATAATCACAAATTGAGTAAGTAAATGTTAATATAATGTTCGAATTAGTCCACATAGATGGACCTAGTAGTACTAAAAATTTGTTGATTGAACCTTTGAACGATAGAAAATTATTTTTAATTAATTTTAAAGCAAGTTTAAGTTCAAATATAAGAAAATATAAAAATTTCCTGTACACTGAGGCTGAAAGGGTTAAACTGTCAAACGTCAAAGCTGAAAGATAAGAAATTTCAATATAACCTCAAAATTTCTTTTACTTAATAAATCACTTTATTTAATGAATATAATAATAATACATATTGTCGTCTTACTTTGCATTTCAAAATAAGCAATCAAAACATTCTCTGTTACGCCTTTGACATTATTTTCTTTACACCATGTGTCAAAATTTGCAAATTCTTTCTCATAAATCTCGCACGATTTTTTAGGAAGTAGATTATTTACTGTAGTCTGAGCTATATTACGTAGCTCAGGCGGAGAGAACTGATTTCATCTTCCATGATTACACTAAATTCACTTAAATTTGTTCGTAAATATTGAAATGACATGAACTTTCAAATAATAATTGAATATGGTCAATTCAATGTTACCAACTACAACATTTCACTTACAAATTTCCCTAAATCAACTCGGTTTAATATTAACAGTTTTTTAAAATATTTCAGTTTGTAGAAGGCGCAAAATATAAAAAATAGTATAAAGAACTCATTTTATAAGACTTTCTTTCGCACTTGTCAATTAGAAAACTCGCTAACGCTCGTTTTCTAAATTTTGACGCGTGCGAAAAAAACATGTCTTATAAAACACGTTCTTTAATATACTATTATTGCAATTTTTATTACATACTAGAATTTATACAAAACATTCCTTTTAAATTTTAGTAAGAAAATATTCATTTGAAATCGATTTTGTATTGTCTTTGCTAGCTGTTTCACTAATAAGTGAGTAAAAAATTATTTTCGGAAAGTCCAGTAAAATTTTCATTTCTTTAGTGATTTTGTATGTAAATATACCTAACAAATATATACGTCCATGTATCATATATGCACATGCTGATAAGTAATGTATAATTAATTATGTTTCACATTATGAGTAAGAAATTTTATTTTATAAAAATGGTTACTATTTCCTCAACGGACATGTGTTGTGGAGTGAGTCATGTCATAAGGCCTGGACAGTGATCGTGACTGTTACACTACATAATCAACACAACTTTTAAAAAATGCCCCTTTTTATCGCTTTTCGAAATTCAATCATTCCTGCAGTTCCTCCCTGTAGTTCATGTAAAATTGTAGATTATCCAGCAGGTAATGACAACTACACTCTGTGGGTGATGCAGCTAAACTCAACTAAATGCAGTCAAATGGTCAATACTGATGACTGTACGGTCAACAATGCACGATTGACAATAGCGTTTCAACGCAGTTTGCTTACGAATTAGAGGCTGTTGTTTCGTTTTGCCCGATTAGTGATCTAACTCTGTCATTGAAATAGACTTGTCACAATGGTATATAAAATGATCACTACCACTGCTGCGATCGGTTATGTGTGGTCAATATACAGATGGACAATTTCAATTTCCAGTTTGATTATCAAAGAGAGTGAGTTATGATGACGTTGATAGGATTCTATTGTTTGAGAGTTGAGATACAATTTTGTGTACTTTCGTACTTTTGTTTGCATAAATAAAAGAAAAAGCTAAATCAATATTTATTTATTAATTTAATGTAGGTACTAACTTACACAAAAATTTGACTTACAGCCTTGTGGTTTTATGGTAAAAGCAGAACTGTCCTTTTTTTCAAATAATTCAGGAGATAAATTTATAGGTGAATAAATATGTATAAATTTATTTATTAATTAACAATTAATAATTAATCGAAATCTTACTCATATTATATGTATTCATTTATTCTTACAAAACCGACGATTTGCTATACTATACGAACGACACATTCTGCTATCAGATCTGTGTTTTCTTATAGCCCTTTTGTGTAATTTTGAATGGCAATGCTTAAATTTTACCATCCGTCATACCTTTAGGTAAGGAAGGTATATTGTTTTTGGTCAAAAAATTCGATGATGAGTTTTTAATGAATAATCACGTTTTAGAGTCCCTAGAATACGACTTTACTATTTTTGCGATGTGTGCGTGTGTAGGTGCGTGCGTGCGTGTGTGACGATTTTTTCTCCGTCAATAACTCCAACTCTGCAATTCTAAAAATTATAATAGAGGATTCCACCATTTTTTTATAATTTCATCAGAAAGTATAAGTAAAACTAAGACTATTGGTGAAAATCCGGTGAAAAAATCCTATTAATAAGCGAGTTATGGTCCCCCGAAGTTTGAAAATATAGATGTGACGTCACGAATATAAGTTTTTATATAAAACTGTTTTCTTCGTGGATCTAAAATGTTCTTGACATGTATGCTATTTTTAAATTATATTTATAAAAAAAACAAATTAATATTGTAACACTGTATAAGTCTACATGCTTTATAATTGCAAGTGTATCAAAATTATTAAGATTAATGCAAGAAATTTATATTCAAATAAAAACTGTTTGAGAATTGCAGTACTGGACTGGTAGCCACGTGTCCGCTATTTGAATTTGTCTACTTCCATTGGTAGTAAACTCCACCCCTAACTCGGTATTCGTTATATATTTATAGGTGGTCTTCGAGTCGCCAATCAAAATAATATATATGGATTTCATATGAGTGACGAGCTGCTAAAACAAAAACCCCCTTATTTCCGAAGTATTTCAATTATATCATTTTATTTCTTTACTAATATTCATTATTATGGATTTACTTTCACTATTTTTTACTAATTTCTCTTAATTCGATTGAGCTGTAATCCCCTATTCTTTCGTATTCCTCTTCGTTACATCCATATGAAGAGCAGATTAGATTTTGGTTATAATTGGTCGACTGGAAGTACCCTCATTTAATGATTTCATCAGTTTTCCTTGAAAAAGCGCTGTTAAATATCATTTTTTTCATATTTGTTATTATAAATATTAAAATAAATTTTATTCTCTATACGATTTGATTACATTTTATACTTCATATTCAATGGATATAGAGTTAAAAAATTATAAATAAATTAAATTTCATAAAGCATTGTACAATAACACTGGAAATACACACAGACATCAGCGCAAAAATAGTAAAATCATATTCTAGGGACTCTAAAACGTGCTTATTCAATAAAAACGCACCATCGAATTTTTTGACCAAAAACAATACCTTTCTTACCTAAAGGTATGACAGAAGGTAAAAATTCTAATAGACAGATGTCAGTGTGAAGTGCGATTGACACAGTTTGTTTTTGTTATAATTTTACTGCAAATGTAGAATCAATTCTAAGAAATTTTCTGTATGGAATTTGCACAAAATACATAGAACTGAGAGAAGGTAATGTACTATAAATATAGAATCTTTCGCAAGAAACTGTCTGTATGGAAATTGTATAAAATACATAGAACTGACGGAAGGTAATATGCAGATTTTTTTATCACTGTTGGATGCTGAATTTGTTATCATGTCCAAGTTGCCGTTAGAAAATTACATAATTGAAAAGAAAATATTTTTGCTTTACAACGATATATAATTTCTAAATGTTCATTTGTTAATAAATAAATTTATGGGGGAAAAACAATGATTATTGCAATAAAACAAATGAAATCATCAGTTTTCAAGTTTAATTTCTTCATTTTCATTCATATAGTAGATAGCTTCGTAGTAGTATATTTAATATACATTTTTCAAATTTCGTTGCCTACTGTGACGTTCATATAAAAATATTATAATTAATTGCACTGAGTGCTATTTTGAGAACTAAATTATTTGTCGTTAAGTAGAATAAAATATTTACATATTTGTTGTAAACTGGATTGCACTAGACATTTGAAGTCTTTGTTCGGCTAGGTGCATCCTTGCATTTAGTAATCTAATAAGGGAGTGGGAGATTGGGAAATAGCTTCTGCTCCGCTGCTGGACAGGGAGTTAGTCAGTGATTAGGAGTCGAAGAATTAGTTACATAGTTAGAGTATCAGTAGACAGCACAGTATTAACCAACATTTATAATTAAATTGTATTAAACTATATTTCAATATATCAATTATACAACATACACGTAATTAATTTAACAACCCTAAATAGACACTCTCAACGTAAGAACCTACACATAGAGATGGGTCAATTTCCGAAATTTAAAGATACGGGAAAATTCTCGGAATTTTTTTGAGAAATTTCTCGAGAAATTTGTAGCGACATATCCTTCTCGGGGAAAAAACAAATTCCTGGTGGGAATTTTTTGGCGGCATATCACTACACTCTTTACGTTACAACATATTTTTTCATTATTTAAAATATAATATAATAAGAATACATACTAATTTTGTCGTAAATTAACCTAATTTTATTGGGCTGAAAAATAGCATCCAAATTAAAAGTTTGACGGCTTATAAAATATCAGTTTTTGAAATTTATTTCTGCTAACTTTGAAAGTTAGTAATAGTTATTTATGGTACAAGTGGGTTATATTGCAAATAAGTTAAGGAAGAAAAGTGTTACCCCATCATGATGCCATTAGGCCGAGTGGGGTAATTTTCTCCAGTGACTTATGTAATTAACACACATGTGCCATACATAATTTTATCCAACGCCTCTTCAAAGGATGTAAAATGTATTTAAAAGATTTTACATTTCGAAATGACATTTGGAAAAGAAACTCTGAAAAGGCATGAACAGTAACTATAATGTAAAAATATGAATGTTTATCTGACGTTACATTGCCAATGGCAGCGTGACTATAATTTTTAGCTTACAGCTTTATTTGTTTCCAATCACCATAGTTACAGCGTTAATATTAGAAAGTGTTGGATAAACATGTATAAAATTATAGTATCCTAGTAATACAATTTTAATTAAATATGTAAGTACTGAAAATATAAAGTCAGTTGAACGTTGTATCTATTTGGTAGTAATGATAAACAGCATTCAAGATAAAAGACATGCCAGTAAGTGGTAAGTGTAATCATTCTGATAATAACACATTCATATTCCTCGGTAAGACGAGCTGTAAATTATCACAAGTACTGATAAATGACAGCAATATATGTATGGTACGCATATTGGCATATTCATGTCATGAAATACGTTAACATTTTATCGAATATACTATGTTTTATAAAAAAATAAAAATCAAGTCGTAATCATGTCAGATTATAATTTTCTGTAATTATTTTAGTAGTTTGCGGCGATTAGTGTTGTTTGAGATAATCTTTTCATTGGTAATTTGATTATTTTAGCTGAGTTCGTTTGTTTCCTCACGAGTGAAGTGATAGGAACTGGTCTGGAGATGAATTATTTATTCTATTTTGGAAAAGTTCTGTGTGGTGTACTCGTTAAATATGCATGAGACTAAAAGATTATTCTATTTGCGCTGAATATTTTCAAATGGATAATTAACATATTTAATTACATATGAGTGACATTTTGACACTATATTTTTGGAATGTTACATTACACATCATAAAGATAAATGAACACTAAATTTACTGATAAAATATTAATTAATTTTCGATGTTATGAAAATGCATACTGCTTTAATTTAATTACACATACAATGTTGCGTTGCATGACTTCTGGTACGTGTCTGCTACTGTTAATTGTACTATGAACTATAATTTCGGTATAATTAGAAGACTATCTTATTGAGTGTTTTCGAGGATGTTATGTACAAGTAATTAATCATTAATTAATAGTGAATGAAAATGTTTTAGTACGAGTAGTTTGCCTTATGATAGAAACTAAAATAAATTCATATGTTCTACAATGAGTATTCCGTTAAAATTATTGTTAAAGAGAGCAATACGAAGTTTCATAGGTATGTCTAGTCTTCATAATATTTGACACATTATTCTGACTGCATATATATACAGCAGACAATCGTATTCCAGGTTCCATGGACCTTAAATTGTGCTTATGCATTAAAATCTCGATATGCGATTTTTAGCATGGTTCCTACATCTCCCGTACCGTATAACGGGATGTGAAAACGGCTAAGTGGAGAAAAATATTATTAGTATTATAATAACAATTTTTGAATAGTGATATGAGAGTTTTTTTTTATTAAGCAAGACTTGTAATATTGGGCATTGATACAATATACGAGTACATATTTCAAAAAGGTTATAATATGGACACAAAATATTGACAAGAGTTCTATCCTACAGAAATTGTTCATTAAAATCACGTATATGTATTATTTATAAAATTTGTATGGAAGTGGCAATTCATTAGAATGTAGGCATACGTTGTTGAATTAATAATAATGGAAGTATGTTTCTAAATAACTTCTGCTTCCATTTAAATATAGTTAAATTCGTCAACTTTATTCATAATGATTTTTGATTTTGAATTTGAATCACTTAGATGCAGCAATGGTAAAGGCGCAGACCACAGCGGGTGTGATATTTTCGCGACTATTTCCAGAACAATTTAATACCCAATGAAATAATAAGATTTTGAATATTCGGACCAATCAGAGCAAACTTACAACGAATATTGTACTGAGTTGACATATAAAATCCCAGATGACAGCCTAAAATTGCAAACATATTTAATCAATCTTTTAAGTTTTTTGTAATTATAAACAGGAGAAATAGAAATAAGCCAATTAATTATTATTTAATGTTATTTTCTAACAAAATTATCTCTTTCTTTGTATAAAAATGGAATTTTGGGCATTGTGATATTTAGAAATTTACAGTAAATCCGCATTAAAAAGCAGGGCTGCTAATTTGCTTTTGTTGAAAGTTTGTTTGACATTTATAGTCATACCAAAATGAATCGTTTTGGAACGCTTCATATGAAAATAGGTTTTGAAAATAGTATTGACAAAACAGTCCTGTAAATACTAAAAGCTCTAAAGTCTAAAGCGTATGTGTGGAAGCAATTTAAAATATTTTGTGATGACATCCTATCATTTTTATAATACAACGTCAGATAATGATTTGGCCAAAATTCTAATCGACTGGGCATTCAAAATAGGCAAAATTAACGAAGAAAATTATAAAGAGGTAACAGTAAAAACCATTTAGAACGCTACAATCAAATTTTACATATACAAATAAGTATTGTTAAGGGTTATTTATTTTCCCGGAGATTTTCTGATCTGTAATACTGGTTATGTATTAAAACAAGAGTGAATGTTTATTTTACATACAAAACTTGTACCTCAGGATATATTATAGGTTATCGAGTCGAGACTAGGGGTAACAACATAGTTTTGAATATTTGGCGCCACATTATCTATTTAAATAGTAAAAGTTAATATGGTTTTTTAAATTTTAATGTTCTGGAAATAGTCTAACAAATATATTTCGTGCATTAAAAATGATCTTAAAATTCAGCATTCAAAATGTGTTGACTGTAAGAAGCTGCGTTTTTGTCAAATTACTATCAAAACAAACTCATCCAGTTTCTAAACAACAGATATTTTCATGTAGAATTTTCGATCATTTTCAATGCACGTAATACATTATTACTACAGATCATTTTGTTGAACGCATTCATTTTGCCCGCGCTCGTTGTCACATTCTATATACTAAACTCACAAATTTATCATGTCCATAACTGAAAAATTAATTCAATTCATATAAGAATACGATTGTGCGATTATAGATTTGTCGTAAACAATAAAATAATAATTTGATTTCAATGTCAACGTCACTGGATAAACATTAGTACAGAGGGCAGTGTATTAGATAATTACATGTCTGTAACTCTACGACATACGTCACTGTTTTTTTTAGTGTGTTAGAAAGTTATTTATTTATTTATTTATTTATTTATTAGAAGAAATATACCACAGGACATGTCCAAATGATACATATACAAATATGAGTTTCAAAATTATACATTAGTAAAAAGAAGCAAGAAATACAAAAAAATAATAAAATAAACATATAGGAAGTGACAATAAGAATAATAATATTAATAATACATAATGTTACAAACGTTTTAAAGTTTTCTTGAATTTATTTAATGTAGTACAGAATATATCAATGTCTTCAGGTAATTCATTGTAGCTTGTAACTAAACGATTGATGACAGAATTTTGACCATACGTTGTTTTGCTATAACGCGATTGAAGTGCATTTGAAAACCTTGTATTGTATTTCGGCGTGATAAGATTAAAATTGTTGAGGATTTCTGGGGCATTAATATGCCCTGTTAATAATTTATAGGTAAATAATAATTGTGCTTTATTTCTCTTAGCAGCAAGTCAACGAGTATATTACAATAGCTTTTAGTTATTAACTAATTATAACAGTTTAAAAACAAAATAGAAAACGGCTAAGTGGAGAAAAATATTATTAGTATTATAATAACGGTCTCGTGGCCGCGTGCCTAAGTGTCGCGAATCTGGGGAACCGGGTTCGATCCCGACCGACGCCAAATATTTACAATTTTAAATGGCACAAAATTGACCCCTGTGGTGCACTCTCCACGCCAGCAATGAGTGCCCGTGAGGTGACGCCTGGTAAGCGCCCGCACGGTGCAAATATTTCATCATTACCGCATCTGTGTACAAAGCAGATTGGCACACCCAGCAATGGGTAATAAGCCGTGATGATATATTTATATTTATTTATTTTATTTAAAAACAAAATAAAAAAATTTGTAATACATCATGAAAATTTGCTTTATGTCATCTCACAATACAGATAAATTATGCTGGTTGTATCACAAGCACTATGTGTAAATTAGAATAAAGCTTTAACCTCAGTAGGTATAGTATGATAAACGATGGGAAATCAATGACTTAATATTAGTTTATAAAGCTAGAATTTATTAGATTGAATGCAATAACGCGTAGTTTACGAGAATATTCAGTCCTGTGGTTGTGAGTATATGAAAGCAAGCCTGGCGACGTGGAAATGGATCGTAGACACAGCAGGCCATGGCTGCAATCCACGTCGCTTTTGTCTCAGTGCTGCTGGATTAAAATTATACGCGCGAACCGTATCAGCGCGTCGGGCGGTTTGTTCGTTTGTTTTATATAAATATCCACCGATATCGCGCGAATAAATCGGAAATGCGGATTTCATGAATGGATGGATGCTAGTTTTTTGTTATTTTTATCTTTTAAGTTGGGCAGAATTTAATTTATTTGCGTTGTTTACTGTTTAATGAATAGAAAAATTTTGTGAGCGTGTGTGATATTATTTTGGTGTCAGCAGAAATTTAAAAATGAACAAAACTAAAAATAAATAAATATATCATCATGCTTTTTTCCAATATGCAATGGACAGTTTTGTTATGGAGCATATATTGATAGGATAAATGTTTTTTGGTTAGTTCAGTAAATATATTTATTCATAATCGGTTAGTATATGAGCGTTTCCAACCTATAAAATAGTTTGGAAATATATTAATGTTGACTTCACTTTCCAGCTACATGGATTTTTTGTACAATTGTGCGAGAAATGTTTTCTCAAAAAGAGTGCGGGAAGTATCCGATTCCCGCACTAGAGTGGTAAATAATTGGTGTCATGGAAACAATTATCAAGACTTCAAAATAACATACACAGCTGCCCAAAGTAACATATGTAAAAAAATTAAAATACATTTTATAATTTTTCTATTTTTCTGCCTTGTTACAAAAATAAATATTCTCTGTTTCGGAATTAGAATGACATATTCTAACATGCTTATTGGTTTTAGTTTAAACGATTTTTGATGACATTTTGTTATATGAGATTGGTATGACAATATTAAATACACCAAATGTCTAAGCAGCGGACAATAGGAATAGGAAACACAAATCACTGTCAGCAAACCTAATTTTTTTAACAAAAAATTCCTTAATCAAAATTGTTAATTATTTTTATAAACAAATAATGTAAATTGTAAAGGAAAGCCGAAACAAAGAAAATGGTATAAAACACAGAAGGCTATTGAAGCGTTCGTTCGTTCGTTCGCCCAATCGCCGTTACGCGCTCGTGTCCCAATTTCGAACTCGTGCTGGGCGTTTTGTAACTTACGTTTTAATATATTATTTCTGCTCATTTTTAATCATTATGATTTTGACAAGTCAAATTGTAATAAACATGTTCAGAATCAATAAGCATTTTGTCATGTTACCTAAAAACATTGTCATGGATCTTTATGTTAAAATAGACTAAACAAATAAAAAGAAAATGCAAAAAAATATTAATAAAATTAATGTTCAAAATTTAATGATTACTAATTGGAGGCGAAGAAAATAAGATACATATTTCGCAGGAATTCTTGATTATTTCCTTCGCGCTCATAGCTGACTTTGATACACCTCGGTCATCTAACTTAGTGTTCGGCTGTAATAGAGTATTTCCCGGCTCGGTGTGATATACCTAGTATTTTATATTGTACGAAAATGAAAATGGTAATATGATGTAGGATTAACTTCAGAATACTCGTAGTTTAGAATGAGAAATTTTGCGTTAAAGTTGCAGGTACATATTAGATCTTACAATGGATATATAAATCAAGACGTTATTTAAAATTGTGTTATGAAACAAGAAGACTAAACTTCGTATAACGTATATTAATAACGTTTTTCGCGGTAAGATTTACTTAAAATATACAGGCATTATTAAAATTTTTATTATGCTCTGATAACAGTTTATTGTCTGAAAAAGAATAATCCACTAATCCCGACAGGATTAAAACTTAAAAGCAGGCGCTGTAATTTCCCGCTTTTCAAGTTTTTTGCTCGCGTTTCTTTCGGGCATTTCCGTCGCAGTTCGGCCTCTGTTTCTTCTTTTATTATTTTCTTATGGATTTTTAATTGCTCGGTATGACTGGGCATATGATAATGCGTTTAAAACGGATAGCCTTCATCTATGACTTGTGATTAAAAGCATGGAAGAAACTCGTTTGTGAAATTGAGTTTTTGCGTTCTCAAGTTCTATGTTTCGGGAAATATTAAGGTTATTAAAATTAAAATGCGCGTCGTATCTTCTCATTCATCGAGATCATCGTTCATTGTATTTGTAATTGTAATATAATTAACAGAGAATTTTAGGATTACATGCAGTTTTGAAACCGTGTTCAAAACGTTTTTAGTTTTGAAAACGCCAACGTATACCTACATTGTCAAAACGGTTTTGAGTTATCTCAAACAAAAACTAAAATTCATGGGTTTGACTTGAAAATTAGTTTCAAAACTATTCATGTAAATACTTAAAATTCAGTTTCAATAATGTTTATGCCGCTTTATGTTACTAATCTACAAATTAACTGACATTTGCGTAGTTTTAGTGCGTAGTTGTACGACGTATAAAAATAATTGGAATAATGGCAAAACGAAGTATTTGTATTGAAGAGAATCTGTCACTTACATTAGCTAAATGCTCATGCGCCGAAACTGTTTTCAAATTAATTTTTAAACTTGTATTGAAAACTTCATGTAAACAGTTTCGCGTAATTTTGACTGAAAACCGAAACCAGTTTCCAAACTGCATGTAAACGT
The DNA here is from genome assembly GCA_963082715.1 of Harpalus rubripes. NCBI lineage: Eukaryota > Metazoa > Arthropoda > Insecta > Coleoptera > Carabidae > Harpalus > Harpalus rubripes. Next base: position 31,224,161 of record OY720451.1, on the reverse strand, counting down.
ATTACATTGTTGAATAACTGAAAATAGTTAATTTGAATTAGTATTTTTGCTTACAATGTATGTACATTGAACAATGAATGTATTATATTGTTAAAATTAGTCATACAATTTTGCGTTTGGAATTTTGGATTCCCAGCGTGCATATAATTTTATCTGAAAACAAGGCTATAAGTCTTGGTAGTTTATGGGCATACGGTAGAAAGGGTCTAATTTTACCGTTGTACGTTGTAGATATAGTCAGAAAAATTTATTATGCCGCTTCCAGCAATAAAACTATACCTAATTATTGTAATTATGACAAAGCGGCATACAAAAATAGCATTTATGAAAGGAACAGTAAGATTTACTATATACAGAGCGGCACAAACAATGGCCCGTTCGCAATCAATGTTATAATGCCAGTAGTGAGCGATATGCCGCTTTGTCATGATTACGATGTTTCTAGTTTTATTGCTGGAAGCGACAGGGTCAATTTTTCTGACTTTACATGCTACATTTAATACAAACAAAATAATTGAAAAAAAATCGGCTTATGACCTTTTGTCCCGGCAGTAAAGGAATTAATTTTAACATATACTTTTCTGTTTAATCATATAATTTTATAGAATGTTAATAACAGTACCTTTAAATTTGAGAGGTTATTCAAATAAAGTAAAGAAAATCATTGAAGCCCAAGAATAAGAAGTTTACATTGTTTTTACACCATACTATTCAGTAACTAATCAAGGACTGTTGTAAAAAATTGTAAAAGTATAAATTACGTACCAAATAAACACATCTAGCCATCTAGGGTCAACTTCATCTTCAAGAGATTGGTATTCCTCTCCTATAGGAAACGAGACCAGGCACATTAGGTAAGTTTGTCCCAGTTTGTCGGTACCTACACGGAACATACAAAATCTAATCATCTTTAATTTTTATAATAAAATAATCGCGAAACCACAATATTTATTAAACGCATTTTTTTTAAAAAAAACTAGTTTCTAGTAAAGTGCCACTTCCGGTTATCCAATTTACACCAAAGTCTAATGGGTTCTTTCCATATTACCTTAGTATAGTTGGAATATAAGATTTTATACACATATACACACATCCACAGACATCCTTGTTAAAATTTTAAAATCGGATTTTAGGGACCTTAAATTTGCTTATTTACCAGAAGCTCGATATGCGATTTTTAACATGATCCCTACACCCTATCTCAATGTCTCTTACAAGAAATAATAAAGAATTTTTACGAATAACGTACCTGCGAGAATACCGTCAAAACGTCTTCAAAAATGGACGTACAAAGTACACAGCAACGAGTTTTAAAAAGTTTTTGCGTACGATTTTAATCATATTTACGTTATGTACATTAATTTTGATGTTAAAATGACAGTCGCCTAGTATTTTACCCAATGTCAGTAATAAAACTTGAAATTAACAGATTTATCGTAATACCGTTATTATTATTTAAGAGAACTAAACACGTATAAGTGAAAAGGTGTCTAAAACGCCCGCCGGCCGTTAAGGACGCACGAACGAAAAACAAAAGTGAAAAGGTATCCATAACGGCCGCCGGCAGTTATGGTTTATAGCAGACTTCTGCAATTAAGGATAAAGTATTTAAAAAAAATCATAGTATCGTGAAGAGCTTTATAGTATTACAAAAAAAATTGAACTCCACACGGCCGGTATGCAAATAACGGACTTGGCTGATTATAAACCTCGGCTATCGCCTGGGTTTACAAACTTCAGTCGCGTCCATTATTTGATTTATATAGGCCTAATGACGTTAATAACTATTAGCCAGTTCTGTCATTTTAGAATAAAACCAATGTCTACTAGGCAATAGTAGATGTCCGTTAAACGGGTCCGTCTTTTATCCCTTACGTAGGTACGACAAATCACAAATACGATATTGCCAAGCAACCTAGGCGATAACGTAGTTACATGTCTTTCGGAAAAACGGTACCCAAAAACTCTTTAATAAAACATACATACAGATTGCATATTGCATAAATAACACCAATATAATCTAGGTCTACACTCCATAGGGCTTTTTCCGGCCACAGCTTAGCTAAAAGCTTTTAAATGTGATGGTTCTACTTAGGAACCAATGAGTTCCAAAGGGTTAACGTTCCTTGATGAAGTAATAAATAATAGAAAATCAATGAGAATATTGGTTTCTGAATATAGAATAAATATAATATATTTATAATATGTTTAAATTATTCAAATAGAGTTTCATTTCGAGTACATAATTTATAAACATCATTTGCAATTCATTCCTTGCAAATGACCATTAAATATAAATCAAAGCAGTCACAGAAACTGTAGCGTGAAAATTAAATAAGACTGACCTTTAAAAAGATCAAATAGAACATAAAACAAAATGTCAAAAAGGATGTCGCTAGCAACAGTAAGAGCTACATCTAGTCTAGAGCTCAGGGTAATCGGCTGAACTTTGGCCTATCTAAGCGTAAGCAAGTCAGCAATGTTCATATAGCATATACGTTCTGACAGCGTCAGTTCATAACGTAGTTACAGTTACGAGTATCTAACGTGTAACCGTAACGTATAACGTATCCCTATGCCGCGTTGTGTAGACAAGTGTAGCATCGTAAATGCCACAATGTTTTAATTAGAACTCTATAGATGCACTTCGATGCACTAGTACTGCGCCACTGCGCATCGAATACACTACTGTGAAATGGATTTGAACAACTTAATATAATGCGTATTTTTGCAGTATGGAAAGCGCACAGATATAACATTGTATGTTTAACTAAGCTTGTATTGTAAATATTATTTCTACGTATTGGTAGAGTGCTTGTCCTACATAGTTTCTTACTTAATTCCATATTTGAGTAGATAGATGTTTACTAAAAGTAGAAAGAAGCCTTTCAACTAATGCGGATGTTGGTTCAGTTACATTGAACTTAGATAAAGTTATTTATCTACATAGTTATATTGTATGAGTATTTATGTTCATATGTTTTTAAAAGAGGAAAATTTGAATATATCGACAACAGATTGAGAGCAAATTGATGTGTGTGCTCTTTATGCATTTTTTGTACGATGTGTAAACTGAATGTTAAGAATGAATGTATTTTGTGTACAAGATATATGTTGTAAGATCTTACTACCCTGCGAGTGTGCACCGAAACGTCTGTTGTAAAAATAAATGCTGTTTGACTCAGAATTCGAGTAATAGACCTTTTCAATTTAAAGAGCTAGAAAATATGCGCCATTTTACAACCTATGTGCATGGCAATTGTTTTTTCAAAATTTAGACGTAAAATGTGAGGAAAGTCTTTGATAAAAAACTAAAGCTAAAATGTTTAACGATACAAATTTTCACTAAGAATATTTTTGACGTTTCGTTTGACAGCTCAACTGGTAAAGTCACTAGATTATTTAAAGTACCACAATACGTATGGACCATATGTTAGAGACAGAAGTACATTGTGGAACCAAAACAAGGATATTAATATACTGGATTGCTAACTTGTATGTTGTGCACATAGTCACCTGTGAGGTAAGCAACTGGAAGGCAGCCATTTGCAGAAAAGGCAAAATACGCGCCAAATTTAAAATTACATAACAGAAACAAATTATAAATAGAATGAATTAACATGGGGTCTCAAGGCCGCGTGCCTGAGTGTCTGGTCGCGAATCTGGGGAACCGGGTTCGATCCCGACCGACGCCAAAAATTTCGAATTTTAAAAGGCACGACATTGACCCCTGTGGCGTACTTTCCACGCCAGCAATGAGTGCCCGTGAGGTGACGCCTGCACGGTAGAAATATGTCATCATAAACCCAGCAATGGGTAATATGTCGTGATGATATATTTATTTATGAATTAACAGATTTTTTTAATATTTATTGCGTATATTTTAAAAATTATAGTTATTTTAATAATATAATATAATATACATTTATTACATATATAGCAAATTAACAATAAAATAGGACTATGAATTTAAAAATAATATTTGCTTATTAAAAAGAGGCTATAATAGAAAATAAATTAAGAAGAGAAATAGGAGACAATATTGGAAAATCACAAAGTGGATTCAGGCCAGGCTATTGCACACAAGATCACATTTTCAGCATACGACAACTAATAGAAAGAACGCTCCAATTTAGCAGGGAACTCTATATATGCTTTATTGACATAGAAAAGGCATTTGATAGAGTGAGCAGAGAAATATTATGGGATATACTTAAAAGAAGAGGAATAAATAATAAATTACTAAAATCGATTAGAACCCTTTACAAGACCAGCAGGAACTATGTACGTACTGGCAATTCTATATCAGAAGAATTTATAACGACCCAAGGCCTAAAACAAGGAGGAAACCTAAGTCCACTGTTATTTGTAATATATATGGATGAAATATCAAAAAATGTTAACCCACGACTAAGGAAAATACCAGTGGGAAACTTAAACCTTCAGAACATTAAAATATCCGAAGCCCTATTCGCCGACGACATGGCAATTTACGGAACAACGGAAGACAATCTACAAACAAACGTGGACATTTGGAAGGCAGAGTTGATGAAAGCTAACATGACAATCAACGTAGGGAAAACAACAGTAATGGCAATATCTAGAGGAGACAAAACAATAACGATTAAACTGAACGGAATAATAATCCAACAAGTCGAAAGTTTTAAATATCTAGGTAGCGTGATTGAAAGTAAAGGAGGATGTAATGCAGATATAAACAATAGGGTACAAGCAGCATCCAGAACTTACCACTCCCTGAGAACAGCGATATTTAGCCATAAAAATGTAAGCAAAAGAACAAAGCTAATTGTTTATAAAACAATACTACTACCAATTTTGATATATGGAAGTGAATCGTGGGTATTAAACCAAAGAGAATACAGCAAAATACAAGCGGTAGAAATGAAGTGCCTCAGACAAATAGAAGGAGTGACTAAAATGGATAAAATCCGAAATGAAGAAATAAGGAGACTCGATATAAAATCAACCCAAAAAATGATAGAGGAAAGACATTTGCAATGGTTTGGGCATCTTATTAGAATGCCAGATAACAGACAAGCAAAAACTATATGGAAAGCAAGAACAACAGGGAAAAGAAAGAGAGGAAGACCTAGGAAAACATGGGAAGATAGTTTAAACCAGATTCTGAAAGAGAAGAAAACTACAAATCGAGAAGCACACGACTTAGCAAGGGACAGGAAAAAGTGGAAGACGTTTATAGAACTCTAAAAAAAAAAGGAATAAACAACCTCAACACCATACCGGTAGAAGAGGATTTGACTATATATATAAAAAGATGCCTTTTGCATATATGGTGGACAATTTGGAATACAGAAGGTGCTGAGTCTGGTTTTAATCTTCTTATATATGTTCTAGGCCTTTTCAAATAATTAGTTTCAAGAAAATAATCATTCCAAATTTTTTATGCTTTTGTAAGTGTGAAATCTTTTCCTTTTATGGCATCTACCCACAATCGCATTATATCACTATTATTTAAAGGAAATCTGTAAAATATTTAAAACAATAGTATGAATAAATATGTATACATATACTAGTATATGAACAATAATACTTACTTGAAAAATTGTCGAGGGTTATCCTTGCTATGTCAATTTGTGCACCCAAAAGCACTACAAGAAGACGTCATATTGCCTTTTATTATGGAAATATCTCACTTAAAGTATTTATTGACTAAGAACACAATACAAACACCACTTTATTCAAGAAAACTACCATATAATGCAATAATAGACCAATGAACGTTTGACGTTTTGCATTTTCTGCAAATGGCGCCGTACCCCAACCACTTGTCTCACTTGTTAAACGTATGTCAGCTATCCAGTGTTTTATTACAACATCCTTGAACCAAATTGGCATATGACAGTTACCATTTCTTGACAGTTGGTTGTAATTTGTGTTTTATTTTGGGGAAAGAAAAATGCAGTTCACTAGATCATTTAGTTCATCAATTTGGAGTCAAAATGGATGCAATGGCCTATTTGCGTGCCATTTTTTTATTTAATATTTTTGAAGAGACATTAAAAACTTGCTATCCATATTTTTTCTTTTGGTAAAATTTTCATAAATATTTTCGTTTGTCATTTTAATCTTATACGAGTATAAGCTAAGTTAAAATCCTTCAAAATCCTGCTTAACAAATCGAAATACGTAATAAAAGTAACAGAAACCACGCAAATTGTAAATAATAAAGAAGAGAGACAGTGACAGAAAAATTAACTGTCAAAATCAAATTAAAACTCGCACTCGCTCGCCGTCTACAGGTTACTTTCTTAAATATGCATCCTTTTTTCCAGTTTAAAATAATGACGTCATAGAAAATCTTTCTTAATTTATTAAAAAACATATTTTTTTTAAATAAAATTTATATTTTTACATTCGTTTTCAAGTTTACTTTAAGTATTTAGTGATAGATATCAGATTTTCAGTACCACGCAAGCTAGCCTATTGCGGTACTTTATATGATCTAGTGACTTTACAACTGGGAGTTGTTGGCGTTTTACTTACTATTTGTAGCGTTAAAAAGAGATAGCTGTTAATTTGAAAACGTCTATTGTTAACACCTTATCCACACCACAATCGAGAAATTCCCACATAAAAGACAAGCAGTTCATAAATTAAATCAAGTTCGACTTATATATGAAAAATATCATTTATACTCTAGAATGTTTTTTATATTCCCATTATAACAATTCAAAATTGAGTGATATCGCTTGTAATTAAAGTTAACCTAAAGATGAGTGATGCCGCCTGGCGTTATAACTCATCGCTGATGTCACAGATAAACCTAGGTACGTTTACCTGTGGCGATGTTAATGTAAAAACGTGTAAAAGCTATTCTTGCAAAAAAAATAACGCTTGCCGTTTATCGCTCACCGTTCACCGCTCGCCAATGGGTATTTAGAATGTTTCTGTCTCTCAATTATTTTCTCGCCGAAATAATATTTTTATAACCTAAAACACGTCAATTGCCAATAACCGTATACCATAACATACTTATGCATTATAATGTTTTAGTGTTCTCCTGAAAAAAAAAAAATATATATATGAAACGTCATATAGGACGTTTGGAAATTCCACTCCTCACATATTGAAAACTGTATTCGAAATAAATGTACTCCACACATAAGCAATCGTTTGTAGTGAGGTAAATTGTTTAAAAATAACATATGAAAGCAATTTTCCACCTGCAATACCATTTTGCTAGCGTACCGTGAAACGTAGAACAAAGCGACAAAGTTAGGCAACTGTAACTGAAAATATTTTAATTTAATAATAAATGAGTGGCGCATGGTTGTATGCAAGAAACTGCATTGCAGATTGCCACAACAGTCCTCGTCTGCTGAAACACGAACCCGAACAGCCAGCAATGAATTCGACCATTTATCACAAATTGAAATGTCATGCACCTTGCGGGAAACATGGGACTAGCCAACTAGCGTAAAGCTGTAGCTATATACCATACCGTATCGTACATACATACACAGGAGAACGGAGACCTACTCAATTCACATGCGCCATGCGGATAAGGTTACTGAAATTAATGTGACCTTTTTTGAATAAAAAATCAACGGTACAATAAGCAGAGAGCTAGAGAGGTCAACAACGTATGTATTATTTAGTGTCATTCCGCTACACATCATATTAATAATTCCGAATTTGGATTACACGCAACTTGGGATTTTAATTGTGAATCGATATGTTGCACTTGAACTTAGTTATTTTCATAAATTTCCTTTTCCATTTCATGAAAATTTAACCAATTTAACAATTTTTGTAAGATTATCATGTTATCAATTGATAGATGTTGCAATAGTTTGTTTTATTTGTAGACATGGAAAATAGTAGCTATTAACATACTTAGGATTGTTGAGGATCATATCTGCCGCAAGTGTCCCATACATGTAAGGCTACGGTCTCACGAGTGGTGTAAATAATATTACCGTACAAATATACAGTTATTACTTACCCAAGTAATACTGACCGACGGTCGACCAACAAGTGACGTCGATTATAGGTTGAATTTTCGTCATCTGCGGCCGTCTGTATGCGACGGCACTGCGACGTTGATTTTTGGTCTGAAACAGGACTAGTTAGACGTCTAATTTGACGTCTGTGCGACGCTACTGTGACGATTGTTTCTGGTCTGAAATAGGACAATTTAGACGTCAGGTTGTGGTCGCTATAACGTCCATGTGACGACTTTATGTGGTCATAATTAGGTCTATTTAAACCTTTGTCACACGTCTAATTTGACGTCTTTGCGACGATTATTTTTACTTTATTTTTAATAATACGACTATATGACGTAAATTAGGACGTAACATTGACGTCGATTTTAGGTCATTTGTGTTACTTAGGTAGTTACCAGCCTATTTCGGTAAAAGAAATAATTCATTTATAAATATGAGAAATGAATATTATAGCTAATAACATACCTAGGAATGTTATGAGTATCATAACTGTCGCAGATGTCGGTTTGAAATCCGAGCTCGTAGAGCGAGGATTTTAAGACATCTAAGGCTTGTTATGATTCATAACATCCGTGGTTTGTTCAATAGTTTATTGGTTTCAGAAAATGAAGACATTATTATTATTATTATTATTATTAAATATTATTTTTGAAGTTCTTTTATTAATGCTGCTGTTAGAATGCTATGATAAACAGAACAATTAATTTACATTCTGTCAATGTGACATAAGTAAAGTGCTTTATTCAACATGGTTATTATTTTAGAATAAATTAAACCGTGTTAAGAAAGATACACTAACGTTATCTGTATTTATTAATGGACTGCATTATACTTTCATTATATTTTATTTTTATTTTGTAGACTGTTGTTGACAATTCTGTATAGTAATAATATTACCGTACAGATGCAGTTATTACTTAGTTACCAGCCTACTTTTGTACATGTAAACAAAGGGTTAATCTCCTGAAACAGGTAAAATAAAAATTATATAGTCGCTTAACTGTTATTTTAGTCTAGTCGAGAGAATAGAATCTAGAGTATAGATATATCGTCACAGTGACGTCGATTTTAGGTCATTTGTGTTACTTGGGTATAGTCTAATAGAGAACATTTTGTAGTCTCTCAGTATTCTTTACGAATACGTAATGTGGGTTGTTCATTTTTTAAACATAGCCGTGACAATATTGTCCGTTATTTCCTGACTACTGTAAAATTATACATATATAATAAAACAGTTACATCCACTTTTGGTGATTGTTGAATATTTAAATATTCGACCTTGGCGCACTACCACATGAACGAAAAAAATAAACATAAATAAATAAATAAATAAAAATAACGCGGAAGGCCGATTTCTTCGAAATATCTCATCACTAGCAGGTATTAGAGCAAAAATATTTATTATCAATAACAATAATAAGAGGACTAAATTCCTTACAACTTTTGACTAATATTTTTTTCATTACCAATATAGCGAGCTACAGCGCTTCAATTTCACTCACTAGATATAATGACAAAAAAATAAATTTTGCTGAATTTAATATTTAATATTGAATTTTGGTTTGCACATTTTTATTTTCTTTTAAATAACTATGCTTATTTTTTTTAATTACTTACAATCAAGTTAGTATTATTGTATGAACGATATAGTTTATAGGTTTTAGTAGACAGTTTAAAAATAGGATTTATTCAGCTATTCAATGATATATGCTCTTTTGTTTTAAACAACTAAAATATGTCATTAATTAAATTAATAAGGCAAAAATAATGAATGATGCATTTTATCGTTGAAATAAAATAAAAGAGTGCATCCAAAATTCAGTATTGTATCATACGTGGAAGTTATTTGCTAAAATTTAATTCAGCAAACCTGATTTTTGATGCTTTTTGTTAATATCTAGTGACTTGGAAACACTGTAAACTCGCTACATGTTGGTTATAAAAAAAAAGTTATAGAGAATTTTGTTTCGAGGTAAATAGTGTTCAACTGTGTTGTGGGATGGAGATGGAAACAAAAAGTAACAATTTGTCGTACTTGCAATCAATAATAAAATTTACCACGCCGACGTTCCGACTATACCATATAGTCTTCTTAAGGGCTAGTATGGTTAAGTTAAAATAAATAAACATGTTGATAACGGCATATACTTATATTAAAAAACGGACATTTAAAATTATAAATACATATATACAGTTGGACATCTTTAATCCCAAATTAATAATTGCAAAGTTTAATCCGGATTATCGAAATGTTCGAATTATCGAACAAATTACAGAAAATATCCATTTTTTAATTCTTTAAGAATTTCCACATTCTCACAATAAAAAATGCTTTATTTTCAAATATAAAATTAAAAAATCTGATGTGGACACCACACGACTTCCTTGTACGCAAGACCAATATGAAGATGAAGTATAGACCTAATTATAAAATTGCACGTGTTTGACATAATTTGACATTGACATCTATTTTTTATTTTTTTGTTATTTTTTGTCCTAATCCATAGCAAGCTTCATTACAAAAACCAAAAAGTATCTAAGTTTTAAATTTACATATCTCGCTTATACAAAGGGCTAATTTAATAATACTTGATGTGCTAGACGCAGAATTTAATTCTCTAAAACTCTTATTTGAAGCATTTATTTCTAAAATCAAAATGAAACCATTTTATTCAAGAAAAACTGTTAACAACTTCTGGTAATATATCACTTCCGGTTAGCCTGTTTTAACTAAAATCTGCTATGTTATTCCATTTGATATAAAAGTCTTATATACCAAATTTGAAACGTTTTGGATTATATTTTAATACAGTTTTTCATTAAAATCTATTATGGGCTTCAAATAAAGTACCATTTGTGGAAATTATGTAATGACCAAAAAGGGAGGTGCACAACTAGATGCTACAGAAGTCCTAAATACAAAATTTCAACTTTCTACGGCTTACCGTTTTTGAGTTATGCGAGATACATACGCACGTACGTACAGACGTCACGACGAAATTAGTCAGAATGGATTCAAAATGGATATTTCCGTCGAAATCTCAAAACCGAAATTTTTCGCGATTACAATACTTCCTTTACTTCGTACAAGGAAGTAAAAACAACTGTACTTACTACATATGAATAACAAAATAAAGTACATATAGGCATATTACATAAATCTACATTAAAGTCAATAGAAAATGTAAGAAACTGTGAAAAATTCGGTGATTTTGCTCTGTTTAATGTTCGCTTCTTCTGCTTTTTTGGCTCGTTTTTTCATTTCCGATAGAATTAGAATGTGGTGTTCCGATTCGTCATTTTCTTCAGCCCACTTCAAACACGTTTCAAAACTACTGCCTGCCTCTTTGTGCTTTACATTTCTTGGTATCACTTCTAGTTCTTCGTCGGAGCTTGATTCATTCTGAATATGTTCCAAAATATCCATATCATTTGTGGATTCTCATTATTCTTCATGTCCGATAGCCCAATCAAGAGCTTCTTGTCGTGTGACATCTTCAGAAATTTAGTTTATTAGCGCAGTAACCTCGTTTATTTTTTTTTATATCCTCCAACTCCATTCTGTCCCTCCACTATAATAGTGAAAGCTTTTCGTCTTTAGTCCAACTATCATCAAGAAGTGGTGTAAGAAGTTTAGTCCAGGACTTTTGGAGCAGTTCTTAGAGTATATGAAATTAAGGGATTCTCTCATTTAGGTAGCAGAATAAGAGAATATGAAATGAAGGGATTCCCTCATTTAGGTAGCAGAATAAGAGAATATGAAATCAAGGGATTCCCTCACAAGGGTAGCAGAATCATTAATCTACGGGATTCCCTCATTTAGGTAGCAGGAATCACTTTGCTGTTCGGATTAACGAGGCGTTGTTCGAATTATAGCTCCAAGTTGTCGCTGTTCGGATTACTGGAGGTTCTGATTAGAACATTTTTGGATTAAAGAGGTCACAGGTACTGTAGTTAAAAACCACAGATCACAGAGTGAAAATCGTCAAATATTAAAAAACGTATGTTTGATGGATACCATAAAAATGAATAAAAAATTGTAGTAAGTGTTACTTCCTGTTTCCATCTACATTAAAATAATAGTTTTATGGCTAATATTAAATACAAGAAGTGAATTTGTTAGTTTTCATTGTTTAAATGCACATTGAAAATTTATAACTATAAAATAGATACTACTATTATTTCTTAAATAATAAAATAAAGACTACTTATTTGTACTTCTTTTTATATATTGTTACATATGTTAGAGTTTTTAGCTGTGCAAAGAACTGCATGGGATAATATATCCTGAATTTATATGCTAGCTTTTTTAACAAAATATACACGCATAAAGTATGCAAGTAATGTAATTATACTTTTATAAAAATAAAAATACTTAACGGAAATGATAAAATATTGTTATGTTGAAAGTATTCAGCTATTTACATACATTTTTTCATAGTAGGTACCTATGTAGAGTTTATAAATTTAACATGTTTTTCTCTTTAAAGCCTTTGCTCTTATGTTTGGTAGCAGGTGTAAAGAAGGTATTAAGTAAAAAATTAATTAAATTAAAATCTTAATATGAGTTGTAAAGAGAACATTTTATTATATCCTCCGCAAATAATTATTCATTCGCGCGTGTGTATAATGAGGAGGTATATTTAATGCCAGTAAATCAACACGGGGAAAAAATAAAACGCGCAATGTAAAAGTCTGAATTTAACAGTTTTTAATATTAGTTCCCAGCTGTAGTTTGCTGTTAAAACTTTATAGTTCGCTTCGTAACGTCGTTATATGCACGTATAAAGGTTTTCAACATTCTCTTTTGTAATATATTGAGCTAGCCCACTGTTTGCGAATTACCTAGATTTTTAATAAAAAGAAAATGACTCGTTTGAATGTTAGTTTTTATATTTCATTTAAGCTTTTAAATTATAAGAATTCCGAAAAAAATATCTCTATATTCTCGTTTTTTTTTACAGGGTTATTAAAAATGGGGACAAATGGCAAAAAATATTAATTATTTAAATTACATTATCGAGGGCGAATAATTCTACTCTAAATTAACCGATAACTCAAAATGTCAGTCATACAGTATTTATTCGCAAAAAATCCAAATTTTGCAAAACCGACATAGGTATTAGACATTTCAATATTCGTTGACAATTTAGAAAGCAAACAGATGTGTATGTTTTTTTTTTCTTTTAAATTTTGTACAATGTTTGTAATAATGAATCTTTAAACGAATGCGTACATGAAATTATGTTTGTTTATGAATCTGTAAGATCTTACTTGTCCTGACGATGTTATAAATATATTCCGAAACGTCGGTTTTGTAAGAATAAATGCAGTATGGCAGATATTACGAGTAGTTAACATCTAATCTATAGCAAAAGTTTTCAGTAATACCAAAGACTTACATTTTGAAATTGAATTGTCTAGGATTCAATAAAAAGTAAAATAACGTTACTTTTAAATAAAAGTTATTTTAAGTACACGCCGAGGATGACAACAAAACAAAAAAAAATATGTTTTAATCATTTAGAGTAGACTAGTGCAAGCGAATTGGTTATTCCCCGCCCCGCACTCATTTTGAATCTGAGAATATTTATTTCCTGCACGATTGTAGAAAAATATTATATTTTTAATTCTCTTTCAATAAAAAGATAATCAAAAACAAACTAAGTAAACGTCAAAATTCAAAATATATCTTAAGCAAAAGGTACAAAAAATGTCATGGCAAACTGATAATAAATTAAATTTTTTTAATTTCGATAAATTAATAATCACTATAAAACATAATCAATTTTTTATAAAAATGCAAGTATTTGGAATCACTATAATTGAAGTTACTTTCAGAACATACAAAAATACAAGGTGATCGGCGTAAGTCTGGCACCAGGAATATTTTGTTTATTTTGAAAGATACAAAAAATTGTTTATTAATGTCACATTAAATAACAAAACTAATGTAGAATGTAGGTAAATATTCTTCTTTTGTTTTGAGGTAATAAAATGGGGTCATACCAAAAAGAAAAAATGTTGATTTTTCTTTCATAAATGAAAAATTTACCTAATATTATGCATATATACATCAAAAAGTTTTAATATTATTATGATTTCATCCATGATTTTCTCTGTAAAGATTCTGAGTCTGATTTTGTGACGTCATAATTTTGTACACAAATACACGATAATGAGGCACACACGTACTCGTGCCTGTACTGTACATGAATCAGATCTGTCACTTTTCAAACATAACCTTATATAACCAACATTTTGAAAGTAACGTCAATATCGTTGCAACCAGTTGTTTTTTTAAAGTAAGTGCAAATAACGTAATATGCTAAATAAAAATTATAAATAAATACAATTTATGTTAGATTTGTTATATTGTTCTGTGCGTGAACAATTCGTTGAGAAGTAAAAATAAAATTTTTGTTCGTATTCTTATGGCTCCATATATAAGGGAAAGATGGTATAAGGCAATAAATTCTTCAAAAGTTTTGAAGACTACTCTTGCTTATGTGATGACATAAATGTCAAATGTAGTTCCATTTTTACTCGGTAGCCGACAGGCGACACTGGGGTCCCAAAATTATGACGTCATTTGAAATATTATATGAACTTTAAAAAAATATTTGTGTAAAACTAGAAACATATGTGACAGTTTTAAGTGTACTTTCAGAAAAAAAAATAATTGGGAAATGTGGTATGATCCCAATGTTTTCATAGCTTGCTCTTTTATTTTGTATGGAATTTTATTATACTACATTTTCGTAAGAAAATAGTAGATGGCGCTTGAGAGCCGATCGTTTTTACATGCTTTAAATAAATAATTTAAACTACGTTTACGCCGTGCGTACTATTCTGATACACAGACCAAGTGTATACTAAAATTTATCTTAGTATGGTATGTTTACATCGGTATTTAAATAAACATATACATAAATATTTTGGTACGTTACACGCGCTTGAGTAGATTTAACTGTCAGAGTCACCCTAACTTAAAATTACTTAATCAGGAAAAATAGTTGTGAATATATAATTTACAACGCCACACTATTAAAATTGTAAATATTACTAACCTTGCACAATTTCCCTATATGTTAATACACAATTTAATTGAATTAAAAGTAGTATAGATGGCAGAAAAATCGCATTGGTACGCTTGCTGTTTGCATGAGTAAGGTCTGGTACTCTGGTACGTCCTCCTTTGAACGTACCAAAAATGTGTACCAATTGCGTACTAAAGGTTTGATACATAGTGTTTATACCATGGAGGTAGGAAATATAGAGGAGGGAGTATGAAGTGAGCTTTTAGACGAGGAGACTGTGGCATAAGGCGGTGGGGATACCGAGCATATGAGCCAATGAGCGCGCGTGTAACATATACAACAGCTCTTCGCTTGACATGAAATGACCGTGTTAGAGTCGGCGGGTAGCTGGTTTCACTTTCAGTAACCTCCCCCCTCCTTATTCCTACCTCCATAGTTTACACCATTCGTCGCCATCTTGTTTCGTCACTTGGTATGCGGACTAAATGTCTAGTACGTGTGGTGTAAACGTACTCTTACATTTGTGAAACCAAACTTTGTCAATAATAAATATTTTTATCTGTAAAAATGTACAAGACCTGAATATTAAAAATTACAACAAAGCATATGGTTAAACATCATTTAATTTTGTAGATTTTATTTGATAATTGACAACTGACAGGAGATATTTTTTACGTTATTGTGACCTAGGTTTGCATCATGAACAATCAAAGGGCAGAATTTATACCACTATCTAAACCAATGCTATTTTCCTACGTGAAACGAAGTATAATAAAATTAATGGTCGCCATTTTGAAATGGTTGAAGTAAAACTCCAATATTTTGGTATCGTTGGGAAGGTAATTTTATGTACATGACGAAAAAAAATATATAAAAATACCGATTCCCTCTGCTAGATTTAAAGTTGTATCCACTTCCGCTAAAACCGGAAGCGATACAAAATTCTTACTACAATCATCTTATGAGTCATTTGTCTAGTTAAAATTTGCTTATAAACATTTTTTTTTGTATAAACGAAATATTCTTAGTGTCGGACATACACCGATCATATATATATATATATATATATATATATATATATATATATATATATATATATATATATATATATTATATGTTTAAAAAAGCAACGGCATCGCTATTCCTGAAACCGGAAGTAGAATTCAAGAATTTTTCAAGCAAAAAAGTGGTACCTATTTAAATTTGTTATACGAGTAGGTGTAAAATTAATAATAATGGCCATTTGTACCTATTTTTAAATTACGCTGTATGTGCGTATGTTTATGTCGTGTTTTTGTACAATAAAGACTGTAGCAATGTAAAACATAGGAATTGGAGGGTGGTTTCCAGATGTTAATATGTTTGTATTCATTCATTCATTTATCCGTTCAATCATTTATTCGCAGATCAGGCAAATAATAAAAATTCAATTTTACGATTCACAAGCTACTTGATCAAAAACACAAACAGCTTGACAAAAATTCAACAAACTTGAAACCCACTCATGCCTGCCAACCGCGCAACCGGAATTTCATTTATTAATTCAAAATCAACAAACATAACCTCACATTCACAATGACTGAAATAAATCAACAAGGAAAATATGAATTGGAAAACAAAAGCGTGCTAGAGAATTCAACAAAAATGGCCAATAAATCCAAAGCATTCGAGGTTTGGTTTAGATGCAACGATATTATTGATCAAAACAGTGCACATGAATGCCCAAAATGCCGTTCAAGCTTGTATTGATTGCAAAATAGCGACACGAACATCTATAGCTGGCTGTGGTCGATGGCAACTGTCGGTTGTTGACTGTCGACTGTTTCACGCAACTTTTTAATGTAGTAAAAACATATAAAACGTTGAGGTGCTAATAAACATTTCCGAGCTAGTTTAATCCTATGTTTTTGACTCATATAAATGTTGCGATCGTTTAGTTTAATTGCTGTTGCTTGATATTTTGAATTAGTCATAATAACTTGTTACTGTATTCACACTTAGAAGAAAATACAGATTATCCCAACTGAGTAGCAAATATGGGTAACATTTTTATTATTTAAAAAAAGAAAATAATTATAAAAGATGAAAAAAAGTTTAAGATGAAAGTTATTTGCTTCCAAGATGTAAATTTAAAAATTAGGTCAAAATAAAATTCAAGATCGTGATTTCCAAGATATTGCTAGCAACTTTCTTTTGTTAAAAAACCACACCACATTAAAATTTTGGTGATTAAATATATTTTTTTCTCTGTTCAGTGATGTATAATTTGTTCATATTTATTTGTTTCAATCGGCAAAAATGCAACAATAATTATTAAATTTATGGAGTAAAAACAATTGTTATGGCAACGGTACAAACGAAATCATCAGTTAATTATTATCAATAATTGTTTGATTTTTTTCATTTTCATTCATTTTTTTATTTAGTTACTCACTAATCAGTAATGAAACATTTCTCAAATTTTGTTTTGAATATCACTGCGTACTATGACTGACGTCCATGTAAAAATATTGATATTAATTGAATTAGGTAAATGATATTTTGAGAACTAAATTAGGAAATTGACAATGAAAATAAACGATATATAATCAATAGTTGTATTTTGCAATTATTTTATTGTTTTAACAATTTAAATTTCATAAATGTTGTATTGTGGCCGATGGAAATAAACGAACATATGTAAAAAAATAGCGCTAGTAACATTTCCTCACAGACAGACGCTAACAACAGTAACATTACTTTTACTTCATTACCCAATATTGACAATCTGACATTCAAATTATTAAAGGAAGTTAAAAATGATAAAATACAAATAGCTATAAAAAACTCACTTACAACTAACTCCCTTTTTTCTAAAGTTAAAGATCCTATTGAAAAGGATCTACAATCCAATATTATTTACAAAATTCCGTGCGGCGAATGTGAACAAGTTTATCTTGGGCAGACAACTAGATCACTTAAAGCTAGAATCAGTTCCCATAAAAGTGACTGTAGACATAGACCAAATGCTTGTGCGTTATCGCAACATTTCAATGAATTTTCGCATTGTACTGACTATAGTAACTCATCTGTTTTAGATGTTGAAACTAATTCAAACAAACGTAATTTCCTTGAAATGGTTCATATTAAAACTGATCACACTATGAATAAAAGAACAGATGTTAGTGGTTTGAGTTCAATATACAACTATCTTCTAAAATTTAAAGAATTACATACATCTAATATTAGTAGAATCTCTGATCTAATATAAATTAAATTTACTAAAATTTATATAATTTAAAATTGTTTCAACATTTAGAACATTTCATGTTTCCAGGTTTATCTTTTCTTCTTCTGCTTATTATCGTTTTACAAAGTTGTTAAAGGTTCGAACGTGTCGTTTTCGACATTAGTTCACATTGACTTCTTCGGAGCCTATTAGCTCTGTTTTACAAGTGTTTAGCTTAATTCAATTACTTATTTTGTGTAAATTCATTCCAAAATTTAAATTTTAATGAACTTAATTTTTCTTCAAGACGTCAATACAGTTCTAATGACTCTTTGGTTTAAAATTTAACCTCACAAAGTAGTAAGTTAGTGCGTACAATTAACATTTTTCAAAATTGTAACATGTTTGTTATTATAAATTTATAGCTGTTCTGAAGAAGGAATAAAGAAATTCCGAAAGCTTAACATGTAACTTTAAAGAGTATCATTTAACATCTTTCCCATCATCCTGACTGCCGTATCCGTAAAAACATTTTTCATCTACTTAACTGATCAGTCGTGATCACATATATATTTAATCATCATCATATAAATCATCATATAAAAAATAAAAATTTACAAAAAGAAAGTTGCTATCAATATCACAGAAATGACCGTCCTGAACTTTATTTTGATATAATTTTAAGTTTAACCGTGTTTTACATTGAACTGGAAGTATATCTATCAGAATTTTTTATTTTTCTAATGACATCTGAATCAGCACACAAAACTGCACAACATTGCTTGTTTAACCAAATCTGTATCTTTATTAATAAGAACGTTACCCATACTATCTAACTCAATTTGGAGCAGCCTTGTTTATTTATCCCGGCGGTACATTTTATTTCCACAATAAATCCTTCTTCAACAAAAAAGAAAAAAATTACGTGTAGGTTATTCTCAAATGCGGTAAAATAATGAATACAACTTCCGTGTGTTCAAAAAATTGTTTTCCATATTTCAGACTGTAATTTTGCAAAAGTTCGTTATCGTATTGTCTTCAGGGATTTAAAAATGACTGTTTTATTTAAACAAAGCCTTGTTAGCATTTTTATTCTCTATATCGGAAACTTGATGACGCAAATGCAAAACAACTCACCATCGCTACTAGAAAAATACTAGTCCAAAGGGTTTTATTTTGTTTGACGCCTTGTTTAATTAAATTTAATTGACTCTGATTGGGAGTTCTGATCCGAAATCATGAATATGCAGTGAAATTAATTTTAATTGTACAACAACTTGGAATAAAACAGTACGGGGTATACAAATTAAACAAAAAACGAGTGATTCATCACGCTTTAATGAATATGCACAAGAATGCAATTAGGATTTTTACTGAATTTCTGCATGAGCGAATCTTTGAGCAAAATTACCTAACAGATGTCCGTCTCTAAGGAAATTATGAAGATTCTGCGTTTCTGCGATATTAAGATGAAGAATAACACGACTTCATAGCTCTTTGCAATATTCACAGCCTTCTATTTGAAGTTCGTTAGCACGAAAGAAGGTTAAAGGTTCAGACAAAAACGTTTGCTTTAAATGTTTTATATTCATTTAAGAAAATCATTTTGTTGTTTGCTCACGTTCACAATGTTTGCTTTGTACGTTATTTACAATAAAGATTCTTTAAAATAAAAAATATTTTTTTTTATAAATATAAATAATTTTTTATTCAGGTAATTTTTGGAATTGCATAACAATGTGTTCCCTATTAAACTATAAAAATTACAAAAATTCAAATTTCATTTTAAAATTTTAATATTTTTTTGTACATTTATTTAAGTTTGCACAAGTAGTAGGTAAGTAGTAAACACCGATTTTTCTCACGTGACCCTCACGTCATAGTTTGATGTGCGCATATGAATCAAATGATACTGGTAGTGATGAATACGTGATAACCAGCAGATCTCAAACAATTTTCTGTACAGGGCAATTACGTCATATAATACGTCATAGACTAGCCATGGTTAATGCTGGTTTATGTAAGCTATAAACTTTTAAGAATTTATCTTAGCATTATGACTTTGCAATAATAATTTGAGTATTGCATGCTACGGTATATGTAGCTGTAACCTTAGCATTATGCCGTAACCCTAGAATACGGTAATTTCAAAAATTTTAATGCATAATGCTAATGCCGACCAATCAGAAGAGTAAATGTTGGTGTCCGATAGCTTGATTCCAGCAATATTCACGGCTGTCATATTCACGTTTGACATTTGATATTTTTTTAAATTTTGTCACATTGTCTTGAGTGAAAATGAGTGTCATTGAAAATTATGTCCAATTAATACAGTTAGTTGAACAACACAGATATTTTTATGATAAGAAAAGACGTGTCGCTTTTAGAAAAAAATACGTTACCGGCCTGTTCTTATTGGTATCCCTAAGAAGTACATGTACCTGACAAAGGTAATGTAATGTTTAATGCTAAGTCATAATGCTAATGCTAAGGTAAAGTCTTAAGTTTACAGCTTACTTAAACCAGTTTTTCTTATAAAATACAAATGCATTGAATTTTTCATTTTCCAGAATAATATAACTGTTACTAAAATTATATGTTTTACCTTCAGTGTATAGTACTGAGTTCACATTTTTTCATCCATTTATTTAACTTGCGTTGTCTGTTTGACTGCCTGTTTTTATGTCTGTTTCAACTTTTTACAAATCATTTTAACCGACTTTTTAACGGTCTACAAAGCTGAAATTTTAGTTGGAATAACATTTTCTTCATTTATACATGTCTACTATTGCGGCAAGTAAAAGGTTGCAACTTGTTCTTTGATGTTTCATTTCCAGACCACATTCGTAATTATTCACATTCGGAACATAATTTGCCCTTTGAAATCTATGTGTTCGTAATCTAAAATTGTTCAAAATTAACCTAAATTTGTAAATTTTATACTGAATTATTTAATTCTTAAAGTAAACAATACTTCGTTTCACGTAAGAAAATAGTGATGGAAAGATAGGTGCAGTTTGACCTTGTGTTTTGATTGGAGAATATCCCGATATTATCCAAACAACAATATCAAACTAAAAGGGTAAATGTCGCCAATAAATTATAAAAATAACATTGATATTGACAAATATGTACATCTAAAATGTCAAACCTACATTGGAGATATTCCACACATTTTTTGTCCAAAATGAAATTCATACTTCTCGAATTTCACGACACTTAACGTAAACAGAGTGAACCATAAGGGTAACTTCACTAATTTCGCCTGAATGTGGGATGCGAAAATATTAAGTACCACTGCTGTCCAATGTCATATTCAAATTTCATATAACTATCTTTCTTTAAATGGGTTAGTAAGACAAAGGTGAAGCTAATAGACATACGTATCGAAGATAGGATGTATAAACCATAAGTAAGACAGAGATAAATATGCAATTACTTGTTATTTTGTGGTTCAGAAATCAATGACGTGAGCGTCATGTAAGAAAAATCGGTGTATACCTATATATTTGCAAGTTAACGAATTAGTTTCACTCAATTTTTATACACTGTATGTATGTATACCTATGGGTTTTGATAAAAAAAAAATAGCGAGAATTTTAATTTGCAACGTTGTTTTCAATCTGCACAACATTTGTGGAATGCATTTGAGGTAAAGCTTTCACCTCTTTCAGCGATTTTGTCTTTGTCTATTCTTTGGTCGTAAAACATTGTAATTTCAATGTCCTCTTCATCTTCGGGAGGAAAAAGTCACAGGGGGTATGACTGGTGAATACGGTGGCTGTGGCATTACGACGGAGTTGTTTTTGGTCAGAAAAAAATTATGAGTAAGTAATTAACTGTGAGCCAGTGCGTTGTTCTGATGCAAAATCCACGAGTTGTTTACAATTTTTTTCGTTTTTATCGGTGGTTGATGGGTTTAGGAGGCCTGATTTTTAGCCATCTTCCATGTCTACAGGGCCATCTTGAAAACGTTTATACTATTCATAAACTCACGGTTTCGACACAGCATAGCTTAATTGCTAAAAGCCGTTTTCAACATTTATACCACTTCATCACTTCACCACTAAATCATTTTGAACATAAAATTTAATGCTGATTGTTTGTTCCGTTATTTTTAAATAAAAAAATTATCGTATCGAAATTCTGACGATATGTAGCAGACCGTGGTACCCACGTGATAGGAAAATTGAGCTCAATCGAAAACGAATAACGCGTGAAATTCAAAAATTCTCGTTACTTTTTGATCAAACCTCGTTTGCTCATTTATCTTAATCTAATTGTGAAAAATTAATATGTAAACTGTACTCAGCAACTTATTTGAAAATTGTGAAGTTTATGATTGATGTGTTTAAAATTCTGTTGTGTACACATGAAAAATGTTCATAATTCAAAAATTATGCAAAAGTCCGTAAAGTCAATGAATGTTGTGACTTGAAATAATAATTGATTGTCACCGCGATGACGAGGTGAAGTGAAAACCGCCATTACAACTCCATAATAAAAAAGCCAATTATCCCCTTGCACCGAATGAAATCAAACTGACCACCAAACATCATCAGCAGCAGTCAGTTCGACATAAAACACATTTATTGCCGGGCATTGTTTATACGATAATTACCATTCACATTTGCGACATCACAGTCGAACAGCTGCGACATGGACAAATGAAAGACCGCAACAACTGCACATTGCGATGGTGATCTCTCCTCGATTCGGTTAGTATATAGAGCGAGATCGTCGACCCCGAGTCCCGTGAAGTCACTTCGGACTGTGGAAAATTAGAGTACATATCACGCCCCATACTTCTTATGACTCATACTTCTCATAAGTCATACTACGACGACGGCCGAACACGATTCGTTTTCTATCGGAAAAATATTTGACATCCGCATTACTCAACTAAAATTTTATGCAAGGAGACAGATCTTCAACCTTAAATATAAAATTAACAATATGATGATACGGATATGATGTGATGTTTCCATTAGTTTTATTAAGATTTTAACAATATTTTAAGAATAATAGAATAAAGGATATATTATACTAATAATAATCACAATAAACATTTAAATAAGTGAAATATTACAAAAATTAGAAGATCACATGCCATTTTCATAAATATTGGAATATCATCTGGTTAAGTAATCAGCTGATGGATGTTGTCGTGGTAGTATTTAATTTTCAACAGCAATATTTTTCTAAGAACAGTACGTTAATTTATTTATATACTTATGCAGTGCACAGCTACAAGGTTCTGATGTTCCGATTTTAGCTCATTGGAGAAATAAACTTTAAAATATTGTGTTTTGTAAAGTTGGTGAGCTACTATACCGAAATACGAGTACAAAACCAACATTGTCTGTAATCATCTACAATTGATTTTGGTTTTGTTCCAGTTCTACAGTATTCTTAATAATGGACTG
>OY720451.1:31067996-31195496 GCA_963082715.1 Harpalus rubripes | reverse complement strand
AAATAAAAGACATAAGAAAATTGAATAAAAGTACATACATATATTTTAAATAATCACAATACAATAATTTTAAATTCATTTCTAAATAAATTTAAAATTACTTGTCAGATAGACATACACTTCTATTTTAATTTTTGTTTATATGTAAGATAAAAGGATATTGGAAATGGTACGACATTTCATCATTAAATTTAAAAGTAAACGTCTATTTGCTTCTTTGCACTGCACTTTATATCAAACAGCACCACGAATGTTCATCAGCTTGGTGAATTTCAATTCCGTATTACGTCAAAAAATAAACACAGTTAATACACTTTAAAACTGGAGAAATCACGAAATAAATCACCAGTGGCACTATAACTAAATCTATAAACTATTACAAATTGGATTACCAAATAATTAAAGATGTTAAAGCATACGTTCAATGACATGTGTTATGACTTATGTGACTTTACAATTCAAAATATTGCAAAATGTTTTGAACTCAAAGGTGACTTAATCCATTTTCTTAAAATTTAAGCACTGTCGCGCCTCTACAGTTTGCTTCCTGGAACTATGACAGTGTTTTGGCACATCCATTTAGCTGTCCGGTGCCTGCGTCAGTTCTATGTATTTTATAAAAAATCCATACAGACAGTTTCTTGCGAAAGATTCTGTATTCCCAGTACATTACCTTCCTTTAGTTCTATGTATTTTGTACAAATTCCATATAGGGCGCGAGCAGACACGTGACTCGAGCGACCTTGACGTGCTTGGAATCAGCTGATTTGTGTGCGCATGTCATTTTGACAAGAACAATGTTTTGTTGACACTACCAATGTTTTGACTTATTTTGATTTTGAACTGCTTTAATGTTATTATTTTACAATTTTTAGGCAGTAAAACATATGAAATTAAAAATAATAACATTTTAGTAGTTAAAAATCAAAATAAATCAAAACATTGGTCTTGTTAACGTGACATTGTTCTTGTCAAAATGACATGCGCACACAAATCAGCTGATTCCAAGCACGTCAAAGTCGCTCGAGTCACGTGTCTGCTCGCGCCCTATAGAAAGTTTCTTAGAATTGATTCTTTATTTGCAGTAAAATTTTAACACAAACATACTATGTCAATCGCACTTGACATTGACATCTGTCTATCAGATTATTTAAATTTATATTAACTGTTTTCAGTGTTATTGCATAACTGGCTGCTTTATGAAATTTAATTTCGTTATAATTTTTTAACTCTATATCCATTGCATATGAAGTATAAAATGTAATCCAATCGTATAGAGAATAAAATATTCTTTAATATTTATAATAACATTAAATGTGGAAAAATGATATTTAACTGTGTTTTTTTTAAGAAAAACTGTTAAAATCTTCAAATGAGGGTACTTCTGGTCGACCAATTATAACCAAAATCTAATCAGCTCTTCATATCGGTGTAACGAAGAGTAATACGAAAGAATTATAATTTTTACAATTATAGTGTTGGAGTTACCGACGGAGAAAAAATCGACACACACACACACGCACGCACGCACGCACACACATACACAGCCATACAGACATCATCGTAAAAATAGTAAACTCGTATTTTAGGGACTTGTGCTTGTTCATTAAAAACTTACCATCGAATTTTTTGACCAAAAACAATACCTTCCTTACCTAAAGGTATGACGAAGGTAAAAACAGTTTAAATGTAACTTTTAATTCTGCATCAGGAAAACTAAAATCCGATGGTAAATCCCTATGTTCGCATCTGACCGTCAACACCCTGTATGTATAGGTATGTATGTACAGGTGTCTCATTTTCGATATTTCTTAAGGTATCTCGGGTAATATTAATGATAGAGCAAAACCGTTTGCACATTGCAGGGTCAACTTTTCGAGAAAAGTTTAATAGTCACCACAGGAATTTTCGATCTTCTTTTGTTTCTGAGCTACAGGCAAAAACTCGTTCTTCGCTCATTTTGAAAATATATCATATCTTATTTATTATGATAGAGAAAAATTGCTTTTACAAAATATTTACTGTTTTTTAAATTTAATAAAATGGCGTAATTAGATTTTTTTTAAACTTAATAATTCTCGAGATATAACACAAACTTATGATTTTTTAAATGGGAAACTATATTGAAAATTGTCTGTTTTTTTTTTGCTTATTTTATAGGCTTTTCAATGATATATAACAAGTCTACATTCTTTTGTTTTAAACTTGAATAAGATATGAATTATTAATTTATTGGTGTGAAAAAATTAAAAATTATTAAGAAACAAATGAAGAAATCTTTTACAAATGATCATTTGCATATTTCTAATAGTATTTGTTTCAGTTTTACTCATTTTTAAAATTTATTTACTTTAAAAGCATATTAAACCATTTTTTTCGGATTGTGTCAAAGCCCACTGTAACGTAGAAAAATAGTAATTTATCTAACCAGAGGTTAAGAATAATTTTGAGAACATAATCAATAGATATAGAATCAAAATAAACAAATGATGATTTGTAATAATTTTTTTTATTTGTTTCTTAATAATTTCCAATATTTTCACCTCAATAAATTAATAATTCGTCTTTTATTAATGTTTAAAACAAAAGAATGTAGACTTGTTATATATAATTGAAAAGCCTATAAAATAAGCAAAAATGCGAAACTATTTTCAACATAGGTTCCCATTTAAAAAATCATAAGTTTGTGTTATATCTCGAGAATTATTAAGTTTGAAAAAAATCTAATTACTCCATTTTATTCTATTTAAAAAACGGTAAAAATTTTGTAAATACAATTTTTCTCTAACTATCATAATAAATAAGATATGATATATTTTTTTGTCTCAGAAACAAAAGAAGATCGAAAATTCTTGTGGTGACTATTAAACTTTTCTCCAAAAGTTGACCCTGGAATCTGCAAACGGTTTTGCTCTATCATTAATATTACCCGAGATACCTTAAAAAAACATCGAAAATGAGACACCCTATACAGTTCTTTGAAAGCAAGTAAGAATAAATAAATTATAGAGCATTTTCGATTTGAATTTAAACTGAACATTTCTTATAATTACATATTCCGACAAATGGACTTTATTGAGCGAAAATTCTTAGAAAGAAAGTGGACAAGGACGGGCAGGAGACAAAATGCAATAGAATAAGTTTTGGTGCAACAAGACGTGCATTAAATTTGACGAGATATTTCCATTACAAATGGATGTTCATTTAGTTTACCATGCGCATTCTTCTGGTTATGCATTATGAATTTAAAACATCTGGGCCTTCTCACGTTTGTGGACATTATCTTATTATATTTCAAGATGAATTATTCGGGTACATTTTATTTTACTTTTCGATGCATTCTTTTGTATAGATTTCTTTTGGTTTGCCCTAGTGGGAATGGGTGTGCTTTATTTTTAACTACGAATGGAAATGAAAATAGATGCTTTTATTATTCATTAATTTGAAACACAATTCTTCAATTGTACGAGTATAATTATGTTTTTTTACCAACCATTTCAGTAGGTATAAGTATTATTTCAAAAAATTAATTAACCAAAAAGAAAATCGGTAATACGACTAAATAAGTTGTTTAAATTCATTACCTTGAAAACAGTGCTCTTTATCAAAGGGCAATAAAATTGAGAAGACTTTCAATTGAAGTCAAAAATCATCAAGCTTTATAAGAATAAAAAGTTTTCTATGTTTTACTCTCATAACTCTTCATCATCCATTCATGGAATCAGAAAAAAATATAAAAAATGTTTTTAGTTTCATAATTATAGAGATTTTCATTGATAACTAATATTGCTATTTAATTTTTATTCAGGGGACAAGTGCACTGAAATGTCTTATCTAACGTGTATTTTATACTATTTTTTTCTAGTCTGGTCCTTTTGTCAAAAAATATTTACAAATATATCTACATTATTTCATTTTGAGGAATTTCTATTTAGGTTGTTTAATATGTACTTTATCAAACTCAAGTACCTACTTCTTTATGACATCCAAATGAGTATATATTAAAGAACCAAAATAGAAAAATATATTTTTCTCTAAACACATGTGTTGTATGTAAGTATCTTTTCAATAATTTATTTTTTCGAATGAGGCGTCACTAGAGTTGATGTCACCATTGTCACCTGGTGCGGTAACTCATGGTATCAACCAGAAAGTTTCTTGTAAGAGATTATGTATATTTCCAGTAAAATTATAACACAAACATACTATGTCAATATGGCATTCCATTTCAAAAATGTTATTTTATTGAATAAGTCTCGTATTTGATGTTCAATTGTTTTTCCATTTTTCACCGTTAAATTTGTCGTAATCGCCTAACTTTGTCCATTTAGAGGTCTATCTGTCTCTTCAAATAAGAAAGTTAGCAATGGTGGCCCACTTACGGCATTGTACATATCTAGGATGCTCTACAGACTGAAGTAACTGTAATATTTTACTTTGTATGTACATAGCACAATACAAATCATTATTAGTGTACATATCTCTTGGGGGTGACATGTCATAATGATCTCGGATACAAGAGCTCCAATAAATTAGCCCCTGCCTACATAATAGGCTTGGACAAAATAGCTTCATGCGGAAATAGTATTAGTCTATCAGTATCATTAAAATTGTTCCCAATTTTACATTAGCTTCAATACGAAATTATATCGGGTTGCAAATATTGGTGATTTTATTCGTTATTTTCACATATAGGTATAATCTGTCGTATATAGTCAGAAAAATTGACTCTGTCGCTTCCAGCAATAAAACTATAAATATCGTACTCACACAAAGCGCCACCTGTACCTGTTCTGAGTGCTCTGTATAGCAAAATAATCTTACTGTTTTTATCTACGACAGTGCGCTAATACGTAATTAGTACACTAACTTGAATGTCATTACGAGTTTCATAATGGTTATGAATTATTTATTTTGTAAGACTAATAACAATAGAAATTTGATCAAATTTATATTTTTACCTTCCGTCACCTTTAGGTAAGGAAGGTATTGTCTTTGGTCAAAAAATTCGGTGGTGAGTTTTTGATGAATAATCACGTTTTAGGATCCCTAGAACACGATTTTACTATTTTTACGATGATGTCTGTATATATATGTGTGTGTGTGTGTGTGTGTGTGTGTGTGTGTGTGTGTGTGTGTGTGTGTGTGTGTGTGTGTGTGTGTGTGTGTGTGTGTGTGTGTGTGTGTGTGTGTGTGTGTGTGTGTGTGTGTGTGTGTGTGTGTGTGTGTGTGTGTGTGTGTGTGTGTGTGTGTGTGTGTGTGTGTGTGTGTGTGTGTGTGTGTGTGTGTGTGTGTGTGTGTGTGTGTGTGTGTGTGTGTGTGTGTGTGTGTGTGTGTGTGTGTGTGTGTGTGTGTGTGTGTGTGTGTGTGTGTGTGTGTGTGTGTGTGTGTGTGTGTGTGTGTGTGTGTGTGTGTGTGTGTGTGTGTGTGTGTGTGTGTGTGTGTGTGTGTGTGTGTGTGTGTGTGTGTGTGTGTGTGTGTGTGTGTGTGTGTGTGTGTGTGTGTGTGTGTGTGTGTGTGTGTGTGTGTGTGTGTGTGTGTGTGTGTGTGTGTGTGTGTGTGTGTGTGTGTGTGTGTGTGTGTGTGTGTGTGTGTGTGTGTGTGTGTGTGTGTGTGTGTGTGTGTGTGTGTGTGTGTGTGTGTGTGTGTGTGTGTGTGTGTGTGTGTGTGTGTGTGTGTGTGTGTGTGTGTGTGTGTGTGTGTGTGTGTGTGTGTGTGTGTGTGTGTGTGTGTGTGTGTGTGTGTGTGTGTGTGTGTGTGTGTGTGTGTGTGTGTGTGTGTGTGTGTGTGTGTGTGTGTGTGTGTGTGTGTGTGTGTGTGTGTGTGTGTGTGTGTGTGTGTGTGTGTGTGTGTGTGTGTGTGTGTGTGTGTGTGTGTGTGTGTGTGTGTGTGTGTGTGTGTGTGTGTGTGTGTGTGTGTGTGTGTGTGTGTGTGTGTGTGTGTGTGTGTGTGTGTGTGTGTGTGTGTGTGTGTGTGTGTGTGTGTGTGTGTGTGTGTGTGTGTGTGTGTGTGTGTGTGTGTGTGTGTGTGTGTGTGTGTGTGTGTGTGTGTGTGCGTGCGTGCGTGTGTGTGTGTGTGTGTGTGTGTGTGTGTGTGTGTGTGTGTGTGTGTGTGTGTGTGTGTGTGTGTGTGTGTGTGTGTGTGTGTGTGTGTGTGTGTGTGTGTGTGTGTGTGTGTGTGTGTGTGTGTGTGTGTGTGTGTGTGTGTGTGTGTGTGTGTGTGTGTGTGTGTGTGTGTGTGTGTGTGTGTGTGTGTGTGTGTGTGTGTGTGTGTGTGTGTGTGTGTGTGTGTGTGTGTGTGTGTGTGTGTGTGTGTGTGTGTGTGTGTGTGTGTGTGTGTGTGTGTGTGTGTGTGTGTGTGTGTGTGTGTGTGTGTGTGTGTGTGTGTGTGTGTGTGTGTGTGTGTGTGTGTGTGTGTGCGTGCGTGCGTGCGTGCGTGCGTGCGTGCGTGCGTGCGTGCGTGCGTGCGTGCGTGCGTGCGTGCGTGCGTGCGTGCGTGCGTGCGTGCGTGCGTGCGTGCGTGCGTGTGTGTGTGTAACAAAATTTTCGTCTGCGATAACTTCCATATTCAAAAAATTATAATTCTTTCGTATTCCTCTTCGTTACATTCATGTGAAGAGCTGATTAGATTTTGGCTAGAATTGGTCAACCGGAAGTACCCTCATTTGAAGATTTTAACAGTTTTTCTTGAAAAAACGATGTTAAATATCATTTTTTCACATTTGATGTTATTATAAATATTAAAGAATATTTTATTCTCTATGCGATTTGAATGTATTTTATATTTCATATTAAATGGATATAGAGTTAAAAAATTATAAAGAAAATAAATATCATATATTAGGTTTGTTCGTTCCGCTATGCTGCGTTTTACCGCGAAACGCGGCGGTAATTGTCGCTGCGTTTTGCGATTCACTGCCAATCGCCGCGGTAATAATTTAAGTTACTAAAAATTATTTTTCTGTTCGAACCGTTTGCGTTAAATTATTTTCGAAGATACTTCAGACTATTATAATTATAAAGGATACTCAGTAAAAATATATTATTCCATTTTCCATTATTTTAATTGTTTACTATTGTTATCATTTAAATTTACCTTGTTACAAATCATAATTCATATGACATTGACATTTATATATTTTACAAATGTATTTCAATAACAATTTTTTCCTAATATTTATTTGTCAAACACTGTCATACTGGCACTTCATATGTAGACGCGAACATTACCGCCGATTATTTTTTTACCACCGAGTCATGAGTCACTGTAAAAATTATCACCGCCAGCTGCCGCGGCGTTTTACCGCAAGTTACTAGAAAAACGGAACGAACAGAATCTAGTGACTTTACAGTGAACCGCGAATCGAAAAGAACAGCAAATTTCACCGCCGCGGTTTGCGATAGACGCAGGGTGGCGGAACGAACAAACCTATTAGCTAGCTATGCTATAACTCTGGAAACAGCTGATGTATTAAGAAAATTCTGATTGAAAGGTGCACAGGAAAGGTGTCAGTGTCAAGTGCAGTTGACAGTATGTATGTGTTATAATTTTACTGGAAATATAGGATCTTTTGCTTTTTGTATGGAGTTTGTATAAAATACATACAACTGCCTTAAGGTAATGTACAAGAAATAGAATCTTTTGTAAGGAATTTTCTGTATGACATATATACAAAATACATAGAACTGACGGAAGGTAATGTGCTGGCCACATCAGATTTTTTATTATGAAATAATTTCTGATGGAACATTATCTGACTCAAACTCACTTATTTTATCTTGAAAACTGAGGTAAAATAGTAATTTTTTTTTTTAGTTAAACTATCGTACATAAAATATTGAAGGCTACACATGTGATATAGCCTCATAATTAAACTTGCGTGATTAAAACATTCGGCACATCGCCTCGTGATTTTACATCACACTCGTTTCATTATGAACGCTTTATCAAACATGTATTCTTAATTTCTATTTTAAAATGTTTTGAATGCGTTTTGTCGTATTACTCTAATTATAGGTTTATTACTGAAAACTAAAGTCGTTTTTTCTGACTACATCTAGATATTTTGAATGAAATTTTTTTCATTCGAGGTCAAATGTCTTGTACTTAATTGAAAGATACATTTTTTCAAGGAATGTGAAGCTGCAGGTTTTCCCTCTTTCATATACAAAAATAAATAGCCAGATCACAGAACATTTTAGAAAAAAGACTATACTTAACGGATTGTTTATCTTACATTATAATATTTACAGTTGTTTGACTTTGTATTTTTTTTATCAAGTCGTTACTTACTTAACCCCCTCTTGCATATGCGCCTGGTTGGTGAAAAAACAGAAGTCAAAATTAACCGATATTTACAAAACTTTGACTTCTTGCATTTTAGTAACTAAAAGCATAAAGATATTGGACTTATGTTTATATGACATTTTTTTAAACAAAAGACACGTGATATAAATTGTTAAATTTTGTTACACTAGTTCTCAAATTAAAAATTGCTAATATGAAACGAGATCAGGAGTGGTTTATAAGAAGTTTTTGTTTAATGACCATTTCAATGTATAGTTACAACATGTATAATATAATTTTATACTTTTCTACACAGATTCGCGAACAAACAACATAAAAATACATTTAATAAATTAACAAACATGTAGCCCCATTTATAATAGCGTAACACGAGGGGGGGGGGGGGTGCGGAGTACAATGATGATACACTTTTCACTTACTGACTGGTGATAAGGAAGAGCACACACACTTTTAACACTTTAACTTTACACTGATGAACACACTTACGTTACGGACATGGACACTACTTGGGTTTTAATAACTAATAACTTTATTTACATTTAAACTAATACAACTATAACTAACACAACTAATAAGTTACATTCTGCAACCCAGCGGGCGGGCGTCGCCCCAAAACTAAAAGACACTATATGTCTCGTCAAAACAAAACACGTCTGCCCGACGCGACGAACCCCATGGCTCTCTACATGTTAACTCTCACGAGTATCTAATCCCACTATCTTGAAACAAAACGCTATCTTCAGGACAGGATTATCTTAGGGGTACGGGGTGCATAGGCTAGGGCAGTCCAAAGTCACGCACGTATACCTAATAATTTCCAGACTTAATTATCAACAAATAACTGTCTGACTCATAATACAAAAAGAATTTCTAAACTGAATTTTGACATTTATAACTTCAACAGATAAACAGAGTTAAAATATGATTATCGAAACTATAATTCAGAAGAGTTTATAAAAAGTTATTTATCTGTTATTGCGTTTACCCTCGTCTTATTACAATAGTTTTCTTTTTCAACGCTCATTATTACAAACTTTTCTAAATTATTTTGTGTTAGCCGATATTTAAATCTATTCTGAACATATTTTAACTTAAATTGTCGTAACCAGATTATAAAAACAGTCTTTAATAAAACGCGGCCAGATTATCAAACCGTTGACTTAGAGATGTTTACAAGCTAGTCGTCTAGGCCTCTATAGGCGTTTTGTAAAACAACGAATAGTGTACTTATTATGTATATTTCTCTAAATATAACAACAATAACCTTACCAAATAGTCTGACAAATAGGTATCACAATAAAAATGATTACTTTATGGTTGCCAACGTAAAACAACTATTTATGTAATGGAGACCTAAAAAAAATATGTTATTCGTTGCAAAATCGTGTTTTTTGCACATCATATGACACTTCGTTCATTCGGTAATCTTCTTTTATAGTGCAAAAAAAAAACAGTGAAAAAAATTACGAATTATTAATCTCGAAATTAAGAGCAATAAAAATTAAATTTATTACAAATTGTCACAAGTAAGTTTATAAGATGATTTCATGCAAACGCAGTGTTGCCATCCTTATGATAATTATTGTACATATGTATGATCATTTAGGCAAGCGTACGATGTACAATCGTAAATTTGTACATAAAATGTCCGGTGGCCCGAACCTTAAAATCGGGCCGGCCGGAATAATTTCTGTTATTTTTACTGCAATTTTCAAATACCTAAATAATCAAAAGAAAAAAAATAATACTTTTTAATCTTAGCCAAAACGACTAAAGTCGAGAATACACATACCACTCAAAAAAAATATTTTGATGGTTATATATATTTGCAAAACTATTAAAAACTCTAAATACCACAAAAATTAGGGTGCGGAAAATTATATTTATAGTTATTTTGGTATTTTTTTTTTTTTTGAAAGTCTAATTCCTATAATATAAATGTAACCATTCGAGTTTCGTCAAATTGAGTTCTGTGCGTTAGGTTACGGTTATATTATAGTTATTTGTATCACTAGTCTAGGAACTGCACCTTTGCGAGTGCGAATATATTCTGATAGGCCGAGCCAGAGGCAAGGTCTTTAAATACGTGTTTCCGGACGATTTATATATATATATATATATATATATATATATATATATATATATATATATATATATATATATATATATATATATAAAGTATAATTTTTATTACGAATATGGAATTTATTTTACGAGGCGATAGCCGATAAGAATAAACCGTATGAGCAGTGTTGTGACTGATCATTTGATCTAAATCACTGTTTAGTATGGTTTTTGATCTAATCTAGATCCTTTTACTACTATCTAAGGATATTAAAGGATGATCAAATATACGGGAATATAAGGGAAACTTGGATAAAATTGGAGAAGACGAAAATTATGATTTTATGTACCTAATAGGTTAAGCCATGTCCAATGAGAATCAAATACAAAAATTTGAAACCAGAAAATCCAAATACATTTCAACAATTCTAATGTTTAAAATTATTATTTTTGTTTTTGTTCGTGCTTTATTCGTTAATTCAGCATTAATAAAACTAAGTACCTATGTATCTAATTTTCTTCTACGTCATACGGCTAAGTATATTCTTTGTAATTAATTTACTGTTTGTATTCCTATTTAATTAATAAGAAACAAAAAGCATTTGAAAATCGTTACTGGTCTTTTTTATGATCTAAGAAAAACAGGTCCCAAATTCCTGATCTGATCTAAAAAAAAGATCCGATCGCATAAATTAACTTATCATCTGATCTACAACATATTAATTGTAAAGATCTTGATCTTGGTCTAGATCCTTTATAAATTGATCTGTCACAACACTGCGTATGAGTAATAAAAAAAATACACATGGCTGTGGCACGCTGTGGTAACAAAAGTACTGTCAAAAGTCTTAAGATTTGTCAAATACTTTTACGTTATACTCAATCGTAAACGTCTTACTACAGAGCTCTGTCTATAGTGGTAAACAAAGTTTTTTAAAAAATACAGGCTGTTAAAACCATAGCAACATGTATACAGATTTATTTATTCATTATTTCGCTTCGCCATATGTTTCCAAAGACTATTTTGATCAAATAGTTTAATGTATTGTGTTGTAGGTTCCAATTTTTTTTTCAAATTATTTACTATTCATTATATCATAAAATATTGTACAATGTTCAACCGTTACCTGAAATTTACGTGCTTGCACGGATAATAAGCTCACTTCGCTCGCTCATTAAGTACCGTGCACGCCCGTAAAGTTCTAAGTAACGGTCTTGCAATGTAAATTACTATTACAGCACAAACATCACTTTTTCTTTGAACATTACAGTTTACCACTAACTTGAAAATGATTAGTTAGGCGTAATCTTCATCGTGTTGATTAATTGGTATGTGAATACAGAATATCCAGTGAAAGTTTGCAAAATATATACATATATATATATATATATATATATATATATATATATATATATATATATATATATATATATATATATATATATATATGTATGTAACGATAAGTTTATTCCTTACTTCTTTGATCGATGTATATATGTATAATAATAATTAGAATAATAAATATAAACGGCGAGGATAATAATAAAACTGTGAGCAAAAGTGACGTGTATATTTTAAGGAACTGAACTAAATATATAAATAAAATCTTGGTTGGGGTGGAAACGTGGCGGGCTTCTCGACCCGCCATACATATATATATATATATATATATATATATATATATATATATATATATATATATATATATATATATATATATATATATATAGAAGTTAGAAATTTGGGTTAATTCAAGTTTGACAGATGGGTATGTAAAGTTAAACTTCGCGGAGTGTTATCGTGTACTTTAGTGTCGATTTCGGTAAAAAAGTATTTTAAAAATTTGCAAACGAAAATGTCACATTATTCACAAATACAGCCTAAAAACTAATTATTTTAGCGCGAAATACCTATAGCCTGAAAATCAATATTTGCCCGGGCCGCCTCTCAATTTTACTGAAATCGTTCTTATTGATCGAGATTCCAGTGCATATAATATAGAGGTCAATGTTAAACAAGTACATAATATGCACTGCAAAAAATTAGAGGATTTATGTTATAAAGTAATTCTGCGAGTACTTTTGTTAGAATAAACAGAAAATAGTTAGGTTGCGGGCAGGTAGAATGTATATTAGCATCCGGGCGTCCACAGGGCTCATATTAATTCATTTTATCTCGCAAAATGTTTCTTTTTAAGCAACGGGTCTGGTGCTGCTGACGCGTTTTAAAATGGTTATGAAAGTTGACGTCATCCTTGGAACAAAACAAATTTAATTAGCCTTTGGGGTGAAACACGCCGGAATGTATATTTTTGTAATCTTGTCTTAGCGATTTTTTTGTACAAAAGTTGCTGTGAATATGCTTTTCAAGTGAAAATTTTATATTAAACTTCATTTTCGTTATGTCGGTGTGGTAACTAAAAACAGCGGCAGAATTATGAAACATAATGGATATATCCATAGATAATTGTTTACATTTGCTGATTTATTTTAATAAAATATAAAAAATACTGTTAATTTTTTTTATTTCAATTAAAATTAATAAGTAAATCAGAAGAAATTCCATTAAGTATTACCTATAGGTTTATGTAATTATAGAATTTTTACTTACTAAAGTAATAATAATTGTTTTATTTTAAATAGAATATACAAATAACCGTTAATATAAAAGGTAAGTTCTTGTTTCAATAAAAATTAATAAGCAAATTAACAGAAATACAATTTATTAGAGGTTAATGTTATGCGTTTTACCCAAAAAACATGTGCCGTTTATGGCTATAAATCTACGGCACACAAAAATAGGAAACTAAGATTTCATCTTTTTCCTAAACTTAATATAAAATTAATTAATATGAACCAAACTAAGATACTGTTAACCTACAATTAATTGTAGCGTACAATTAATTGTAGGTTAATAGTAGTAATTAATTACTTACTAATCATCCTTATTACACTAAAACTACAACTACGGGTCACTTTAAACTACTAATCTCCACAGAAATTAATAAAAACCCTCAACTAAAACACAATAAATCAAGAATCCAAGAAAATTATTTTGACTGCAATGCTACTATTATGAAAGCCAGCGAAGAGTGTACCTTTGGTCATGGAAAGCTCGGATTTATATGCAAGGAAAACAGGAAGAATATGCGCATATATATGCAGGCTTATATTGGAAAATATGCAGTTAGGTGTCCAATATATGCAAAAACATATGCAAAATATGCAGTACAAGAATACAAAAATATGGCAAAAAATACTCACCCATCTACATCTACGTAAAGTTTAAATACAGTATAGAATTATTTTTATTATGTAAAATATACACAAAATGATGTTTTTTAACAAATTTATTTGCTTATCAATACAGTTATATTGACAAGCTTAATATTAATTATTTACAGAAATTTACAATCTATTACTACGAACTACGGAATATAAATTCATTTACATTAATAATTAAATGTTTTTCCAAGTTACCCATTTTAAATGACTGACTTGTGTCACTTAGTATGTGTTTATATATAGAAAAGCTGCGTTCTACGTCGACAGATGTAATAGGGGCATATTTTAATGATGACAATATTTGATGGTCAATTCTTAGCTCGTCTGAAAATTCCCAATCCCAACCTTTTGATACAAGAGTTAAAATGGTGAAACCTTCGTTTTTTTGAGAACTTCCTCTAATTTTTTTGATACACTGATTGAGCAAAAAGCCCCTATGCTTCATTAACAGTTAACTTTAATTGTGCTACTAATTTAACTGATTTATTTAAAGGTGCTCCCTGTCTTTCTATTTTTGTCATTGTCTCAATAATTAATTTATAATTGTTATTAATAAAACTCAAGTTTTGGCCTATTTGTCGATCATTTAATATTTTTTTGCACCCTATATTACCGCAGAGGAATCATCATTAAATTTTGACATTATTTCTTTAATTTGTTGTAAATATTTGAAATAAAACAAAACCGCGTCAAGCCATGTGCCCCATCGAGTAACTACAGGTTTAGGGGGAAGTGGAACATCTATGTTAGAATTTCTCAATATATTTGAACTCTTATAGGAGCTTTAATAAAAACTTTTTTCATATTATTAATTAAATCGTTTACTAACGGAAGTTGATTTCGTATTTCTTCGGCGACTCTATTTATTCCGTGAGCGACGCAAGTACAATGTATTAAATTAGGATAAAATAGTTTTAAATGTATTCCAGCCTTTACCATGTATGTAGCAGCATCAGTTAGCAACAATACGATTTTATCGAATGGAACAGCATTTGGCAAAAATATATTAGCCAAATTTTCTTGTATAAATCTACTGATAGTTACGTTATTCGTTTTTTCTAATTCTTTCACTGCAATTAAAGGTTTTGTTACAAAATTTTCAGATAAAATACCAACTAATAAATTTGCGTATCGACCGCATACATCTGTAGTTTCATCAACAATAATATAATAGAAATCATTTTCTACGAGTAAAGGTGTCTTAATTTTGGACAAAGTTTCAGCGTAACATGTATCTAAAGTTCTTTTCCTTAACGTACTTTCATCCGGAATGCTCTTTTTACAATACTTTTCAAGAAAGAACCCTAAAACTAGGGTTACTTAACTTATGTAATGGAATGTTCGATGCAAGCATGGCGTGACATAAATCGAACTTAAATGTATCCTCTTCAGTTTTTCTTCAATGAACCAACAAAGATTCCCGTATGGATGTCTGCGATACATTCGAGTGTTTCTCTTTTCAGAATTTCTTTTGTGAAGAGGAGTCCTGCAGTGCTGGTCAATCAGGTACTTTCTTGTGCTGGATATCTATTACAAACAAATAAAATCAATTAAATTTGTTATTAAAAACAAATGTATGTTAAACAACTTACCGACTTTTATCACTGGTTCGGTGACTTCAATGTTCTTCAACAGATATGAGAATTTTCTTGAAATTAACAAAACGTAAATATTAAAAATAAGCACAAATATGCACATCGCATTGAAATATACAAAAAAAATACAAGAATTATTTTTAGAATTTTATAAAATTGATAAAAATAACCTAATATTTAGAAAATATGCACAAATATGCACATCACAATGAAATATGCAAAAAATGCAAAAATTACGTGAAATATGCAAAAATATGCATTTTGCATATAATCCGAACTTTAGCTCACGAGTTTGAAGTTTGTCAGTGCGAGAAAAAATGCGATAGTAACACGCAAATTTATTGTTGAAGAAGAAAAAGTAGAGAGACCTACCGTTCATGAAAAAAAGCGACTAAGATAAAATTTTTGAAACAAGATATTTTAAATGATATGAAAGAAAATTTGAAATTGAAAACCAATAAAATGAATTCGGAAATTGATATAGCAGTTTTTAAAAAGAAAAATATAGTATTGAAAAATGTAATACATATTAAAGAATGAATTAGAGATTGAGAAAAAGAAGAAGAAAATTTTGTCATTGAAATACAAATGAAAGAAATAGAATTAGGCGAATTAAAAAAAAAACAGAAAATAGAATAATAAAAAATATTAATTAGTTAATATGCAGCATTGTTGTTGCAATTCAATAATAACAGCTAAAGTTGTATCCACTTTGAGTCGCATTCCTAAATGAAGAAAAGGGAATCTACGTTTCCATACTCCTATCTATCTTTCAACAGTATTTCTTGTTTTAATATGGAATCTATTATAGTTAATTTCTTGACGTGTATTAGGATTTAAATATGGTGTTAGTATATATTTACTTCACGCATAGTCGCTGACACTGTCACCAAGCCACTGATCCAATTCAAACAGCGCGCAAGAGAGAATTGTTAAAAGTATTTCTAAACGTTTCCGCAAAATTACCGCCAACATAATTCATTTTGATATGGGTTCCATTCACAGCTCCAATTTTAAATGGAAATCTACATTCTTAATCTTTACTCTTTTGTCTAAGGTGCTTGGGATTTTGATAAAATCTTCTCTGAAAAAAGCAATAGCGTGGATGACTTTTTAAAATTATATTCGATAGTGGTCTGAACATAGAATAAATCTCCAATTGCTTGTTGGAATGTACCAGTTGCATAATATCTATAAAAATGAAAAACGAATATTCATCAAATATGTTTTATTTATTTGCCATGTTCAGGCAAAGTAGGCTGAAGCCACCTAAAGCCTACGGCGGCAAATTTTCGAAGAAAAATTTTCAACAATTAAAAATAATGTTAAATGAGTCAAAAACTAAGAATTTGTAATTTAAAAGGTTTTTAATTGTAATAAAGAAATGCTTCATTACAATATTGAGAATGTGATTTCAACAAAAAAAGTGACTTATCACACAAAAAATTGATTATAATCATTGTTTTTGATTACAATGAAGAAAATTTGATTGCAATCGTTGTTGGATTTTGGTGGCAAACTCGTAAATCCGCCGCTGGCCATGTTCCTGTGCCAGTAATTACTAAAATTACTTATACCTTAAACAAATAAGAAGTTGAAGCATATCTGATATCGGCAATCTTCTGTTATCAACAGATTCTGTCATTTGTGGTTTAAATAAAAAATTTAAAATATATGTAACTGTTGTTTTACTAAACCGAATTCGTCTTTCAAATTCATCATCAAGTAAAGTAAAAGGATTGCGTCGTTTCTTATATCGTGTGTTCAAAAAATTCCTAACTCGGAGTACGCTATGAACAAAGAAACGTATGGTAATTTAAAAATATTTAATTAATAGTATATTAAGTATTAAGAACGGTAAGGACAGTTTACCGTTCGAAGACAATGTTTGGGGACTGAGCGAAACGAAGGTCCCAATTTTGTCTGAGATCGATAATTCCTTAACGTTCGTGATGTTTATACTATTTTTTGCACGATCAACGCACAAAATTTAAAAGAAAAATTAGATTTGAAAATTATTTTGACATATTAAAAAAATTATTTGTCATTTTTGAAGTAAGCTTTGATTTTTTTTATTTATTTACCGGTTTCAGGATATTATTCCATTGTTTACATGTAAAAGAGTAGGCTGGTAACTAAGTAATATCTATATCGGTATGGTAATATTATTACCATACTGACTTGTCAACAACGTTCTACAAAATTAAAATAAATAAAATAAAAATATAATGCCCTTAATTAATATATACAGATAACGTTAGCCTATCGTTCTAAATACGGTCTACTTTATTCTAAAGTAATAATCATGAGGAATAAAGTACATAATTTGAATATTTGTCATATTGACATATGTCAAAATACTTGTTCTGTTAACCATAGCAATCTGAAAGTAGCATTAATGAGAGAATTTCAATAGTTATTTTCGTACCTCCGTCCATTTTGACTAGTATTACAGACCTCAAAATCGTCCAGAAATGCGCTGTTGCTGACCTAGGCCAGCAAAAGGAGTTGGCATTACTGTTCTGGTGATATGTCAATTTAAGATTATTTTCAACACAAGAATTAGCAAAATGTTTACAAATTTTAGGGCTAAATCTTTAATTATTGTACCTTAAATAACCAAATTTTGTCATAAAAATAATAATATGCTGTCATTGCTGTCATCTCGTAGAGATTAATTAAAAGTGCCAACTTTAGGACTAATTTGTTTCGTTTGGTTTGTAACTACAACTCTCTTCACGTGATACAATTGAATTTCCGCTATCTGTAATTGAAAATATGCGAAAGTATAGAAAATATATATAACTAATATTTGTATGATGTATTTTCAATAAATATAAAATAATTACGCATTTTAAGCTCAAATGTAAGTAATTATATTTAAACTTGCAATGCAAAACCGATAAAAATATATGTTCATTTTTTTAGGTTATGTAAAATAGAATAAAGTGTTGAGAATATACGAAGAATTTATGGAGATGTCGGCACAAAAAATCTTGTGTATCACACGCCCAGAAACTGT
Organism: Harpalus rubripes; assembly: GCA_963082715.1. Lineage (NCBI taxonomy): Eukaryota > Metazoa > Arthropoda > Insecta > Coleoptera > Carabidae > Harpalus > Harpalus rubripes. The sequence goes on along the minus strand of OY720451.1, from coordinate 31,177,223 downwards.
TTTGCGAGATCTCGTATTTGCAGGCCTCGCTTTCAGCTCGGCTTGTCAAAATAAACTCGTTCTCGCAAATATCCAGTTTCTGGACTAGTGATACACATAACTATTGTATCACTAGGCCAGAAACTGAACATTTGCAAGGCCGAGTTTATTTTGACTGCAAATACGAGAGCTCGCAAAACTTTTTCTGGGCGTGTGATACACAAGATTTTTTGTACCGACTTCTCCATAAATTCGTCGTATATTTCTCTACACTTTATTCTATGTTACATAACCTAAAAAATGAACATATATTTTTATTGGTTTTGCATTACAATTTTAATTATAATTACTTACATTTGAGCTTAAAATGCGTAATTATTTTATATCTATTGAAAATGTAACATACTGTTTTTAATAAATTATAAGTAATAACTGTCAAATTGCATTATACTTTTACAAATATTTCAATAATAAGCCACTAAATTAGGAGTACTTAAATACTCTTCGATGCCAAATTAAATAATCTTTCTAACCATATCAAAAATTCCCACTATAGTCTTGCGGCACAGATGATATCTGAAAAAAACTGTTTTCCCATGTTAAACGCCTATGTCACGGTTTTCAGATATATATATATATATATATATATATATATATATATATATATATATATATATATATATATATATATATATATATAGGGTGCCCATTTTATATGTTCCAGCCTAAAATTTTAAGAATAGACAAAACAGAATACATTTCATAAGCCACTTGGTAAATATTAGTACTATAAATCGAATAATCACAGTAGGTATAAGAGCAAAACAAAATTTTAAAAACCAAGTCACTTATGAAATGTATCAATAATAATATTATAGCTTAGCTACTGTGACTAGAACCTTCCGGTGATTCAGTGGGACAAATAAGACAGTATTACACCATATTTAAAGCCGCCTTCTACCATCTCGACCAACTCTTCAAATGGAGCACCGACCCCATTGTAACGAGCGCCAATTTCAGCTGTCACCTCGCCAAACAACTTATTTTATTTATCATTTGTTGATAATTATATTTAAATTTTATGATAATACATAAGGAGGCTATTCTGAGTTTAAGCCTTAAGCATGTACTATTGTACTTTAGGTAAATTGTTATAATCTTATTACGATTGAAGTCGCATGGCTAAGTGATTTGTGTTGAGTGGCGATATAACTTGAAAATAGAACTATATTGTCGGAAGTAATTTAACTTATAAATAAGAATAAACACATTTTCGTTTGAGACGAATAATATAATTACTGTAATATACTTGATAATATGATTAAAAACTAAATGAATTAGAAATATGACAATAAAGGTAGCACAAGTGCAACACATAAAGCATGAATGCAAAGCAAGTTACAAACAAACGAGCTTTACGGGGCGAGGCATGTCAAGCAATAAAATTACATAGTAAAACTGTCATAGCAGCTAAATGTGTTAAAAAATTAGATTCTGTTCGCAGCTTAATTCAATTTCTTATCAGCAGTGAAATCTGCTTTGATGTGTGAATATTCATTTACCTAACAAGTAACAACCATTTCATACGATATGCGGTGAACAGTACAGAAATGCTGAGTGCGGGAAATAGGCATGCATGCATATAAAACAGCGTGTAAGATTATTAATGTTTGATTGTTATCTTCCACGTGCGAAGTTTCGAATACGGAATCGAATTAAACGATTTCTGGCGCAGCCGACTTGTAATAAACTAAAATGGATTCTATTTTCGTATTAGCAAACAGACAATGATGGATTAGCTGCTTGAAATTTAATTTATTTTATCAATATATATATATATATATATATATATATATATATATATATATATATATATATATATATATATATATATATATATACTTATTCGGGTGTGTTGGATCTGTTCGGGTGACTCTTTTTTTTTTGTTTTTGTAAAAGAGAAAGAAAGTGAAATAATGAATTATAATATTACAATTTAAATATAGGTATATTTTTTTGAAATTTGTTTTACATATTTTCGCAAGCCTGTGAACCACTGTTTGTTTATTTCTGGTATACGCACATTACTTCCTTCATGAAGCAAATTAATAGCATATTCCGTAACTTAACCGTGGTGACCAAGGTTCTGGTTATGCGTTCCGTAATGTAACTAAAACATAATTTCAGGATCGCGGTTCAATTTCGGAATGTGGTTCTTGAAAGTTTTAGTTACGTGACCATGTCATATAATAAATAATATTGTGTAAACATATAATTACTATATACTGATATGTATAATATTTACGTTAATATAAGGATAGACAAAAGTTATGTTATCACTTATTTCTAATGACGCGGTGGTTCCCTGATCCCTGCTTTACCGACACATATTAACCAAGATGTTCCGAATCACAACCACTTTTCAGTGACCATAACCTGACCGCTTGAACCATAACCACGGTCGTGGTTAAGTCACGGAATATACTATTAATATTCGGAACTTAGTATCTCGTTTATTTGTAGGCATTTTTAACTCGGATTTTACCATGTGGTTTTATTTTTTGATGTACTTCTAGAAAAAAAAAAAACATGGAATAAACTTTATTTTCGAGACAAGTATGTCGAATGATAGAATTTTGAATAAAAACGTGATCTCAATACGGCTATCATGTAATTCTAACATAATACAACCTATTTGAACATATTTTGTAACAAAAGATGTGGAAAATATCTTTAGGAAAAATTATCAGAAAATTTGTAATCTTAATTTTCGATTTATTTTAGTCCTCTGGCTCAAATTCCAAGAGCACGGTCATCACTTTTGAGACTCTTGTATTTTTATATAGAAGATCGATTGTACTATGTACTTATTTTAACTTAATACACTCGCCTTCTGTCCATTGTATTTTATTAAGAATACACGGTGGATTTCGAATCCTTTTTCTGGTTTCCAGATTTATTTACATTCAGCTAAAGTATGGAATGTTACTTCCCTCCCTGAACGCCTGAACCATGGCAGAATCTGCAGGTGGATTCATATTCATTTTATCCTGTTGATATATTTTGCTGCTCGTGTCTCAAATTTTCCTCTTGATGTCCCATCCGATAATATTTGTCTCATTCATTAGGTATATTTTGCCCTATAATCTAAATAAATATGAATCTTTCGTTTGTAGCATTTATTTAATATTTTTAAAAATATAACACTGAGCCTCTCAATTATTTAAAAAAAAAGTACTTGTCAATATTTGTACATTTATAGTAGATATAGAGCGTTGTTTTAAAATATTACTGGTTAATTATATGTGCCATTAGGGGGTTGAAATGTGCAATCTAATCAAAGCAAATATATTTTATTTTTGGCGATAAACCTGACACAAAATCATAGTAGGCTCGGTAAATTACAGTTAGATTACGCTGTATTCAAATTCGCCAATAAATCTCTGTCGTTGGAATATATTTTTCATGTGATTTAATTTAATGATATCATAAATATTAATAGCAAATATTTATTACTGCGATTATGTTCAGAGCAGACGCGCAACTCACGTATTCTGTTTATTACTTGCAATTTATATTTGTCTGGGACGTGAAACTAGATTGCAACTGTTATTATTAACGCTGTCCATTTCTTGTTTGTTCTACGATACCTATGTGCTGTTCATTACTCCGTGTAACTATATTATATTGTTATAACGTCCACACTGATTTAACTCTTTCATATCAGGATTTATTTACTTGCATGCTTTGTACGTAGGTACTCAATGTTCTACGTTCTTTGTTCTTTTTCATATAGGTATATTCTCTACAAAAATTATATTTTTCAAATCAAATTAAACTTGAAATTAGTTTTTGCTACTTGTGACTGGTTATTTAAAACAAGTTTGACTTTTGACCTTTGTTGAAATTATTCTTTAGAACACTGAAAATAATATTTTTCTTCCAATGCAATTTTCATACATATAATGTAATTTATTGTATAAATAATACTAGCTGATACCGCGAGTCAATTTATATTTTTTTAACCCTGTATAACACGATTTGTGTTAATTTGAAATATATATATATATATATATATATATATATATATATATATATATATATATATATATATATATATATATATATATATATACCGGGTGTCTTAGGCCGACCGACACATGGGCGATTAACATGTAAAATTAGTTAATTGTGAATAGTATCTCCCCAGTGCAAGATATTAAGATGAAATTTTGCATGCTTATCCGGGGATACTATTTCTATGGATTTCAATTCAAATCAGTCAATTTGCAAGTGTAATATTAGAAAAAATTAAGAAAAATTGTAGAAGTACCATGAATGTTATTCATATCTTGAAAATAATAGTATCTAAGCAGCAGCTCTGATAGAGTAGGGGTAACGTGCGCGCTCCACAATTTAGAGAGTCGGGTTCGAAACCAACCGACAGCAATATTTATTTTTTAATTTTTTCTTTTCAAAATAATTTTTATTATTAGTATGTTTTTAATCGTTTATTAATATTTAATTTAATAAAGTGGATTCATTGTACGTAACAAGATTTATTTATTTAAAAAATATTAAATCGTACCTACTAATTACAACATTAAAATTTAAAAATTATAGTAAATATTCAAAATGGCTAACTATAATTTGAAGAAATTTAATTTATAATAAACCAATAAAGCAAATAATAAAATATTTTTCCTACAACCGTGCGTGAAAAGTACTTTTCACGCACTCATTACAGTGTGTAAAGTGTCACTTTTCAAGCACTAGTGCGTGAAAAGTACTTTTCACGCACTAGTGCTTGAAAAGTAAATGAATGTTGCTAGGCAACTTTTCCTACAACCGTGCGTGAAAAGTACTTTTCACGCACTAGTGCTTGAAAAGTAAATAAGCGTTGCTAGGCAACATTAAAATTTGGTTAATTTACCTGTCAAGTATATAATTAGGTAGTAAATAATAATGAAAGTAATAAAATTTATTAAGAAATATGAATATACACTGTAAATGAAACAAATCTAATATTTTTTTAACAGATTGAGTACTAATCTAATTTGTAAGAACATTAACATTTAGTTGACATGTATTCTAACCTAACCTAATTTTTAATATAAATATTAAATGTACAATTTATACATTATAAAAGACTAATCATCGTCTGTCTGAGATTCTTCCAAGTGTTTAAGTTACATTTTGTACAGTGTTATGAGAAAGAGTACTAACAGTATTTGAAGCTGCTGGATGCCTGTACACTCAGTATTATGAGAAACATCAATACCATTTCGGTTGTAGGAAAAATGTTGTATGTTGTATGCAACACGTGTGTAAAATAGTATTTTTTGTCTCGTGCTACAATTTCCGCATTCGGCTGCGCCTCATGCGTAAAACATCGCACTCGACCAAAAAAGTACTACTTTACACACTTGTTACATAAATAACTATTTTAAATAAATAAATCTTGTTACGTACAATGTATCCACTTTATTAAATTAAATATTAATAAAAGATTAAAAACATATTAATAATAAAAATTATTTTGAAAAGAAAAAATTAAAAAAAAATATTGCTGTCGGTTGGTTTCGAACCCGACTCTCTAAATTGTGGAGCGCGCCTCGGAGCGCGCACGTTACCCCTACTCTATCAGAGCTGTTGCTTAGATACTATTATTTTCAAGATATGAATAACATTCATGGTACTTCTACAATTTTTCTTAATTTATTCTAATATTACACTTGTAAATTGACTGATTTGAATTGAAATCCATAGAAATAGTATCCCCGGATAAGCATGCAAAATTTCATCTTAATATCTTGCACTGGGGAGATACTATTCACAATTAACTAATTTTACATGTTAATCGCCCATGTGTCGGTCGGCCTAAGACACCCGGTATATATATATACATATATATATATATATATATATATATATATATATATACAGTCTTGGCTAAAAATGGTACAATATCACGATTTCGATAGTGTTTATTTTGCAAAAATTAACTTTAGTGGCTCGATTTAATACATAAATATTTTAAAAGTGTCAAAAAGGGTTTAAATATAAAATAATACAATTCCAAATTGTAAAACCGTCCGGACTAAGTATTACTGAAACATTTCTAAAATGACGCCCGTTGCGAATTTTTCGCAATTCAAACTATGCAATATTTTGAACTTTAACTTCTACCACACGTCCTGAAGCTGACAGAACACCTTTACAAAATTTGGCGTCGATATGTAAAACGGTGTAGATTTGCCTATACTCTGTTCCGTTTAAGCCATGCAGTAGATGGCGCTTGCATCAGCACCAGTTGTAAGTAGCCGAAATTACATTGGGTAAACTTGTCTCTTGTCTCCAATTTCGACTAATCCGAGAGGTCAAAACTAGACCCTACGCTCTACAATACTGAATGGCTTAAATGGAACAAGATACAGCGGTTATTCTTTCACTTTTATACATAGAATGTCCGGATTTCGAAGCTCACCATTGGGATCTCGGAAACTATCAGAGATACAACTTCGGTTAAATGGAAAATGTGGTGCGCATTTGGGGGCCCTTCTTAGATGTGCTTTTGTTTCGAAAAAAATTCTTGTACGTTACTAGAAAATGGCGGAAAACTGAATTTGGTCGATATTTTCATTTTGAAATTACTTCTAAACTGTCACACTAACTTACATTTTCTTAAATATCAACTAAAAGCGCACCACATGTCCCATTCAACCGAACTCGTATCTCTTATAGTTTCCGAGATCCCAATGGTGGCCTTCGAAATCCACACAACCTGTATAAGATTATGTTTTTAACTTTAGTTAATGCCAACTTACAACACTTATGACACTTAATTTATATGCTAACCATAAAAAAATGCAAAACGAAATTTTGACAGCAATCTTTAATTACACATTTGGCGTTTCGATAAAAAAATTGTCAAATGAAGAAACACTTATAAAAAATACATCTATAAATATAATATTGTTATTTTTGTAACAAGTGTAGAAAATGAATGATACTGAAACGAATCCAATTTGCATGAGCTTTAGAGTCATTTTTCTGCATTTGGTCCAAGGAAGATTTTTTTGCAAACATCCCCAAAAAAAGAAATATTAAAAAATGTATTCTAAATTTTTGTTACACCTATTTGGGTGTTGTATTTTTAAGCGATCGAGAGAGTTGTTGTTCATGACAATAAAAAAATAATTTAATTCTCGCACTTGTGTGGGAATTGGCTATTTCCCGCATTACATTCGAGATTTAATTATTTTCTCGCACTATTGCGAGAATTGGCTATTTTGCGCATTTTTGGTTTGAGAACACTTATTTCTCACACGATTGTAGAAAAATAAAATCATTTCACGAGTACTCAATACTCCCGAGTAGAGTACACGCAGGAGTAATTTTTGTGTAATATAAAAAATATATACTTACTATGAATAAAACAGAACCAACGATGATTTATTAGTTCAAACAATACATTTCAATACATATTATTTATACCTGTTACCTGTAGCTACTCTCAAAGTTTCAAACGCACACAAATCAACTAATCCATACATTACAAGGTCGCTCAAGTCTCGTGTCTGCAATCATTTGAACAAATGACTTTTAAATCCTACGTACCAATACTATTTTCGCCGTCAAATGAGTATGAACATGAACTAATGCTCAACTTTTTTCCCTTTCCGCACTCTGTCCCTTCCCATGCGGTGTTGCCGCTTCTTCATAACTTAGCATTTTCAACATTGCCCATATGAATTGTCAACAGTGTAGAAATTTCCATTTCATACTTATTTCACGGCAAGTATAACCGTTGCTACTGTGAAAATTTTTACGTTTCACGCAACTATAGCCTCCTTTTAGTTACATTACATGTCTATGAAAGTTGAAAATTGCTTGACTCTAATCAAATAGGGAAAAGAAACGTAATTGGACAGTAAAACTCTTATCCAAGTTGTTATGCTTGCTTTAACAATAAACGCTCATTAATGAACTGAGCACCTGGCAACGCCAAAATGTAAATGTACACATTGCCAGGTGCTCAGTTCTGTATTGAGCAAGTTGCTAGAGAGCTGGTGGCAATTTCGGTATATGATTAGATTGTCGCTAGGAATTTCAGATAATTGAGTTTTGAAACTTGTGAACAGGGTAAGCAAGGTGGCAAGGTTCAAAATTGAAAATAATATAAACTGTCTTAAATGATTGCTGCGTTTTTTTTTAAATTGGTAGTTTTCGAAAATTAGGAATATTTTTTTAAAAAGAACGCAGCGTCCTAGTTGTCTTGCATATTTTTTTATAGTATCTACCGAACCGGGTGGCGCTCGAAATCCTTTACATACGACTATACATTTAACATGGGAAAACAGTTTTTCCTTGCGGGTTGATTGCCAAATTATTTTAGAAAAAATACTTCAATTAAAAGTTGTAGATCATGAAATTCTGCATTTGAATCAATGAACAAAATTAATTTTGCATGCTTTGTAACGGCAGAAATTTTATATGAAAATGAAAATCACATCAAAATTAATTTTAATCATGGAATTAAAACAAAAAGCATAACAAATGTATGATTTTTTTGGCATAAAATTTAATTTACTTTTTATTTTTCAATAAAATTAATATTTAACAGTTAAAACATTAAACATTTGTTTGTCTGTTTGATTTAATTCCACGGCTAGCACGCTGGCACTATTATCCTGAAATTTTCATATTTAATTTCTAGAGTTACTAAAAATACATAATGAATTTTATTTACTAATTTATAAGAAGAATTTTGTGCTCTACAATTTATATTTGAAGAATTTTTCCAAACTAACTTGGGGGGTCAACGTTTTACCTTTTACCATGTTAAATGCCAATGTAACGGATTTCCAGCGCCACCCGGTATATAGTCAATTTAACAAAATAACTAAATGGCAGACACGATCAAATAATTTAGGAGAGGTTATATTATTTGCAATTTTGAAAAAAGAATTGTCGAAAAAGCAGCGACACCCGTCCTTGCCACCTTGCTTATCCTGTTCACAAGTTTCAAAATTCTATTACCTGAAATTCCTAGCGACGATCAAATCATATACTGAAATTGCCACAAGCTCCCTAGCTAAAGCATGACATCTTGGATAAGAGTTTTAATGTCCAACTATGGTTCCTTTCCCTATTTGAATAGTTTCAAGCAATTTTCAACTTTCATAGACATGTACTCGTAATGTGCACTGAAAGGAGGCTATATTTGCGTGAAACACAAAAATTTTCACAGTAGCAACGATTAGTGTTGGTACGTAGGATTTAAAAGTCATTTGTTCAAATGATTGCTGGACGAGCTATATACCCTGTTGTTTTGTTTATTATAAAATTTTAAAATGAATTCAAGATAGTCTATGTTTTTGTAATATTACAATAAAAATATGAAGTTGATGTAAGTGGGTGATGCAATTTTTTAAAATTAATAATGCATGCGTGAAAGAAAATAGAAAAAAAAATTCTACAGTCTACACACAAAGTGGCCATTTGCGCTCTCTTTTGTCAAACGCAAAATGTCACTTTGCCGCTCATGCGCGACAAAGTAGATAAAACGCTCGCTGTCCAAATTTGTAACTATACAATGTTGAGAAATGTCACTTGTCTACGTTCTTAATGGAAATGTTTAGTCAGGAATTAATGGCACTGTAGTTACACATTTACCACCTTCACAAGTCAATCTGATATTTAACTGTTCTGTCGATATATTACATAACCAAACAAAATGCCGCACTGCTGTGAAAACATAAAATGCTTAGATTAGATTGAAGCAATAGCTCAAGAAAAATGGAAAATAACGATAAATTAAAATTAAATAAAAAATAAATTGTGTGAACAGTTGTGCTGCCACCTGCAACAGTTCGGCGTGAACGCTCTCAATGGATATCCACTTTTTCACTGCACTAGTTTAATGTACTTGTAACACATGTTTCGAGCGCAAATGTACATTTTCGATTTCGAGAGAATGCCGCGCTCCTGCGTCGCGCGTCAACAATGTTCCATTTTGCGCTCTTAATACACAAATAGCTATTTTGTGCGCTTGCCCAGAAATTGCCCTCTTCGTGCCTGCTTTGCGTGCGGCAAGTGGTTCAAAATCCAATTTTGCGCACGATCTGTCGAATTGTTAAGAAATGAACCACACGCAAAACAGGTACTCACAAGGTCACTTTTTAGGCAAGCTGAACAAAAAATATTGTATGTACCACGAGAGCAAAATGGCATTGCCGCTCTCGCATCATTGAAGCTCTCAGCTGCGCTTCGAGCTTCAAACTTCATGCTCGTGCGACAATGTAGCATTTTGCACCCTTAGTACATAAGTAAGTATTGTTCACTTAAATATGAATTTGGTGTTGAATCGGTTGAATGTTAATGATTGAAAGGTGTTAGTGTTTGAGACGAGTGATTTGAGTGCAATATATTGGTAGATTGAGTGAGACTGGACCATGTGAGTGAGTTTGTGCGTTTGCGTTTTGGGTACTGTGATGTTGAACGATGGAGATTTGAAAGGCGAGTAAATGCTGGATGTAAGATGCTTAATGGACGCTCTGGGTATGTTTGATAGACACGTAAACGAGGCTAGAGATGCTGGATTGAGTGTTTTAAATGGAGTCCTTGGGTCTGCATTATCATTATTGCGTGATGTATGTGGGTATGTTAGGAGGAGATTTGGTGTGTAGAGAACGTATGATTATGAAGAATTTTGTTGAACTGTGAAAGAATGTAAGATTATTTGTTCATTTGAGGACATCCGAATAGTAGAAAAAAAGAGCTTGCATAAATACAATTGTAAATGGCGTGATTGTATATATGTTGAACTGTCCGAATTGCATTATCTATTTACTCTATGAACAATCAAAATTACCAAAGAATAGCTAAAAAACGTTATAAATTTTATCATTTAAAATCATACAAAACATTATAAATATGAACTTGATAAGCGATTGTGTTACGTATGTCAAATGAGATTACGATTACGATGATATACTTCCATGACTGTCCCGGTCTTGGCTTTGTCCATCTGAAGGACTTTCTTTACTGTTGGACGTAGAACTTGTAAATTTTACAGTCTTAAATGCTTGGCGCTTGATTTCTGCAAACATATCTCGAATACTTGGATGTGCGGATAATTTTTGCTTGTATTCAGTATTTACGGTTTCTGAATCACTAAATGTCATCTGACTCTGAAATGAAATGAGGATTTCATTATTATGTGTATACAGAGTAATCCAGAATGATTGAAAGTTCCGCCTCGTTCTGATTTTTTGTTTTCCGCATCGTTGTGGTCACGACTAAATAGATATAACTGGACAAAACGTTCCCTATCCCTCTTCATTGAATGTTTTGATTTCGGCTGGCCAGACAGAGAAACTAGATATGTCTTGTTTAGTTCGAATATTTCTCACTAGAGGTCACGTAGAATGTCTGTCTGATAGGGTACCTTTATAACCAGGGTATGGCCATGGGCCAAGATCGCCGCCATTGTCGGTAATTCATTTCCCTATTTATTTGTAATAAATGTGATATTATATTATAATAGAATATTAAATTTTCACACTGTGAATTTAGAAAGGTAATAAAAATTAATTAATTTAAGAGATACACAATTATTATTAAGACATACATTTAGAGGATGTAGAATATATGACATGGGTTGTTATTATCACATCTAATTTAATACCTGTAGTTCTTATTTCCATAATAATTCTATATTCTAAACTGACCTTTTAAAATTTAAATGATTGTGCTTAATATTGGTAATTTATAGTTGTTTTCAATATGTCAGTAATCGTGATGAGTATCTTAACAAACAACACAAGTAAATAAAATAAAATATATTACTTACACTTTAAATACATATTAAAATGATAATTAAATGTTTTTCATTAAAATAAAACAAATATCCACGAAAATACATAATAATTTGCGCAAGAACAACACATATACAGATGTCCCGGTAATGGCGGACGAAACGTGAGCCACGCCATGGCCATACCCTGGTTATAAAGGTACCCTACTGTCTGATAACTAAGAACACTTGTGCCTCTAGTGAGCAACGTTCAAACTAAACACTGATACTCTTCGTGGCCTCTAGTGAGAAATACTCAGACTAGACAAGACATATCTCTATCTCTACTTTCTCTGTCTGGCCTGCCGAAATAAAAACAAACCAAATGAAGTTTTGTCTAGTTATATTTGATCGTTGGTTGTGGTAGTGAAGTACGATTGACAGATTGCATTGGCGTACATATTTTCACTCATTTTCATCATTCCTCGCAGTAAGAATATATACTTCCAAAATAAACTTGTCATGTTCTTCCATAAACAACCATTCTAATGTAATGATTTGAATAAATAAGTTTAATTATAAAAGTAAAAACAAACTGTAGGTCAAAAAATTTATATACTTAACGCAGCTGACTTTTTCAAATGTCGGTAATATAGGAAACAATTTGACAATGCCGGTAAATTGATACTAATTTTTTTCCGTGAAAGATAATTTTGATCATAATCAGAATTTTTTTAAGTCACGTGACATTCAATCATTCTGGATCACTGTGTAATTAAATTTGTCATTCAAAATGTAATATATTTCTCATTGTTACAGGTGCGTCGACGTTACATTATACAGTACAGAAGAGTAGGAGGGAATGTGAGTTACAGGGTGCATTTATTGCTATAAAACATTTATTTTTATTACAAATTTATTTTTACCCATAACTTCTTCGATATACATAGTTTTTAACATTCATAAAAGTGATAACTATCAGTGCAAGTAAACAAATTAGATGTAAGTAATCAGCACAGCTAACAATTTAAAAATAATTTATATAATTAATAATGTACTTATTTCAAGAGTATTCATAATAAATTGTACAATGTTCCAAAGTCATTGAGGAGCTGCATTTAATTTTAAACATTTACATCAATAAGAATTATTTTTTTACCAAATTTTTCGGTTCTACCCCAGTCAAATACATAAATTGTGTGAAACACTTGGAAAGTCTTTATTCTCTGCGTGATTGAAAAAATTGGAACAAATGGTTATTTTCTTTATTAATTTAAGACGTATAATTGGGGGCGAACTAAAATAATGTAATAAAAATGGCTTTACTATTAGTGTTTTGCATAGCCTATTTCAATATTGTAACATTATTTTTAATACCATTTTTCTCCAAATAATTATTATACAGCTCTATTGGGGCACGCAGAATATGGAATTTGGAAAATAGTTGCATAAATAAAAAAATGCAAAATTTACATTTTTGCACTATTGTCTAATTTAACTGACTTCATATCTCTTATACATAGTTCTCGAGATCCCTATGCTGGAAAAGTTATTCTGGAGACCTGAATAACATTTTTCTCTAATGATTAGTTGCCCAAAAAAGCACTGGTTGTTGTAAAGAAAACACCTGTATATAATTTTGATTTTTAGCATTACATCACAAAATTGGTACCGACATTTAGTAAAGAATTAAAAAATATATTTGTGCACTATTAAAAAGTACTATGTCCATTTCAATATGTACAGATATCCCATGTAGTAGTTTTAGGTATTGTATCATTTTTACTGTATGAGAAATATTTAATAGTCATTGCACATATTTTGTCTCTTAGTACGAAATAAAAAAGGTTGTCATTATAAAAAAAAAAACAAAACAGATATTATTGATATTCGTATGACCATTAAATTTGTCTAAAAAAGTGCTGTTTACCTGAGAAAGCTATAAAAATCATCTAAAATTGGACATATGTAAAGTAATTATATATCAACAATATTATTTATCATTATTAATTAATTACTTGAGATCAAAAGTACGGATATTTGACTTTTAACAATATGCGCAAGCCCGTTACATTCTAAATTTGTGTTTTCGTCTATGACTTACGTCTTGTACTTTGATCTGCGACTTTTCTCGTTGTGGTATTTCTTGAATATCTTCCAATTTCAAACTCTGCTGATCTTTCATAATTTCATCTGCATTCAGAGTTGTAATTGTTCCGCTTTCAACCGTTTGGAGGTCCTTGCTTAGAAGCATTTTCCTCATAACATCGTTGTTTAAGAATAATTCATGGAGGGATTTTCCTTTATGTGATTTCACTGACGATGGCGAATTCCACAATTGCGAAGCGCCTAAGAAAGAATAAAGCTTAACAGATGTATTTAATGTATTTTCATTTTGTTTTACAACTGCTTAAGGTGGAGGTTGTGGAGAACGCTGGTTTAACTTTAAATTCCATCAACTGAGCGGATACAAGCTGTTGTATGTGTTCGAGCTCAGTTCGTAATTCTTTCAGCTGCTTATCTCTGCATTCAAGCAGTACAGTCATTTTATCTCTTTCCAATTTCATCATTGTGATCTCGTTTTTACGCGCTGTACACTCTTGCTCGGCTGTTAATTGTTTGTTGTGAAGCTCGTCTACAAGGTTACGGAGGTCTTCTGCGTTTTGACCTGCTTGTGATTCTAGTGTGGTATGCAATTCCTTTATTTGATTTTTTAAAGTATCCCGTTCTGACGTTAATTTACTTATTTCATTATTTATCTTTTCATCCTAAAAAACAAATTGTAATTTAATTATTGTTTTGTATGCTAAATCAAACGCCGTATCTGCGAAAAATCGGAAATACAATTGCGAGCGAAAATGTCCAAATATTCATATTACAATGTTGCCGTAAGCTGTTATGAATATTACACAATCTGGCCGTGTTTTATACTTTTATAAGATGACTAGGCGTTTTATAAAAAAAACAGATTTTCCCCGGTTTAAATCATAAATCTTACAGCTAGTTAAATTACAAAATTTTTACAATATTATTTGTCGATTTCGCCATCATTTTCTAAATTTAAGTACTAACTACGATTTAAAATACCTACTATTATACACTAATCTATCTCTCTTTCTCCCGTTGCTTATGTCCCAGAGGTTGTGATGCGTTTTTCTTGAATTCTATTATTATTTAACAAAATTTAACTACGATTATAGTACATATATTTTTAATTCTAATTAGGCTCGGGTTTTTCATCTGGCTACAACACCGCGTTTAATTCTAGTATGCTGTACTTACAGCCTTTTTCTCTAGGAATTGTTTCAAAAATTTTACCAAAATGTGAACATCAGAAGATTCTGCATAAATTATTACATATATTTCGTTTTTGAACTAAAATTGTAAATTAAAAGATGTTTAGTTTAAACAGTTTTTTTGTAACGTTATACAATGGGGTCATTTCACATTTTCTAATTTATTTATTTTTTGAAAGAATAGATCAAATTAAATATGTAGTTGCATGTTTTACCCCTTACAAGTCTTTAGAATCAGAGATATGATTTTTTAAAAGTTGTCTTTAATTTCAAATATTTGGCCGCTGACGTCACGGTTTGCCGGACACAACAGTCGAGCTCTACCGGTTTAGTTTGGAACTATGATTTTTTGGGTTGTCACTTGTCAGTTTGATTTTGTGAAAGCAACAGGTAGTTCCTATAAATTTTTTGTTCAATTAGTATTTTCTGCTTGGTATTCGAATGAATATTTTTTTCGATGTTTTCAAAGAGGTTTTATCACAGCAAGGCACGTCACAATACTTCACAACCATATTGTTAACTAAAAACATATTTCATACAACTATTGATATTTATTTTAAAGAATATTTTATTTACATACCTTTACTATTAACTCTGCTGTCACCTGTCACAATTTTAGGTTACAACAGCAAACGGAAACCACGTGAACCGTAAACATGTGTGTGTGAGAGAGGAATGTCTTTGTGTAACAACCCGTGACGTCACGAATTTTACAGCGCGAAAGTTTATTAGTAAATTTATGAATGAAAAGTCGCATATTTCGTGTTACTTTATATTACTATATTTATTAAATGAGACGAATTTTACGATTTTATAAAAAAACAACAATTTTTATTTTTTGAAATGACCCCATTATTTTCGTCCTTTTGTGCTGCTTTAAAATCATATTTTGATAAATTTGATATTATAAATAAATAATGAAATTTGACATTATTTCTTGAAACAGCATTTTAGTTAAAACAAAGTTTATGCTATCTACTATGTTTAGGCTATTTTATACAGTGCGATACGCTGTAAAGAACGGATGCTACAACGAATGAGAAAATCTTGAGTAAAGCAATTAATTTTAAATTCCTGTTTCAAAAAGGTGGACAAACTTCAAACTGATGAATGTATCACAAAAGGACTGTCATAAATACTCAATTTCATCGGCAGATACTGATTTTAGGACGAATAGAATGGAATTAAATGAAAACCGAGATGAAAACTTACTTTTTCTGATAAACGTTCTTGCAAATCTTTTTTTAGTGCGACTACATTTTCACGTTCTGCTAGTAACATAGATTCCAATTCGTCTCTTTCACTTCGTAATTTATTACATACAGTTTCCATTTCTTTACAACTGGCTTCTAATTTCATAGCACTGTCTTCTAATTGCTGTTGCATTTTCTTTGTTTCTACGTCTCCTATAATTACAGTTTGACTACTTTTAGATACATTTTTCATATCCTAAAAACAAAAATATTAAAATGATGTAATGAATTTTTCATTTCGTACGTTTAATCTTTTCATATTGGTTGGTGGCTCATTATCTCCACTACTAGTATTTGCAAAATGTTCTGAGGCGTACAGTTGTGACAGAACGTCCGGAGGAAGTCTTTGCATGACATTTTGCATATCTTTAACAATTTGACCAACACTAGGATCACCTGAAATTTTTATGTGTAGTATAAATTCAAAAAATATATGTAATGAATTAAATACCTGGATAAATACATTGAAGTTTGAGTTGTAATTCTTTGGATAGGAAATGAAGAGTACGTAGTGGATCAAAATTTCCGAAATTACATTGAACATTTTCTTCACTTTTCTTCGGTGCAAGTATCTTACACCAAGGTTCTCGTACTTCTTCCACTGCTGCGTTATCTTCGGCATCTTTTTGTGCCACTGTTCTTACGGTTACTTCGACGGTAGCCATATTATTATTGAAGACTTCTTTATGAACCAAATCGTGTGCGGACGATTTTCGTCGAGGTTCTTCTACTTTAACAATTGCTCCAATAGGTTTAGGTACTTGCCGCGGAATAGCGATTTGAGTTTGATTCAAAATGCGGGATTGAGATCTATCACGTTTGTTTTTAATTTCTACCTGTGGTCTTTCTCTTTGTATTGCTGTTTGTGGTACTGGAACTGGACGTCTATTTTTTAACATTTTATTCAGGAGCACATTATTTTCTCTATTTATCACAAAATCGTTATTATATGTAGACTGTAATCTTGACATTATAAACTTTCAAATTTAAGTAATAAAAAATTATTTAAATCATTCGCCGATACTACCGGGAATTTACAAACAGGAGACCAAAAGCAAATTGAAACATATGTAGGTTAACTTTTGTTAAATGTCAGTTTTATAAACACTCCGTTCGAATCAGCCAATACGAGTACAGAGTGGTTACTAAGGATATCACATGGTTACCCACTGGCGTGCGGCATAAAATTTTACTTGGGAGTGTGATTGTCCGTGACATTATTATTATTCATGTTAGAAATTCATTAAGTTATAATCAAAGAAGATATACTGTACGAATGTGGTAAGACGTCAGATGAAGTTAATTATTATATTCTATTATAAAGCAAGAGATACATTATATCTGCTGAGCAGATGGCGTTTCCGTATCCTGTTAAATTTGCATAAATGTACCAACAAACATCGGCGAACTAGTTAGGTATGACAGTTTACAAATGCCTCCGGACAGTTTACATATGAAATTGGTAACATAGTTGTGTCTAGCACAGCTAGCTGTTCGCCCACGTCAGTGAATGCACATGATGTATGACGCGCGTCGCACGTTCAAACGTGTGACACACCACTCCAATTAATGTCAAATGTGTGAATTCGCCGAAAAAACCCCGTCGATATGATATTTTAATCTGCTACTTTCATTTTGTTGCTGTAACGTTCCCTCTTACTAGGGTGAGTTACACAATATCCAAACAGCATTGGTACACTGACAGTAGGTAGCTGACATATGGATCTCAGGTTCCCCGGTTTAAATTTAAATCATAAATCTGACAGCTAGTTAAAATGCAAAATTTTTGCAATATATATATATATATATATATATATATATATATATATATATATATATATATATATATATATATATACATTTTATTCACATGATTAAAAAATACATAACCCATGTCAGTTATTGTAGATTTTATTTAACAATTTAACCCGTTTAGTGTGACGTCACGAAGGTTTCCAAACAAGAAAATGGTCTTCTTTGGTCGTTGCAGAGGTTATTTTAACGTGCAGTTGGACTCAAAATGTGCAGTAGGAAAAATTAAATCTGTGCACAGTTATTTTTCATTTATTACGAATAAACCAAATAAAATTTAAAATACAAACAATCTGCTTTGTTCGCAGATATCGGTAATGATAACAAACAAACCAAAAATAATGTAGGATTTATACTTACACAAGTGTTTCTAAATGTTACTTTTGTTTTTTTAATCAAATAATTGCACTAATTTAAATGTTGTGGCGACCTTGGCCAATATTTACTGGCATAGATAAAATTTTGTTCGATCACAATCTTTAACAGTTTTTCTTCGATTTTTCGTTTTTCTCGGGAAACAGTTGAAGATCAGACCTATGTTGATTAAGCTTTTTTACTCATTTTGGTCTCTACTATACATACCTTGTTCCATTTAAGCCATTCAGTATTGCAGAGCATAGGGAATGGTTTTGACCTCTGATTGGCTGAAATTGGACACAAGAGACAAGTTTACCCATTTTAATTTCGGCTATTTAAAACTAGCGCTGATGCGAGCGACATCTGCTAAATGGGTTAAATGGAACAGAGTATACCCTTAAAATTTATGACACAGGTTTAGAAACGTCCTGTATAAACACTCAAATTTCTTTGTGCCAGCCTTATCAACAGACTCTTCGCTTATCTCATTCTCATGATTGGCATTGACCTAAGCAAAAATACCATTGTTCATCTTTGTTGTTTGACTTTAGCTTTAGGGGTTGTCTTGACTCTGTGCTCTCGCTTATTATTTAACCGAATCATTGTGGCTTGTCGGGGATCTCACTCTGACAGAGAGAAGGCATGTTGTAATAAATATACAAAAAAGTATTTTCGGAATCTACCGACAAACTATTCCGAGACACGATTTTTAGAATATTGCTTTCCAAATTCGCACTATGCGGTTTGGCAGCCAAAATCCGCACGAAAATTTTAGTTGCCGTAAGGAATTTCGAAGAAATAGTTAAGAACTTCACTAACTCTGGAAGCGTCAGTTTCCGCAACTTTTCTATTTGTGCATGTTCTAGTATTTCGTTTTAATCCAACTTAAATTGAGTTAAACAAAGATCTTTCCCTAAAATATTATAAGCCTACAGCGATTTATTTCCTTTATATGTGCAGTGGAAAAAAATCCTTAGAATAACGTCTGCTTCGTTGCTAAGGTGGTTGCTAGGCTAAATCAGGATTTGATGTTTGGCGCTTATAACTTTGTTTGGTATTGAAATGACTCAGAAACACGTTATAAAGTTTTCTTCTATTGTAAATAAATGCTAACCTGACTAAATTTAAAAAAAAAACATACAAGTTCCACGTTCGCTATAAATGATTGCAGTTTGTTGCGAAACACACCACCATGGTGAAACAAATTTAAAATAAAACCTTAAAATATGCACGATACAATTTACAAGACGTAACAAGTACTAATAACAATTACTTTTCTTTCATCTGCGCCTTTTAAAGAGCCTAAAATTTGAAGAAAGACGAAAGGAAATCTTCCATCACTTTAGTTTCGCGGTCTATTTTAAATAACATAGTAACGGTTGGTGGCAGCCATTTTATTGTTTGGAAACCTGGCCTCTACGTCACCACTAAACGGGTATATTGAAAAAAAAATCTGGTGTGAGATTTGTGAACGTAGCAAATGGGAAAACATTACTTTTTATCATTTGTCGGTGTAGTAAAATACTTTAAATGTAAATATTTTGCACTAAATCGTTCCGATGTTTACACTTTGAAGCAGAAACAAGAAATGATAGTACTAGACAAAATGGCGGTCAAATGGGGGATTTTGTCGTCGTTCGACCTGCTATCTACAGTTATTTTTTTTCTGTAGGACCCAAAGTCTCTCCCCTGTCTATGCATATGCTTCAGAGCAATAAAAGTATTTGGATACAAAGTTTCTAGCTCAGTTTTAAATAAATAGTTGTATACATCAATGGGCGTCATTGACGATGGAAGATGCCGACTAACATCAATAACCCCATCTTCTAAATCAATTACGCTTATATCGGAGTGTTCTCCGTCAGTTATCAGAATCTATAAATCGTTGCAAACATTTTTCTATATAGCCTGCACTTTTGGATTTTATTTCATACATGCAAAACTTAGCAAAATAATTGTTTTTACCAGTTATCAGTTTAAAACGATTTTCCATTTCATCTAGTAGAACATTCACAAAATAACGGCACTTGACAAAATGAACTCAAAAATGTGCCCCTTAACACGTCAACTGCGGAGCAAAAATTAGGTAGTATTGCGATTTGTAATTTGTTTTTACTGTGGTGCGATACATATCTCCGGGGATATGTACTAGATGTTGACTTTAGTCCCACACACTAAGAAATTCCGTGTTAAATTTTACACTAAATGTGGTCTATATAGGTCCACCAGTTGTAGTGTAGTATTTACCACATCGATATTTGGTAATAAACAACACGGATATATGTGTTAATAATTAACACTATATATTTCGTAGATACTACTACACCGTGTAGTTTTTTAACACTTAAATGAGTTATTTTAACCAAATAACTGCGGTTATTAGTACACAGTGTAGTGTCATTTTTAACTTAGTTTAGTGAAAAAATATACCTATTTGTGGTGTACATTTTCATCAAACTAGTGTTTATTTCCATAAGGATATGTGGTTATTAGTGCACTAAATAGTGGGTTTCTTTAACTAACTTTAGTGTATAAATATATCTATTTGTAGTGTGTATTTTCATCAATTTTGTGTTTATATAAACTGATTACAGTGTACAAGTAGTACTCATTTTTTATTTTTTTACACAAGATTTGTATTTTATTACCCAAATGTGTATATTTTTTTATAAATATTTACTAATATTAGTATAAATTTTATACACGATGTCGAGTAAATAGATGGGTATGATATATAAAAATATGAACTTCCATTAAAAAATTTATTGTACATAAAAACAACATATTTTATATAAACACTTGTACTTAATTAATTAATTATTACATTATAAAAATGTAGGCACTATTGTTGACGTTCATTCACAAATCGAAATTATAGTTATGTTTTAGTTTTAAATTTTAAGCAAATTAGTAGTCTACTTTCTTGTCCACTTTTTTCCACTTCCATTATTTAATTTTGTAAAACTTAATAATGTTGCCAGCGTCAGAAGAGTATCTATACTTCCGACCATGATAGATAAAATATGCGAAAAGAATAAACTGTTGTACAGATTTACACTTACTATTGTCTAGAAATGCACCAAATAGTGTATTTCTTTTACAAAAGTAGTGTGCTTTTTACACCAACGTTTTAAACATACACCTAGTAGTGTACTTTGTACACCAATATTTTAGATATACACATAAGAGTGTACTTTTACACCGATGTTTCAAATATGCACAAAGTACTGTATTTTCTACACCGATTTTTTAAATATACACAAAGTAGTGTTTTTTCTACACATTATGTTTTAAAATTACACCAGGCAGTGCAGTTTTTAGAAATGCACTAGACAGTGTATTTTTAACAAATATACTGTAGTAAATTGTACAAAAATTAGTGTAAAAATACAGGTAACACCAAATTAAGCAATTTTTACCCACATGTGTGTTTAAAATTAGTCATAATAAATATACTACACCTTCCAGTGATAATTTAATATGTCGTAGAAAATTTTACACAGATATAAAATTACCAACTTACTCTTTTTACACTAACTTTTATAATACCAATTTTAGTGTCAAATTCTACACGAAACAAGTTTACCACGTTATATTTTAAGTTTACATGGCTCAAATTTCTAAGTGTGCATCTTGTGTACAGATAAGTAACTTTGTAGCTGTTTTTAAGTATCTATCTTTTAGATTTATATCTGCACCTATTTAGACTCAAACTGTACATACCTGCAGGGACTAAAACCGCACATATTTAATTTAAATTGAATACATGGAAGATAAAGTTATATATATATATATATATATATATATATATATATATATATATATATATATATATATATATATTTTAATTGTTTTATTTAACAAAAATAACATATGGTAAAGAGATATGTACTATATTATTATAATCTAATAATCTTCTAGAAAAGAACATTTAAAATGCTACAAGAATAATTGTTCTCCGCACCGAAGAATGAAATGGCGAAATTCGCTTTTGCATGATGTCACCATCTGGTCACATATCGCGGGCGATATGTATCGCAGTTAACGTGTTAATTCTTTAAATTGAGGCAGTCGCCTCTCTGCCTCCTACCACCGTCCGGCCCTGGAAACAAAGTTTTGGTATATGGCATGGATAACAATACCGATGCAAAGAGTTTAATGTTCTATATTTCTTTTTTAAATGTGAAATGTATATTTTGATGTATTTGTTTCATGAAAATATTCTTCACAAAATGAGAAGCAAATGTATTCTTATTTGAATAATAAATTTACACTTCTTGTAACTAACAAAAGTGCAACTTGAATCATGACATCCTTTAGAATATTAAGGGAAAATAGAAAAACGGGATACAAACAAATTAATCTTATGTGTCATAAATAGGTCGAAGGCGATGGAAAATCTCATCTACTAGTGTCTGTGCTTTTGCCCGGCGACACTCAATCTTTCTGCTGAGAAATTTATCACAGCACTGCCTTAACATTACTGATTTCTTAAATAACATCTTTCATATAGCGGACTTTATAAAACGGTCTAATATCTTTCACGAAAAGTTGTGAAAGAATTTATTTATTAAAACATTGTGTTTACTCATTAAAAATAAATGAAAAATATTTAATTGCTTCATAAACCAGTTAATATTTATAAATGAATAATTGCAGAGAATGATGTTTTGTTCATATTTTCCATTTTTACAATTAGTAAACCGATTTTATAAATTACTTTTACAAAGAGATATTTTATTAACAGAAATTTTATTTTAATTTAAAATCATTCTAATTTGAAGAAATTAAAATTAATTTGTAATTTTATAATAATTATTGAAAAATGGATTTCATAATTAATGTAATATTGTTATAGAATTTAATTATATCTCTATAGTATTATCGGATGTTATTCACATTTTTAGAAATTTCATTATTAATAATTTATAATATTGGAAATTGAATGTTTATTAATTCCTAGAATTTTCAAATTAATATATCTCGTTGGTTTGCAATGTAAAAGTGTTTTTTCTGTTGCAGTCTCCTTGATGAAAGAAATATTTTTTGTAGTTCTAAAAGCTTTTATTTGTTATTCATTAAGTAGTAATATTTTTAAAAATATTTTCCATATATACTCGTACCTACGTAGTTTTTAAACTCATTTTGTTCTCATACATTGGAGTTCACTAGTTTTATATGCAATGTTGATATGTACGCACGTTTTTATTTATTTATTGTAATTTTGACGAAAGTTTCGACCTTAAAACTTTTCATTTTCATGTTTTTCTAAATTTATCCTTGAAACGTTACCCTGATGATGGTCAAATTGTGACCGAAACGTTGGTTATATGTTTTAAATTTCAATAAAAATTCAACAAGAAGTGACTGCAGCTCCGTTATTTTCCCTTTATTAATACTTTCTACAGTCGAAAAAATTCATTAGTTTTGATTTCGGCTGGCCAAACAGAGAAACTAGAGATAGAGATATATCTTGTCTAGTCCCAGTATTTCTCACTAGAGGTCACCACTGAGGCCACTTAGAGTATCAATGTTTAGTTTGAACGTTACTCACTAGAGGCGCAATTGTTCTTAGTTAAAATTTCGTGGTTAACATTAAATAATTTTTAAGGTTTAATATAGAAGAAAAACCAACGTGTCACTCACAAAACCACTTCAACTACAGAACAAGGATAAAATACACATGCTTCTACGTGGCCTCTAGTGAGCAACTTTCAAACTAAACACTAGACTATACACTGACACTACGTGGCCTCTAGTGAGAAATACTCGAACTAGACAAGACATATCTCTATGTCTAGTTTCTCTGTCTGGCCAGTCGAAATCAAAACATTCAGTGAGGAGGGATAGGGAATGTTTTGTCTAGTTATATTTGGTCGTTGACTGCCAGTATCAACCGCTATGACATACTGTTTGTCTACGAAGTTAGAGCCATAACGACGTCACTATACTCCTCCAAATTTATATTTTTTTTTGTAAATTATAAATAATTAATCGCTTTAAAAAATACGATATTGGAGTCACATAAATTGATTTATTTCAATACAAAATAATTGATAAAAACTTCATAGAAATTATAGTTCAAGTTTTGATTACCACCGCTATACCGGTTATACCTTTTAATACATCTTCATTAGTTTGTAATGTGAAATCTGAAGTGTTTTGTTGGTTGCAGTTTGTCTGATGAAAGAATCATTTTGTAAAATATTTATTTGCTTCATTTTAGTGTGATAGTAAAAAATGTTTTTTGACACATTGCGAATGTGAGATGAATTACAAATTGAATTTGATATAGAGCATTCGGATGTTGGTGTGCACGAGATGTTTATTTGTCGTAAATGATTGTATTTAGATGCATATTCGTTGGGCGTGACAAGAAAGAAATATATCGAGAAAGCAAATGTGATTTATGAGCGAATGTTAAAAAAACAGGCGTCCTCGGACAGTGAACGAGCGAACGATGGGCGTCGGGCGACGGCAGCTGAAGTGAGCCGTAGTGGCAGAGGATCGCAAGATAAACCTCCGCTGCCGAGCTAAATCTGGGCCGTTAAACGTTCACCGCCGCCGCCGCTGGCTGCTAGCGATGACGTCACTGGCGCGTGCCTTATCGCCATGGCAACGCGCGTAGCTCCGCGTGACGTAACGGCGCGGCGGGCTGGGCGTCGCCGCGCTCCCGACCGCAGCCGAACGTCGTCGGTGCGCGTCGGTCGAGCGACGACTTGTGAGCTGTGGTGGTGGTGGCGCACCCAAAAATGTACACAGATAAACGAAGGATATTGAACAATGCGAACCATTTCTCTTAACCTGCTCTTGCTCCTGCGAGCACACAGCAGATTTATTGCTCTTTTAACGATATTACAAATAAACTGAATATACGTCTTATTCGCGTTAGCGTTGCCCACTTTTCAACACACCATGTACGAAAAGAATTTCGCTAGATATTACACATGATTTACTCTCAGGCTAAGTAAAGTGCTGCAATTACTCAAGTTCACCAGTGCAGAAACATTACCAACGTTTTCAAATGAATATTGTGGATTTTGTATTCGTATTAGAATTTATTGGAGGGTCAGGTTATTATGTGAGTAATTTTTACTGATCCTTCTTTGCTTGAGTTAGAGCAGGAGTTTAGAATCCGACTCCGGTCCGGGTCCTGGGTCCGGGGCCAGGCCAACTCAACTTACAGTCGTAGTCGTATGGAAGAGAAGGAATGGCGGATGAATACAAATGCTTATTGGATTTCTCAAATGCGAACGAAATTTTGCTTGTCGGACTAAATCCCAAGATTAATATTATAATAAATCGCTTGGATTTAAGTATCTATGTGCCTACTTTGTTCGCCGTCAGGGATGTGCTGTGCCCCCGTCCCTGCCAGCGCCTAAATAAGTTCTTATTGTTTCGGGATTAGACAACACTTTACCGGTGCAATTTATTACCAACCAAGCCAGGTATCTCACTCATTTCCTACCAAGATATCACACGCATTATACATCTGCTTTTACCGTTACTGACAGCTACATTTTTAAGCGTTATCTATACTAGATTATTTGGCAGTTTATAATATGATAAATCAACGTGTTACTATAAAATTATAATAATGTTGATATTACTTTTATTATAATTTACAAAAATGTTTCCTAAAAGTTTAGTAGTGACTCAAATATTTCTCACGCAACGGAAATTGAATCTATTGAAAAATTTTACGCATGTGCCAATAATATGTTTAATCAAAATTTATGAAAATAATATAATCTCATATCAAACGACACAGTACAGACTGAATGGGAAAATAGGGACTAATCTGTATTTTAAAATACAAAGTTGGGGGCGAATTTAAATACCTTTTGGGAGTAAATATATATATATATATATATATATATATATATATATATATATATATATATATATATATATATATACCGGGTGGAACATCATACCTGTGTACATAGGCGATTCATATGAGAAAAACAGTTTTTTCGTGCCCATTGCTCCCCAAATTATTTTAGACAAAAATGCTTCAAATAAATGTTGTAGAGCATAAAATTCTGCATCTAAATCAATAAACAGAATTACTTTTACATGCTTTGTAACGACACAAATTAAATAAGAAAATATTGAAAATTACGTTGAAAATATCAAATAGCCATGGAATTGAAACAAAAATAGAAACAAATAAATAGGTAAATTAAATTCATACAAAAATCTCCATACCTATTATTACGACAATTGTACATTTCAATGAAATATTTATTTTTTATAGGATTTTTATTGAAAATCTTTTTAAATTGGAAATAATTCATGTAAACATTAAGACCTATCTACTACAATTCAAATTTCAAACAGTAATTCTCTGAATAAAATAATCACTACAATTTATTATTATAACAAATATTCGAATAATCCTCCGTTTTCAGCCAAGCAATAACCAAGTCTATTGTAGAATGAATTTCTTACATTAGCGAGCTGCCTATTTGTGATTAAGGCGCTCTCCTCCATGATAGCTTCTCTCAATGAATTAATATTTGGGTGGCGGTGCTTATAAATTTTACATTTAAGATGACCCCATAAAAAAAAGTCGCAAGGTGCTAAATCAGGAGATCTGGCTGGCCAATTTAAAGTTCCACCACGACCAATCCAGCGATTTGGAAATGCTTGGTTTAAATAATCTCTAACACTTACTCCGAAATGAGCTGGGCAGCCATCTTGTTGAAACCAAACCTCCAGATTTTCGCGCGCTACGCTGTCTAATGCAGGGCCGATCTCATTAATCAAGAGTTGTAAGTATGTTTCAGAATTTAAGTTGCCAACGATCTCAAATGGTCCAATAATATTGCTATTAAAAATGCCTGCCCAAATATTAATTTTTTGAGGATATTGCGTTCTGGTGGTAACATTTAATCTTGGATTTTCTAGAGCCCAGTGCCTATCATTTTGAACGTTTGGTTCATTGTTTAATGTAAAAGTACACTCATCGGTAAAGCAAATAGATGGAAGAAAATCACGATCCCGATTTGCTCGTTCTTGCATATCTTCACAAAAAACTCGCCTACTTTCTTCATCAATGGGCGAAATGTCTTGATGGCATTGCATCTTATAAGGGTGGTATTTATGTTTTTTAAGAATGCGCAATACAATAGAATGAGCAATCTCACATTCCTGCGCTATTATTCTTGAACTTAATTTAGGATTAAAATTTATTAATTCCAGAACTCTTTGTTCGTTTTCTAAATTAATGCGATTATTTTTATTTCCTATAAATAAAGATATGATTTGTTTGTAAATCGCTTAAAAAATATTCAAATTTAAATTTACCTGTACTATTTTCCGCCGCAACACTTGCCGTGGATTCAAATTTTTGAACATACGCGCGTATTGTTGTAGCGCTTGGAATTGGCCTATTTGGAAATTTCACGGCGAATAAATCTCTAACTATACGTAAACAATTTCCACTATAAAAAGTTTTTATTATAAAAACCCTTTCTTCGTTAGAATAAACTGAATTCATTTTGATATTTTACCGTCAAATTAGTTATTTATCTGTCAAACGTCAGACATTTATTTGTTTCTATTTTTGTTTCAATTCCATGGCTATTTGATATTTTCAACGTAATTTTCAAAATTTTCTTATTTAATTTCTGTCGTTACAAAGCATGTAAAAGTAATTCTGTTTATTGATTTAGATGCAGAATTTTATGCTCTACAACATTTATTTGAAGCATTTTTGTCTAAAATAATTTGGGGAGCAATGCGCACGAAAAAACTGTTTTTCTCATATGAATCGCATATGTACACAGGTATGATGTTCCACCCGGTATATATATATATATATATATATATATATATATATATATATATATATATATATATATATATATATATATATATATATATATATATATATATATATATTACAGGGTGTTCCACGGCTTAGGACAAAAAATTAAAGGGTATATACACTGTACGACGTGCCGATCATAAAACGAATATTTTTTTAAAAATTCTAAAAAAATGAATCGTATTTCAAGCAAACATTTTTTGCCACTGGTCGGTAGCTATTTTTAATAATTTTTTTCAAATCTTCTTCAATGAAAGTAATTGTTTAGGTAATATCAAATACTAATAAATGTCTAATATTGTGTAATTAATTTAATTTAATTTGATAGGTGGTAAGGAATTCTTTCGTCGACTTTATTAATTATCATTTATCTTTGCTGGTGCAGTGCAGTGAAGTTTTTGTTAAAATGGATGCATTTAGTAACAGTGAATTAGAGGACATGGTGTTAATTTATGGAGAAGCATAGCAAAATTCGTTATTGACACGACGTCTCAGGGACGAATGGTGCAAATTTTAACAATATTTGTAGTTTTTTGCTTCAGGTATGTGTTTCGTTATTTCCCAAATTATCTTAATATTAAATACGATGCATTAATATTAGAAATTATTTTGTATTCAAAACTATTATTTCTAAATCTAACAAACATTACATAATGTTTCTTCGATAATTAATTTCATTTAACATTTCTTTCTATGAGGTATGCTACTCCAGTGGTCCAAAAAATGTCTACTTCAAGTAAACTACCCTTAACTTTGGTGAATTTAAATAAAATTCTTTTTGTTTTATGATCAGCATGTTGTACAGTATATACCCTTTAATTTTTTGCTGGAACATCTTGTATATTATATAACGTAAACAAAATATTCATGTATTTCTTTCATGGCAATCCAATTCTATGTTAAAAAAATGAACACGTAGTCGTTTTTTCTATTCATGACACTCTTATTATAGCCATTTTAATCAAATTAATATGAAACTTTACATGCATTTTTCTCAAAAAAATCATTATGTAAGGTAATAAAAATATTATATCACTAATTCAGAATTAAATTCTCTAACGAATGAGCAAATAAAATTATATGATCTCATTTAAAATTCAAAAGTTAGGTCCCGTAGTTTGAGAACCACTGATCCAAAAAAATAATTTTTCTTTTCTTTAAATTTGTTTCGTGAAATAGTTATTGTTTGCCCATTTAACCGTCTTTGTAACTCTTATAGTTCTCGAGATTGCAATAGTGGCCCATTTAATATAGTATATACACTGTGTGTCTCTCTTAAAGGTATACATAGGAGATTAACATGGAGAATAAGTTTTTCACAATTTTCCGCTCGTCTAATTATTTAAAGCAAAAACGCTTCAAGTAAAAGGGCATAAAAGCAGAATTACCTTTCCATCCTTTGTAACGACAGAAATTAAATATGAAAATGTCGAAAATTACGTTGAAAATATCGATAGCCATGGAATTGAACAAAAAATAAATAAATGCTTGATGTTTTCTGTCATAAGGTAACTTATTTGACGTTTCTGACAATTTGATTTTGTCTCTAGTTTTATTGTCTGAAATGATTAAAAAATGAATATTTATACTAATGAAGAAAAAATGCACGCGTAATCAGAATGTAGGACGAGCAGAACATGCGTTACAAGGAGAAAGTGTTAGGAATGATAATTCTGTAGTACTAGATGTATTGGAAATGAATTGGGAGTACATCACACCACAGCATCATACATAATTTTGTTACGCAATGTTGAATTTTTTATAAATTCATATTATTTAAACAAAACTGTATTTTTTAACTTTATTAATCTAATATAATATTTGTATTATTGTCATAATTAATGATATTTGTTCAAATCAAATTGTCAGAAACGTTAAATAAGTTAACCAAAGTTAACTCACGTTGTGACCGTTGTGACAGATAAAACGTCAAGCATTTATTTATTTTTTGTTCAATTCCATGGTTGTCGATATTTTTAACATAATTTTTTTCCATATTCATATTTAATTTCTGCCGTTATAAAGCATGTAAAGGTAATTCTGTATATTGATTTAAATGTAGAATTTGATGCCCTAAAACAAATGTGACAAATTCCCTTGCCATATTTTAAAACTAGCAACATATCCCTTTGTTCGGCCTAAGTATTTTACTGCCATTATTATAACAAAAGGATTAAAGAATGTGACTATTGCTATTTTTGAGGTGATTTTCGACATTTTCATACCCAATTTTTGCTGTTACAAAGTAAGCAAAATTAATTTTGCTTATTGAATTTTATGTTCTACAATTTTTATTTAAGCTTTTTTCATCTAAAATAATTAGGGAAGCAGGTAATTTCGAAAGTCTGATTTTACATGTTATAGATCTGTCTGTTCGGCTATGCCAGTCACCACCCTATTACCTTACACTCGTATGTACAAGATGATTGAAAAAATAGGGATAAATACGTAGCTATTTTCTCTATTAAGTTGGTGACGAAATTAAAAGCCACTTTTTGGTGTGAAAAGATCCTGATCAATTAGTAACGAATAAAAATTTAGATAAATAATAATAATATAAATATGATGTACATGTTTTACTCGATAAAACACAAACATAGAAAAAAGTGTTAATAGTATAAAAATATATATAGAAAAAATATTAGCTATAATTTTATCAAACTATCTTTGTTCATCAAAGAAAGTTTTAATTTATTTTATGTGAACTATTGAATTTGTTGTGTACATATATGTTTGTATTAATCTCATAATTTAAATGACAAAACATTGTTTTATAAATATACTATTTTCATATTGAGAGATTTATTAAAAATTCAGAAAAATATAGCCTATTAAAGTTTTAATTATCATTTTAATATGAAAGTTTGTAAATATTTATTTTAGACAATATAGTTTGCCTGAAGTTATAAAAGAGGGATAAAAAGTCTTAAAATGCCCGGTGCTCGTTTATGTAGGCCAGTTTAAAAGACATGAAAAACTTAAAACAGTTTCAGTTGCAGACTTTTTAAAAATAGCACCTATAAATTATAACATTAAATTAAAGACGTATTTCTTAATTACACGACGCTGTATGCTGTATTTCTAGACAAATAAGATTAGGATTAATATATGAAGAAGAGTTGCCAAACTTTATACAAAAGTTATTAAAAGGAAATGGCTTCCTCGTACAAAGCTGAAATCTGATATCATGGAAGAACAATCTCATTAGAGTACATTCTTTGCCAGAATGTATTATTATTGAAGTACGTTTAGTAATTTTATTTACCTGAGTTGAAATATAAAAATAGCGTTCCATTTAAGAGTGCATGATAGTTATTTAATTAGGAACAACCGCAATGCCGTGAGGTGGTCGGCGGTTGGAACTTCAACTGGAAAATTAAAGATAGTTTTCAGGAGGAAAACTCTAGTCCTACAATACTCACTCGACTCAAGTCAATTCGTCTTTGAAACTCCTTTGAATACATTGGCGATTGCATGCAAGGCACGGACCAACCAAATTGTTTTCTACATTAAGAACTTTTTTCTAGCACAAATAAATAACTTAAAACCAAATAAGCTGAACAAAAAGAACTTGTAATTTCTTTCTGAATTGTCTGACGGCATGCAAACTGAGTCAGTGATGTAAATGCGTAGATTACCGTTGTAAATTACCATGTAAATTTACGTAAATGCGGAAATTTGGTCTTGGCTTTTCTTGGGAATTATCTTCTCGCATGCCACTTTGATGTTCATAATTACTCGATAATTATCAATATATTAATTATACTCGTTTTCATATGATTACTCTTCTTTCATTTTATACATATAAGTACATGTACAAAATTTATACAATTATTCATATTTGGTTGTTTTATTTCTATTATTATGTATCTCTAAATATAAAAAAGAATCATCCGAACTCGAACTATACAGGGTGTTCATTTTTAAGTGGCTACCATTGCGATCTCGAGAACTATAAGAGATACGAAGTTGGGTAAATTAGCAAAGAATCTCTATTTTACATGGGTATTTCAATGATAAACTGAAAGAAAATTCAACCAGTGGTTTTCAAAATATGGATACCAACTTTTTTTATTTTAAATGGAATCATGTACTTCTTATTTGCTCAATCAATGGAGCTATTTATTCTGAATCCAACGATATACAATTTTCATAACTTTACATACAAAATTTTCGAGAAAATTTTTTATAAAGTTGTGAAATAATACCACCAAAATATAATATTATGAAGAGAGATTGAAAAAGTGATATTTAAAAAAGAATTTTTCGTCGTGTGTGAATTGATCCATTTTTATTAAAAATCATATGAAGAGGACAATTTCTCATTTGACAGAAGTAGCAATAAATTATAAGAATGAAGAGCTCTATTGAATGAGTAAATAAAAAGAATGTTTTCATTTAAAATAAAAAAAGTTGGTATCCATATTTTGAGAACCACTGGCTGATTTTTTTTTCTGTTTATCATTGAAATACCCATGTAAAATGCTAATTTAACCAACTCGAAATCGCAATGGTAACCACTTAAAAATGAATACCCTTTATACATATATAAATGTAGACAATAAAAACAAGAACACAAAATAAAATTTTCCAAATATTTAAATATATACTTATGTAGATAAATAATTAACTATAGTTTTACTATAATTTGTTAATGTTTGTAAACACATACTATCATTTACTCATATATGCGTTACCAAATCGATTTCAATCATACTATTACTGAAATTTGAATCCTATATCATGCAGTTTACCAAGTTACATGTAATGTAATATTGTATAGCTTATAGTGTGAGCCAGATACTTTGTTCTTGTTAATTAATATATTTTTTTGTTGTTAATTAATATTTATTATTTATTGGAAAAATAATTCACCTAAATATTAGGCAGTTTAGTTTCTATTTTCTTATCAATAATGCTGGGTTGCTCTTCAGTATTTAACTCTCAACACTCTCAATTCATATGTAGGTACATGGGTAAACAGGTATTTCTACAAATAGTATATGGCCCGTTAAACTTTAAGGAGTGATTTATTAATACAAATTTAGAGAATAAAATACTGATTTTTTTAGTGAATTTTTTTTAAATTACGGTTTTAGTGACCGAGTAAACATAATTTAAAAACGCGGTAAAATTTTATCCCTGTGGTGCACTTTCCACGCCAGCAAAGAGTGCCCATGAGGTGACGCCTGGTAAACGTCCGCACGGTACAAATATGTCGTCATCATTACCGAAATCTGTGTACAAAGCAGATTGGCACACCCAGCAATGGGTAATATGCTGTGATATAAATTTTATATTTGGTAAAAATTGATTTATTGTGGTTTACTCGGGCACCAAAAGCGCAAATTTAAAATTTGACACTTAAATATCTTTGTATAAAGTACCGCAGAAAGTTTTACGGAATTGAAAATATTTTTTGAAAAGTTTTATATATAATAATCATTTTGAATTAAAACGATATTATTTTGAACTTCCATTATCTTTATTTGTAAAAACAAATTATTCACAACGTTTCGAAAGGTAAAATCTGCTATCGCCATCAGGTGATCTGACACTACTGATTAATTCCTTAACATACGAGCTTTATATCTGGTGTTCAGCCAGCCTAGTGTGGAAATTCGGCCAATCTGGAGGAAACACATCATAGCAGACTCCATCCTAACCATTGAGACCCAAACACCCAGGACGCTCGACCCAGCCATTGGACCCGACCAGCCACCCGTCACTAATGTTCACCCCCATAACACCAGATATAAAGCTCGTATGGAATTAGTCAGTAGTGTCAGATCACCTCGAGACGACAGTAGATTTTAGCTTTCGAAACGTTGTGAATAATTTGTTTTTACAAATAAAGATAATGGGAGTTCAAAATAAAATCGTTTTAATTCAAAGTGAATCATTATCTTATAAATTTAAAAATAAGTATAATAATCATATATATTTTTCAAACAAGTTTAATTTGTACTGTAGTTATACCATAAACGAATCTCAAATTTGCCTACATTCGTCGTGCAAATAATTTAGATATATGTAGTATACATAACCTCGTTTAGTAAGAATATTAATTTACTTCCTATGGAAAAATTTCGTTTCACTTCTTTCTAAGTATTATCCTCGTAATATACTTTCGTCGATTATTATCATTATGAAGTTTATTAAACTGTATAATTTTGTTCATACCTATATATAAAATTATTAAATTCTTAAATATTACTGTTACTATTTATTTGACGCGTGGCTGAGTACTTACGTTATGTGATCTGTAGCGCTCTATTCACTTTGAGAGCCTGTAAGGTGACGCCTGTTAAGTTCCTGCGAATAAAAGCAGGTGTCGCTGATAAAAAGTAGGCGTACAAAAAAAGAAAAAAAAAGAGTGTATATGAACTGTCATATAAAAATAAATAAAAAATATATTAAATACTGACTTTCTTTAATAAATCGCATCGAGCCGGATCTATAACTATTATATTTATAGGTAAATACAGTCAATTACCAGTACATAAGTGGTCCTTCGAGCCGGATCTATAACTATTATATTTATAGGTAAATACAGTCAATTACCAGTACATAAGTGGTCCTTCGAGTTTAAAGCAACAGAGCTGTGGAAAAACGTCTAT
Source organism: Harpalus rubripes (assembly GCA_963082715.1). Lineage (NCBI taxonomy): Eukaryota > Metazoa > Arthropoda > Insecta > Coleoptera > Carabidae > Harpalus > Harpalus rubripes. Next base: position 31,142,271 of record OY720451.1, on the reverse strand, counting down.
ATTATGTCGAAAGTAAACTCAGCAAAATCCCTTCCTGAAGACGCAGTCGCTACCAGATGTAGTGAACGAGTTAATAAAGGAGTACCTCCGCGGCGATTTGGTGATGAAGAAAAGGAAAAATTTGAACCTACAATGCCAAATAAGCCAAAGTCAACGAAGTCTAATAACACAGGAGTAACGAGAATGAGTGAAAGCACAGCTAATCGTAGAAGATTAGAAGCGAAGTTAAAAGCTGAAAAAGAAATAAGTGAATTAGAATCCGCGGAAGCTGAACGCAAAAAGAAGATTATACAATTGCAACTAGAAGTAGAAAATGCAAGAATCGAAGAAGAAATTAATGAAATAGAAGAAAATGAGCCCCTCGACAGTGTACAAGGTATAATTGAAGATGAACAAATCAAAATAGCTACAAAAGAATGGGTCGAAAATATAGATAATAATTTAGAACATTCAACGAATAATAAATTGAAAACCGAAGAAGAGATCCCTGTGCCTTCTGACGTTACCGCTGCATTAGTGAATGCAGTAAACGCACTTGCAACACAACAAAAACAACCACATATCGACATAAATAGATTTATGGCGAGACAAGTGAATAATATTAATTTACCATATTTTTTGGGAAATCCAGAAGACTGGCCCGCATTTATTTCTGAATTTAAAGAAAGTACAGAAACTTGTGGACTCACCGCACGAGAAAACACAGTTAGACTAAGAAAATGTTTAAAGGGAGAAGCATTGAATGCAGTGAAAGGACTTTTGATTAATCCTGAAGGTGTTGATGAAGTAATTAAAGCATTAGAGTCACGTTTTGGAAGGCCTGAGCAAATCTTGAGAAACTTATTACAAGAAATAAGAAGCATGCCAATTATCAAAGAGAATAATTTAGAACCTATGATGAAACTTGCTAGTTCGGCAAAACAACTAGTTGTAAATTTAGAATTATTAAATTTACATGATCAGTTACCAAATATGCAAACAATAGAAGAAATTATTTTGAAGCTTCCTTGCAGTTGGCAAATTCAATGGGCAAGATTTTGTAGCAGAGAAACTGGTAAAACATTTAATCTCAAAGATTTGTCAGATTGGTTGTCAGAAGAATCATTAATTATTAGTAAAACTTTAAAGTCAACTGAGTTTAAGAAAAAAGAATATTTTCCTTCAAACCCGAAGAAAGAAGCAACAATGACAACGACGACAACAACAGCACAACGAACTTGTATGTATTGTAAAAAACCAAATCATGGTTTGTACAAATGTAGGATATTTCAAAGGTTAGCAAACGATGAAAAATGGAAATTTGTGAGAAATAAGAATTTATGTTTTGTTTGTTTGCAATTGGGGCATATGACAAGTGGTTGTTGGAAATCGGACAAAAAATGTGGTGTAAATGGTTGCGACAGGTATCATAATAAGACACTTCATCGTCTTGAAAATGAATTCGAAAACGAAAATGATAAAATTGAATTAATACATGCTGAAGAAAATGTACAAAAAAAGGTGAACCTTACTACTTCTCACAATCCATTATACGCCAGAAATTGTAAGAAAATATTATTAAAAGTAGCACCTATAGTTCTAAAAGGATAAAAAGAAGAAATTCATACATATGCGTTACTTGACGAAGCCTCATCTGTTAGTCTAATTCATAAGAAAATAGCAGAAAAACTTGGATTAACTGGACCTTCTTCTGTGTTAAGAATTCAATGGACTAATAATGAAAATACACAAGAATTAATTTCTAAAACTGTAAAATGTAGAATAAGGGGAGAGAAGTGTGATAAAGAATACAATTTATTCAATTTGAGAACTGTAGACAATTTAGATTTGCCTACACAAACTGTCAATGTCAAACGGTTTGGTGAACAATGGGCTCACTTGCAGAATGAAAATATTGTTTCATATGAAGATGCAAAACCATTAGTTCTTATTGGACAAGACCACTGGGAGCTCATCGTAAGCAGACGAATAATCCAAGGTCCAAAGAATGCACCAGCACTGTCACGAACAAACTTAGGGTGGATAGTGCATGGAAGAATTGTTAGAAAAAGTCAACAAGATGATAGAGTATTGTTTATAAAACATACAGAAAACGATTTATTGCATAATTTAATGAAAGAAACATTCAGTATAGAAAATTTTGGAGTTGTATCGCCAAGTAAGCAGAGACAATCAAAAGAGGACGAAAAAGCAGTTGAAATTATGAAACGAACATCCAGAAAAATAAATGATAGATGGGAAATAGGCCTTCTTTGAAAAGAAGAAAATATCGATTTACCAGAAAGTAAGACAAATGCTTTCAGCAGGTTGAAATGTATGGAAAGAAAAATGGATCGGGATTCCAATCTTGCTAAAAGATATTGTGAGAAAATTAAAGAATACGAAGATAAGAATTATGCAAGAAAATTAACACTAAACGAAAGTATCATAGAGCCTCCTCATACTTGGTATCTTCCACATTTCGGTGTGATTAATCCAAACAAACCAGGGAAATTAAGATTTGTCTTTGATGCTGCAGCTAAAAGTAATGGTATTTCATTAAATGATACGTTATTAAAAGGTCCTGATTTAATGACAACTCTAATCAGCACACTGTTTAATTTTCGCCAAAAAGAAATTGCCTTTGCTGCTGATATAAAAGAAATGTTTCATCAGGTGCTAATAAGAAAGGAAGACCAGGATGGACAAAGATTTTTATGGCGAGGAATGGACAGACAGCGTGATCCCGATGTATACGTCATGCAAGCGATGATATTCGGTGCCGTGTCATCTCCCTATCGTGCACAATACGTGAAGAATATGAATGCAGAAGAATACGCGAAAATTTGGCCAAGAGCTTATGAAGGGATAAGATATTATCATTATGTAGATGATTACTTAGATTCTACTAATACTGAGGACGAAGCTATTGAATTAATCAAACAAGTATTAGAAATTCATAAAAATGGCGGATTTGAGTTAAGAAATTGGATTTGTAACTCGGAAAAAGTAATAGAAAGTATACCTGAACACCTACGTACAGAAGTAAAAAAGTTTGATGTAAATAAAACTTCAGAAACATGCCTTGACAAAATATTGGGACTATACTGGAATTCAAAAGACGATGTTCTTCAGTTTTCAACTAATTTTCATCGCATAGATCAAGTATTAATCAATGGGAAGAAACTTCCAACAAAACGAGAGATTTTAAAAATTCTAATGTCTTTGTATGATCCTCTGGGTTTAATTATTCATTATACTATACAAGGAAGAATAATTGTTCAAGAGGTGTGGAGGAGTAATTGTGAATGGGATGATATAATTGATGAATCATTAGGAAAAAAGTGGTTGAAATGGTTAAAAAATATTCATGCAATTAAAAATTTGAAAATAGAACGACCTTATTGTAAAAATATTATACAAGCAAGAAATATTCAACTACATGTATTTTCAGATGCTAGCCAGCAGGCATTTGCAGCAGTTGCTTATATAAGAATAAAAACAAAGAACGAAGTAACTGTAAAACTTGTAATGTCAAAAGCTCGTGTTACTCCTTTGAAAGGTCTTACAATTCCACGTGCTGAATTACAAGGGGCTGTATTAGCTAGTCGATTAGCTAAAATAATAATAAAAGAACACACTAATAAATTTGAGTCAATAACCTTTTGGACAGATGCTCAAACTGTTTTAAAATGGTTAAAATCAGAAGCAAGACACCCTATTTTCATCGCACATAGAATTGGAGAAATTTTAGAAGCAACAGAATGCCGACAGTGGAGATGGGTTCCCTCAAAGGAGAACGTAGCTGATGAAGCTACAGAAGATTTCAATGCTTTAACACCAAATCATCTTCTGAAAGGAGTAGCTGCAGAAGTAGCACCAGGAATATTTACGAAATCAGATCAATATTTAAATTCATGGCGGACAGCGCAAAATCTAGCCGACGAATTTTGGAGACGATGGATTAGAGAGTATCTACCATCACTAAGTCAAAGGAGTAAATGGTTTAAAGATAATAAGAATGTTCAAGTTAATGACATGGTTCTACTATTAGAAGAAAATATGTTCAGAAACGAATGGAAGAAGGGAATCATTACAAAAGTATTCACAGGAGAAGATAATCGAACTCCAGTGGTAGATGTAAAAACAATTAATGGTATTTACAGAAGACCGGTAGTGAAAATCTGCCATATCGGAGCCTTAAATGGGTTTTGGCCTCCTGGAGCCAAAACCGGGGGAGAGAATGTCGCTGATAAAAAGTAGGCGTACAAAAAAGAAAAAAAAAGAGTGTATATGAACTGTCATATAAAAATAAATAAAAAATATATTAAATACTGACTTTCTTTAATAAATCGCATCGAGCCGGATCTATAACTATTATATTTATAGGTAAATACAGTCAATTACCAGTACAGCAGGTATGCTCAAAAATGGGTAATAAGGCGTGATGATATGTATATTTTGTTAATTTGTTTCATTCTTTTGATTTAATTTGACATCTGAAAAAACTTCATGTTTACTTGAAATTGTTACAGCGTAATGTTTATATTGAGAAATAACGTCAGATTTTATTTCCAATATTAATGATGTCTTCCTTACGTAAATGAATGCAAAATATTTTAAAATTCCGGAAGTCAAAGAGAATTTTTCTTACCAGTACTCAGCTGTCAGAGTTCAGTGTGTCTCGGGTGGGGAGGTTAGGTGGATATACAGCGCCTCTCACTGCGATAAATCTTCAAGAGGCGTGTTGCAGGGACCCCTTGATAAATGCTTATATTCCGAGATCAAATAATGACATATTCATGATGAGGAAGGCTTCTTCTTCACTCTCGCTCATTAAAATCAACCACTAGGTACTACATTGATTTCTAATGTGCACTATTCTGCTTTCGAGTAATGATTAAAAAAATTGTAGCCGGTACGATAGCACAGGGGCGCGCCGTACCATTTAGTCGCCCGTGTGCCAATGCTCATCTTGATGCCCCCCCCCCCCCAACTTCAACACTTATAAAAAGCATCGCCATTCGAAATAATATCAAAAAGTGGCATAAAAAGGTGCAAACTAAAATCTAGTACTATTTCACATTTGTAAAGAAAAAAAACTGCAAAATTTACATTTTTGCCTATATCTAGTGACCTACGGATTTTTGCTCAAATAACGACACTACTAAAATGGTATAATTTTGCCACTACAGAAATTATAAATTGGGCCCCATTACTTGAAATCTAATAGTGATAATCTGAGCTTCGTCGTTTGAAGGAAAATAAAAAAGGGTCCTTAAAGACGTGCCAACCAAAATTCCATATAATTTCATAGTTGGAAGTTATTTGTGAATATGAAAGGAAGTGGGACCGTGTTCAAAAATTTGACATGGTTTTCGCAATTTCTCTAAATATACACCAACACTACCCAACCTAACCAAACTCAGGCTTCAAAAACGCGGGCCAAGTATTATGCGTTAGTTGAGTTTATAGTTGTTCTCTATAGAGCAATATACAAGCAACCTTAGTAAGCCATTCAACAACGGTCCCGCGTTGTTTTGAATTTTTACTACGGTCCCGAACGTTAAGACACATCTCTTCAACGTTTTTAGTACTAAACGAGGTACTAAATCACGTCATTTAGAGTTTTGTACAGTAACCATTTGTATACATTTTTCGGGAAAAACAAAAACATCTTTAAAATAGTCTACTAATGGGGCAACTTTGCCCTAATTTAATCGACTTCGTATCTCTTATAGTTTACGAAATCCCAAAGTGAGCCGTGAAAAATGGGCATATTAAATTAAAAAACTTAAGTCTTATTACAATTTAGCTCGCCGTGTCGCCCCTGTCAGTCTATTGAATCTTTTATTTGAATTATTTACGGCATAGTGACCGAGCAGGTTAGCGCACATAGCTCGCTGTGATGTTACTGACAATGTGTTAAATTAAATTAAAACATAAAAATAGTTGTATAGGTATTTATCACACTCGGGTGCTATAAGCTGACCACTTATAAATCTGAACTAAAATGGTAGCAATTGGCTGAAATCTAACGGACAGTACGGCATTGAGAAAAAACTGCGGCTCGGTGATTCCAATTGGAAAGGGTGAGAGGCGATAGCTGTATGCAAGGCCTTGATAGAAATATTTAATTTCGGTTGAAAAAATTATACAAGAAAAATGAAGTAAATTATTGAAGAAATTAATAAAATTTAGAAAATATTGAATAGGTATCATTTTTTTTGTTGTGCAGGTTTTATGGTAATAGTCTTCGATCATGAATTTACTTTAAATAATATTCATTCTCGTAGGTCTCGGAGGTATGTTATATATTGTAACCCGCTCTACACGTTAGATGCCATGGCAAGCATACTATTCAGGATGTGAACAGTTGAAATATCTGAATAGAATAAATATATGCATTGGGATGATAAGGCTATTTTTTACACATGAGTATGTTAGCAAAAATGTTTATTTGCTTATACGAGTATAATATATACAAATAATTGAGGTTGAAGAAAGGAGACGCAGAACTACCTGGAGTCCTTTTGCCCATTTATATACAAATAAGTAATTGGTCATTTGGCATTTATACATACAGTAACTTGAAAAACTATTTTTTGTGCAACCGGATGCGAACTAAACATTTCTCAGACGCAATACAGGCGTTGTTCTGGTAACCGCTGCGAAATTGGATATAAACTGTACTGGATTTTAGATAAGAATAGACTTAGGAGTAAGATAGGGCTTACGATTTCAGCTTTCTGATTGGTCTAAACACAAACCAAGTTTACAATAGCAATATATAAGCAGATATATTAATTATTCCATTTTGACTTTATAATCTATTTAACAACTTTAAGTAACTGATTATTTACTTAAATAATTAAAAATGATCAAATTTTGACGTTTCGAGCTGTCAAGTATGACATACACACACGAAACAACACTACTTCATAAGGTTTATTGGAAACTCAATGCTTTTGTATCGTTATAAATTTCGCCATCTATCAACATATGCAACTAACTAAACCACGGTAACTAGATCTTTAAAACGTAGACCGGTGTTTTTAAAATTAGTTTTTTTTAATATTTGAAAGAAAAAGAAAAACCCATATTGATATGTATTATGAATATTTATTAAAAATATAGTGTACAAATTTTAAATTGCAAAAGAACAATTAGTAGGTATATAAATAATATTAATAAGAGAGTTTAATATTTATCCAGATAATTATTTTGAGGAATAGTGAAAAAATTGTATATATAAAAGTTTGTATATTTTTTTGCAATATCCTCAGCTCTTTGCAAGATTCAATTTCTAATTTGTGTACTGTAATATCTGAGCTATATTTTTACATCTTTGTATGTGATGTACAAAAACTTGTAAGCAATACAATCGGGTATGTACATCGTTGTATTAGTATTATTTTCTTGAAAGAATTTTTAAATATTATTTAAATATGTGTTGAAAAGAGACCTACATAGGTGAGAAAAAAAGAAACGAAAACTGGGAGCTAAGGAATATCAACCTCCAACATCTTCATAGTTCTTCACATAACTCATATAGAGTCGTAACTTTATGAACGATATTGTCAGCTTTTAAACTACTGTGGATTTCTAGTTCTTTTTGTGTTGGTTCCTTTCTTTTCTCATATAGAATTCTTTTGAACAATTGCAAATGATCAAGGTCATTTGATGAATGTTCAGGATATTTATTTACTAATTTGTAAGTTTCGGGCAGTTCTATATCATTCGATATACAAGCATTAAGAATTTGTTCTCCATGAAATTCTACAGAAACATATACAAGAAAAATTTATAAATATTATTATATAAAAAGTAATTAATGTTCAAAAGATACCTTACGAGTTCTCTGTATGTTTTAAACATATAAAAATTCATATAATGTGGAATCAAAAATTATGTATGTCATGTCAGCTTTTAAAGCAGGCTTTATAGATTGCATAGAACAGAATGGAATAGAACAGAATGGAATAGAACAGAACAGAATAGCACAGGGAATAAAAATATAAACCAGTGCATATGCACGGAACCATTTATATTTGCATAGAATGGAATAGAATAGCATAGAATAGAGTACGAAATAACCATATTTTATTTCCTGTTCTATTCCATTCCTGTTCCTATTCTTTTTGGGTTACTCCGATGCTATTTTTGTGATTCCGATGTAATTTTTTGTAGTAATTTCGTAAATAAGGATACATTCATACGGGTGTACTTAAAAATCTGATCGCTATCTGTACTTTTTATTTCATCTCGTAGATATAAATAATAAATATTTATTAATCATTCTGTCACAAATCACACAATTGTCAAAATGACATATATTTACTTCACAAACAGTGAAATTAGTGCACAAGAATGAATATTCAATATATTCTAAAAGTGACATTTTATTCAATTCCATGTAAACTATAAAAAATGGTGTTAAAAATTTCTATTCCTATTCTATTTTATTCCTTAATCCATTTTATTCTATTCTATTCTATGCAATCTATAAAGCAGGCTTAAATTTTTCAGTTTGACGTTTAAATTTTCCATTATATTGTCTTGCATTGCCTTCTATGTTGTCTTCGTCATTTTTGTGATTTTGCTGCCCTCTGAAGAAATATGCAAGGAACTATTTTCCCCGTGCTCCGTTTACCCCTCATCACCAAAAACTTTGTTACAAGGCCACCCATAAGTCTATCCAATCTCTCTTTAGATATAGTTGTCTCTGATCGCCACCAAGTCAATTCTTATCTGAAATACAGTGTAAATCACTTTGACAGTTGAGAATTAGCAAGACGGATAATATGACTATGACACTGACGTTTCTAAAATATGACAACAATAAGTTTCCTCGTTTGTTTTTAAAAATAAATTCAATAAATATTATAAAATAGATACATATTTTAGATGATATTTAATCTCTTTTTAACAATTTTTAACAAAACTAATTTTTTTGTTTATCAAATATTATTTCCAAAGCAGCCTTTCTATTTCAATAAATTAAATTATTTAAATACTCAGGCTGGTATTCTGACCGCCAGACTAAGTAAACGACGAGCTAGTCGCCCGACTATCATAATTTTACAACTTTAGTCAGATGACTAGCTAGTCGCTTGCTTAGTCGGCTTAGTCGCGAGCTCAGAATACCAGCCAATAAAATTTGCAATTACCTATACATATTATTTACGGTTGTATACACCTTGTCCGTGAATCCTTTAGCGCTATCGAGATTGTCCTGCCACAGCGACAATTTGTCTTACAGAACACTAAAGAGAGATTTCACGGCCTTGATATACAAATAACTATTAAAAGCAATTAAATTTTCATTATTTGAAATCTTTTTTATCTACTTTACGAAATTTTAATCTACGAATAAGGTTACTTAACCTAACTAAACTGGATCAGATATACTCGCATTGTATGTGCAAATAACTAATTATATATTTGTAAATATGGGAAAATAAAATAAACACTCTTATAAATACATTACCTTGTTATTATACTCAGAGTGAAAAGTAAGTAAAGTAGGTAGTCATTACTTGCACGGGGGGAAGGTTGTGGGTGGGCAACTGGGCTGCCGTACAATGTGGAGCAACATAATATAAGACCAACATCCTATGGTAAGAAGGGTAGCAAGTCCTCAAATAGGCTGGTGCAGACTACCCTATCCCTGCGTGATTTCTATTTATTAATAGACTACTATAAATAAATGTTTCGAAAATACACACAGTAAATTATTCAAAGTTAATATACAATATTATATTGTATTTGTTTCAACGATTATTGATATTTAAAATTATCAAATTACACATTTTTATAAGTCGAAATATTCATAAATTGCATTAGCAGTAAATATTGCACATTACGAATATTAACGTAGAAATGTGATTACCTATGTATTACGATATAAAAGAAAACAAAATTGATAATTTACTTGTATATTTCTACGATCATTCATTATTTGAAAACATATTTACATAATTTAAAATTTTATTTTTTGAATATCACGTTTTATTTAGTTCATAAACAACTTGAATGCAGTAAGAATATCATTAATAGTTATTCAAGTATTAAGTGAAGTAAATGCTTCCTACCGGTTGAAGATGTTTTTGGATCGAGACGACGTCGAGATCTCCAATACATCCGATACCGGTAGAAGAGCACTTCTGACGACAATGCTGATTTTGTTTTTTGCCCGATCAACGCACAAAATTTAAAAATAAGATTTGAAAATGATTTTGAGATATTAAAAAAAAATGTCGTTTTTAAAGTAAGCTTTGATCGTTGTTTTTATTTACTTGTAGCCTCATTCTCCTGATCGGTAAGTGATTGATAACACGTACCAATCAGTAATTTGTAAATAAAGCTTACTGCCTGAAAACCGTATATAGGTAAACATTTAAAAAAACCCGATCGTAAAAAAATATTAATTACGCATATGTCGTACAGGCTTTGAATATGCTTTAAGATGCAGTAAGTAAAAATTGTTGCAGAAATAAAATAAATCAACACTGTTTTATAGGCGAATTTGCTCTGGAACCATATTCATGAATTCAATTAAAACCTAAAAATAAATCTTTTGTCTAAGGTAGGTACCGTATAAAATATATCTTGTAAGTCGTACAAAATACTCCCACATCTTTACATAAATTCTTCACTGAGTCGCATCTACATCTGAGAGTTGGGATGGGACTCGACTCCATTTGGGCTGGGATGACTAAGGACGGTAGGAGAGCATCTTATATTCACCCACCCCATCCCTCCCTCAGTAGGGCGGTACGATTCAGAATTCAAAGCATGTTGTCTATGCGGGCTCCACATAAATTGTTTGTCATGTTAAACATTTATCGGTCTCATTTAAACAATTCTATTTATTGCTCTCGTTTTCTGAGCAATTCACTCCGACTCGCTTAGATGGGGGTAAGATACATGAGAGGAATACGGATTAACACTTGCGTACCCAACTGTTTTTGTAAAGCGGCACACACATAAATAGTTTTTTCTCTAAATGAATTCCTTTTTATGAGAGGTTTTTGTACTCTCAACAGAATGTTAAGTAGGTAGATTTTTCGTTTTTCTTAGTATGTCTCACATTTTTTTGGATTGTATTACGTAAAAATATTGATAATATTTGGAAAATAATAATAGGTAATACTAAATACCGTTTAGATTCAAATTGAGAATTCTCTCTATCTAACAGAGCGTTTACAACTTGAAACTCTATCATGGATATTCTAGGCCCCACGTCTACCTTAGAACAAGAGTATATATATATATATATATATATATATATATATATATATATATATATATATATATATATATATAGGGTGTAAGTGAAATAAGTACATTAAATTTAACCAGTAATGTAACTCATCGAGAGCAAAAATATTTCTTAATAATTTTTTTTCTAAATCTTCTAGTTTTTGAGTTAAAATTCTTTAAAGATTTGTTTCAAATTTGGTTACCCGCCCATGGAAGCATCGTTGCTTCCCTCTGCTGTCTGAATAAAAGTTCGATAAACACAGCACAAAAATTGTCGGCTGAGAACTTCACCATAGGTAATTACAATGTCTGTGTATCTGCTATTCGTAAACATAAGCATTTTTCCAGAATTTTACCTTATAAATAAGTTTATTACTAATGTCAATATTTAATTGCAACAACTGACAAGACTGTCAATTGTTAAAACAAAATTTTTCATAGCTCCTGCTACTGCATTAAATTATTAGAAAAGTACGTGGAACGACTCGTCAATTTACGGGGTTGAAAAATGCTAAAAAAATATGCGATTTCGAGAAAAAGTTATTAGAAAATATTGTTGCTCTCGACGAGTTATATTATTGGTTAAATTTAATGTACTATATATATATATATATATATATATATATATATATATATATATATATATATATATATATATTAATTAATTTATTTACGAGGAGGACTATTGGTGCCCGGGCTTTGTACATAATTACAATGAGTTACATTCAGAGCTGGGCAAAGTACCGGAAAGTAGTACTTGAAGTACAAGTAGAAAGTATGTTGATGTTTCTAAATGTACTTAAAGTACAAGTACTTTTTTAGTTTCTAAAGTACTTACTTGAAAGTACCAAATACTTGTAAATTTGGGTTTTTCAGATAATTAATATTTTTCTGATTATATTGACCTTGAAAGGTGATTATTTACAAAAATTTCAATATAAAACTGACATCATCTGATCGCAAAGCGATACTTGAAGCTGTTAGAATGACGTCATTTTCACGTCATGCGATCGCGAGGCGATACGGCAAAGTGCCAGTACTGTAGTTAGGTAATATAAACATTATATGTATATGCAGTATGCAGATAAGAATTAATTTATTTATGTGCAAATTACATGTTTGTCCGATTCTGTTTTTGCTGTGTTCTATTGCTTGCTTGATGGTATAAGTCTCCGCTGATAGTTAGATGTTAGATCCGGTAATTGAAACTGTTTGGCGGTGTTATTGGATTTTATTGCTGCTCCAGTTTTCGAGTTTATTTTTGACCCGTCTGTGTAAGTAAAGGTGTGATCATCATATATGTCGTTTTTAATTCGCAAAAATTCTGTTTTAATAATGTATGGAGTGTATCCATGTTTTATATTCAATTTTTTTTATTTCTTGTATTTTCGCTAATGCTAAGTGTATTTCATTCATTGTTTGTTTTATATATTCGTATAGGCTATTTTCATTTTTTATAAATATTTTTTTGCCCTTTTTGTGAATATATTGTTGTAGGTTAGGTTTTCTGCATTGGAGGATAGTTTTGTTATATATGTGAGAAGAAATTGATCTCTGCGAATGCTTAATGGTGGTTCTTCCATTTCTTAATTTTATTTAATATAGAAATAAAGACATCTATATAGTTTGGGGCATATAAATTAAAATATTATTTAAGCACAATTATAAAAATTAATATAAGTTGTGGTTCTATTTCAGGAACAAATATTTCTGATAACGTTAATGCACAATTATTGAAGTTGTTATTAACGAAAACACGAAAACCTTCAAAGTTCATAATGTACAGGGCCGTATTAAGGTACTTTCGGTAAACATAAAACACAATAAAATATTATTTATTTAACAAATTAAACAAAAAACAAAACCGAAATAAACTCACAAGTCTCTCTAAAATACGAGTATAATATATAAATACAGATGTCCAGATTTCAAAGGCCAGTATTGTGATCGTGAAAACTATAAAAGATACGACTTTCTGAAACATCTGGTGTGGCTTTGGCGGGCTATCTTAGATGTGCTTTTGTTTTGCCAAAATTTCTCGTAGTTTAATAGATAATGACGAAGAACTGATGTTGGTCGAAATTTTCAATTTCAAGTAACTCTCTCTTAAACAATTGCTAATCTAGAAAAATGTTGCAAATAAAAAAGTTAGATATTTTTATTTTTCATCCAGCGGTGTAAGAACATAATTTTTCTATCCGTAAATTTTTGAAATAACACAAACTTGCATTTTTTTAAAGGAACCCAAATTTCATTTTTACTTTAAAACAATACTTATTTTTTTCTCTTTTGATTGGTATAACGGTTATTGTATTTGATATTTGTTTTACCTTAAAATCTTAGATTTTTTTATATTTTTAATGAAATTTCTTATGAAAGGTTACAAGAATACATGTTCTCCAGCCAAATTATTTTCAAACAATGTAGTCATAAGTTTATATTCTAGACTCTAGAGAAATAAATTAAAGAACATAAAAAAAATAAAAAATCGACAAAATGGTGCTGTGACCGGGCCCCTGGCAGGCCCGAGCGCGCCTCATGGTTAATCCGGCATTGATAATGTATCTATTTAATTAAAGTGAAATAAAAATTACAGTAATTTATTTACTTGTTACCCTTCCGGTTAAATTCCTACTTGATCCACTATTTTGAGCAGACAAAAGCACACTTTAAAATTTGCTATAGAACAAAATAAATTATTATAATGCATTAATAAAATTTTATAAAAAAAATCAAGTTTATGACAGATAAGGCATTAAATTGGAATTTTGGAAATTTTTATATTTAATTTTTGCATTTACTGTAGGTAGAGATGGGTCAATTCCCGAAATTTAAAGATACGGGAAAATTCCCAGATATTTTCCCAGGATTTTTTTGAGAAATTTCCCGAGGATTTTCCAGAAAAATTACCTTCGGGAAATTTCCCAAGGAGTTTCAAAGATAAAAATTGTAACTGTAGGTTTATTTTGTTTTATGTTTCAGTGAAATTATGATAAAAAAATACATACATATATACCTACTCGCATCAATATATTTATGCATTATCGATCATACATACGAGTAGAGCAATTTTGCAAGAACTAATAAAAAATACTTCCCCATATTTTTCCCTATTTTCAAATATTCAATATATTTTCATTCTTCTCATCAAAGATCCAATATTCATAAAACCTTAAATGAGTAATTCAAAAGCATCGAACTAAATTTCAAACGTACTTATATTTACTTTAAAAAAATTCACCAGAATAATAATTTATTTTGAAGGAAACTTAAATTACTCAAAAAATGAACAATGTTACATATTTAATAATTATTTATAACAACTTGCACCAAACATCAAGGCCAAAATGTTTTAAAATTTCCGGGAAAAAAAGTGCCAAAATTTCTTCTCGAAAATCGTGTATGAAGAAATTTCCGGGAATTTTCTCGGGGAAAAAAACAAATTCCCGGCGGGAATTTTTTGGCGGCACATCACTAACTGTAGGTACCTATATACGAAATTAATTTTGTTTACCAAATTATATGCAGAATTTTATGCTCTACAATTTTTAAGTGTATTATTTCTTTGAATTATAATTTGCAAAATATTATATCATTGAGAAATCTCTATTATTTTATTATTTGTATGTTCATTTTATTTGATTGTTAATCTAAAATTTGAATAGAATTTTAATAAAATTGTCTTTGTATAATTATTTCCCTGGCTTAATTTTCTTTTTATTTTTAATATTCTTTTGTGGTATTGAAGACTAACACATTGTGTGAAGAGTATTGTGTTAAATTGAACAACACTCATTTATATTCTTTCAAAATATTTCAAAAAGTCGCACAAAAGAGTATTATAAAGTGATCAAAAAGTAAAGAAAAGCGATATTTTGGGATGAAAGCGATTACCTAATAATTTAAAAGAGATTAACCTTCTCGTTTCGAGAAAAGTGAGAAAAACAGCATTTAATTTTATTGAAAGGTAGATAAAGTAGAGTTGAATTGATTTCAGTGGCTGATAAATAAAATTTTATTGCAGATTAGGAAAATATATGGTTTTATCCTAAACTAGGGAGAGAGTAATCAGCTAAAACACTGAAAGTCATCATATGAATTAAATATTGAATAGGGTTGTGCTGCTAATATATGGTAACTGGATCTCTAGGAAAATTTCTTCGTTGAAGTGTACCTACTTCTCTGAAAAATTAATCGGAATGTAAAGTACGGTTTCATTTACGAATAAAAAGACAAATTGTATTTCTCATGCTAAATTAATTAATTAATTTCTTTAATTAGGTACCTACTATTTTAATGTTTTTTATTTTCCGCTAGACTTTGCAAGGGAGGTATGGCTCGTGCTAAACATCTCATATCGAGATGTAAGTAAATCATCTCGTTTTAAAATACATAAAATCCGATTTTAATATTTCATAATGATGTCGGTGGGTGTGCGGTGTGCGAGAGTGTGCGAATCCTCTTTACGTTCTAACTTAAATACTATCATTCAAAAATTTGAACTGTATTCCAACTCTATTCTAAAACGGAAATAAGCTTTTAGATTTTGTTGCAAATCGGATAACTGGAAGTGGCACTTTCCTTGGAGCTCAAAATAGTTTTGCTTATAAAAATTTATAAAATAGTCTATTTTAATAAATTTATACATAAGAGTGGCAGCTTTCGTTTCGATTTGACAAAGTGCAACTATTGGTTTTTTTGAATTTAAAAAAATACGAGGTAGGTTTTTGTCTGAAGAAGATATTGATGTATAATTCATTAACATTAGGTACCTATTATTTTGAAGATTGTTGGAAATTTTTAAGAACGACGATAAAAATAACATTTTAAATAATTATAAATTAATATTATAATTATAAATAATCGCCGAACTTTGTTGAAGTTTGCAAAAATGCAGGTTCTCTGCCTAGACTAAATATATAATCTCGGCTTCGCCATCGCCCATCTCCTTGTCCTTAGAACACTTCCTCGGCAATGAATCTGTTACTTTTTGTCTTGGTAAATAACTAGTTTCTAACCATGATCCAAACTTAAATATATTTCCTAAAACATTCAATATATCTAATTACCTTTATGGGCGGAGACTGTGTTTCCTATGATGAAATTGTCAGTTATAACAAGAGAGTGATAATAAATTGAAAATATGTAATTTGACAGATTTTTCAAAAACTTGTTGCCAAGCAACAGTCACGAAAGCCCGTAGGGCTTGAGCGGCTATTGCCAAATGAGAATTTAGAAAAATCTGTCAAATTATTTTCTAATTTATCGAACGAATATTCAATTAGATTATTTTTTGATCCAACCAACGGAATCAGGCTGTCTTGCTATTGTAACGCTATCTACTGTCGTAATTAACTAGCTTCATTCGTTTACATGGCTCAATTGGTAAGTCTGTTTTGACATCTAGAACACACTTTGACAATGTAAAATAAATAATCAAAGATATAATTACTAATTATGGTATTTCTTGAAAGGGTTTCTATAATTTTTTTGTTTTATTTCATGATCAGAAATGGCACAAAATTGGTCTTTTTCGCTCATTTTACTATCTGCCGTATGTCAGTGAAAACTAAAAGCTACAGAGATTATTCCCGGGAATAATCTCAAGCGTTATTCTCAATATAATACTGACAGGATTGGTTAAAATGCAGACACGTGTCACAAAATTAAACATTTCATTGGTTGTAAGAAATGTCAAAAAATAATCGATGTTTTAGGCGTGAAGATTAAATATTGAAATGAAAAATTAAATGTGAAAAAGTAGGAAATTTACAAAATAAGAATTAATTGAAGATTAGCGTTCTCTGACGAACCAGCGATGTTTGGTATCCATTACTTCATCTTCATTGTGCCATGTGTGGACCAATTTAAATTTCTTTCATCTAAAATTTTGTAATGATGTGAATTCAACACTCATCTTTAACTAAAGAAGCTTATCTAAAAATAACAAAATAAAGAGAGATATGCATTGATGCATTAATAAAAAAAAATATGCAAGCTATTTTTATAGTTACCAGTACCGGATTACCTTTGAACGCACCCCTAGGCAAAAATTTACTTGCGCCCTCAACCACCCCACCCCCTAACTTACCCAACTATTAATCAATAAAATAATAAATGACATTCAAAACAAACATTTTTTATTGTAAAAAATACATAATTATTTTTCAAAATCTTTAAATTAAATTCTTTTTCTTAATTTTTTGCTTGCGAATTCGGCAATTATATTATCGAAATTCTGTCATGACTCGTGACATCCCGCTCCACGTCCCATTCGATTGGGTTTTGTAAATTTCAGGCATAAAACACAACAGCTATTAGTAACAATATGATAACATTGAATATGAAATATAATGTTTCCAAAATTCTGAAGCGCTCCTTCGCGTTGCGACGCCCTTAGGAAGTTGCCTAATTTGCCTAGTGGATAATTCGGCCCTGATAGTTGCTAGATATGGTCACTACACTTATAAAGAGTGCTGAATTCGGCCCATTGTCTTTAGAATTGTTTGTGCTGTATTACTTTTCTGTTATTGTTACTGTTACTGGTATGCTTAACAGTAATATTTTTTCTGCAAACATACCTATTTTAGATAATGTTCTTATGAGCTGAGTGTGTGTGCTTCATAGTAAATATCATCATCCCCCGGCAATGGTGAAAGTAACTTGTCATCTCTAGGGCTAATAGCGTTAAAAGTTTGTCCGTAATTAATTAAGTCGCCAAAACTTAATTTCTGATATGTTTAATTTCGAATCGTTCAAAGTTCGTAAAACAGAAACTTGAAGCGCTGTGCTGTTCTCAACTATGGCAGGCAGGCAAGATGGTCTCCATCTCCGTCCCGTCGCCGACAGCGTTCTATCTTTCAGATAATACAAAATTTATAAAGAGTGTATTTTACCAAATAACGAGTTTCCAAACTTCGCTGCGCTATTCATCCCTAAACACTGTATTATTAAAAAGATTAAAGATGAAACAATGCGTAAATCTGCTCAAGTCGATGCACAATACTGCCGCCTCGCTGCGCCGGGGTTCGTCTCGATTCATTGCTTCATATTGGTTCATTTTCCCTTACAAAACATCGTCATGCTTATATATGCGCGCGACGTGCTTGTGCTTTGTACATTATTTATTGTATTTAATATTTTCACTTCAAATAATAATTGATCACAACAGGACGGGCGAGGCGACCGCTTCAGGCCCCTGATTTTAACTGGCCTCATACAATCGTGCGCGTGTTGGAAGTAAGTGTCCTCAAACTCAAAATGAGCGTGGAAAATAGCTGATTCCCTCACTAGTTCGGAAAATAATAGTATTTTTTTATATTTGTAAACGATTGCAGAAAAATATTCTGTTTACAACATATGTGGAAAACATGATTCTGAAACTCCCACAGTAGGTACTTCAAATAAGTTTTGTAAAACATGATATTCGACATCCAGTTCAATAATCACTTTTTTATTTTGCACGTTTTGTAACCGAAAAAATCGAGTATCAAATTTTATAATAATACTTTTATATGGTATTAGCTATGGCTTTGAAATAATATCACAAAAAAATGTAATGACATTTTACCTATCAGAAATTATAAAATATAATTTGCATCAAAATAACACTACTTAATAATATGTAACTTTGTATGAATAATTTTGCACTTTCAGCAATTATTATTAGACCAGACGGCAAAGGGTTTATTGTGGAAATAATTGGTGGCAAGCTGGAGTAAATTTTATTCACTTTATTGGAACCTCCAAAAAGACGTACTAATTTCGCACCCTCTGGCGATCCCGAATTTTGCCGCTATCTTGGATCAAAGGTGCAAAAAATTAGTTTTTCGCAATTTTCTTGAAAACAGTGACCCGTATTAAAATTTTATAAGAATACAAAATTAAAGCTCGTAATTTTGTGTACATAAAAGTGGTCTTACATTTTTTACCTGGGATGAACTCTTAAAGAGTTATGTTAAAAAACCTGGTGTGGCCAACACAATACCTCCCGCCATTTACAGCCCTAGTTACAAAAAAGATTAAGTTTTTTGGATTAGTGAATTTTACTCTAATTTTGACAGTTTATATCTTAAAATATAGTCTAATCTAATCCAAGTAACTACCTTTTTTTAAACCCCTCAACAGGATTAAATCCCAATTACAGAGTGGGTTCACATTCAAACACATCCATGCCTTAGTAGGATTCGAACCCAAAGCCCCGAGGGCACTCATGACATGAGGCGTTGCTCTAACCATTGAGCCACCGGAACAATAATAAAATGAAGATTAAATTTTAAACACCGGGATAGAATAGAATTCACTAATCAAAAAATGAGGATTAGCTTAAATATTTTTGTGAATCGTTAATTTTTATTAATTTAAATACATACCTACATATTTACGTATGCTGGAAACTGTATTGAATTCCTTTTCTATTGTTCTATTTACTTTTTCCTTTTTAAAACGTTACTAATATTATTTTGAAATGATTAGTTCTTTGATAGTGACATTTATCTGTCAGTTACATACATTTGAATAACTGCGTTTTGTTTGTTTAAAGCGTAGGCTCTGGGATTTAAATTATAGATAATTTTATAAATTTATCCATAAAATATATAGAAAAAGTATTAATGCATATCAATAGAAAATTTAATACTCTTTAATTTTTATAATAACATTAATCTCGAAAAAATAACATTTAAAAGTATTTTTCGTGCCATTTCTGGTTATCCGATTTTTACCAAAATCTAATGGGCTCTTTCCAATACAGAAAAAGTTCGAAATACAAGATTTTAAAATTTTCTGTATGATAGTATTTGAGTTAGAGTGGAAGATCCACACACACATACAACACAGACATCATAGTGAAAATGTTAAAATTGGATTCTAGGGACCTTGAAATGTGCTCATTTACAAAAATCTCTATAAGCGATTTTTAGCACGATCCCTATAGTTAACCAGAATAAAATTTTATGATAGAAATTTAAATTATTCAAAAAATAAAAATATTAGATATTTAATAAGTAGTATAATGGATTTTACTATTTATTATGATTATGATTTTTAAATAATTTTTTTCGACGCTTTCCTACAAATTCATTCACAACTCTGACTCGGTTAAAGATACGTTAACGCGGTTTGAAAATTTGAAATCATCATGAAATTCTCCTTCGTGCCATTTATTACATGATTTTTGCCAATGAGCGATTCACGAGTTACCAACAACTTAACTATACATGAACATTTACTAAATTTAAAACATCTGCAAATCAGCTTAGTTCTCGTTGTTTCATCTAAAATTTTCACACGATTAAAGATAAACAATATTACATATTAATATACACAAATTTCACATGAAAAACTAAGATCTAAACCGATTTACAGATGTTTAAAATTTTAGAGGAATTTCATGTAAGTTTAAGTTGTTAGTAACTCGTGATTTCATGTTGAAGTAAAATTTTCAAACCGCGTTGTCGTATCCTTAACCGGGTCAGATAGGAAAACGTTTAAAAAATTAATCAAATATCATCAACAATTTACTTTTTTCGATGCCGTGACGAATGTAAACTGTTATAGATAGTAAAACCTATTATAATAAGTATTAAATACTTAAAATTATTTATTTTTTGACTAATTTAATTATCTATTATAAATTGTTATTCTGGTTAACTATTTTTTAACATATCTCTTTGAGAGTTCATCCTAGGTAATAAATGTAAGAACCCTTTATATAAAATAATTCTTGTAAAATTTATATACGGGCCACTGTTTTCAAGAAAATGTTGATAACAATATTACCTACTCGTACTAATAAGCATATATATCTATATATTAATTGCTAACTAATTTTACTCTGTACTAAGTTTATAAATTTTTGTAACGGTTTTCTCAACAACCGTGCACAATTAATTTATACCCGTTAATACGGCAAACGTTTATATTATATTTCTATTAGAATCTAATTGTAGGCACTAGACTCCACTTACTTATTGTCAGTACTTTTCTAAAATATTTGAGGACTAAATTCGATTTGATATTATTAACTATATCGGTGGTGACTAATGAATTGTACTGTTACCTATAAACATGAACTTGGAACATACATAGTGACGTTGGAAGCCATTCCTAAAAGATAATTGTTAAATTTTCTCCAGTTTGTAGCTCGATATTATAGTTATTAACGTCATAAGGCTGATATGTATCAAATAACAGATAAGGTTGAATGTTGTAAAATCGAGGCGATAGCCGAGATTTTATAATCAACCGTGTCTGTTATTTGTATATCAGCCGTGTGACGTTCAGTATTTTTCATAATAACATAAAATATCTTCTTAAAATTCTATTTTCTATAGCATATTGACAGGTGACAGCTCTTCATGACAATTTCATGACGCTGCGATTTTTTTTTTGGAACACATGATTTTTAATAATTGTACTGTTACAAAAAAAACGGCCGTGGCTGTTTTGATGCCCATATCGGTTGAGCATACAGTACTGTTAAAGCACATTTAACAGTATGGTATTATTAAAAAAGTATAATGATGATTATTTTTAATATTTCTGTTCAATATTTATTGTAAATTCCTCCTAATTGAAGATATAATTCTGTGGCTTGATGGCAAAGCAAATAAGTGACTTTCACCTTCAATATTATCAAACGTAATGCGTTGAATTTGTTCCATAGAGCAAACCGTTTGCACATTCCTTAGTCATTTTTTTTAGACAAAATTGATAGTCGCCATTGAAACTTTCAATTGTTTTATGTCTTTGAGTTATAGGCTAAAACTTGTTTTTTGTTAATTTTGAAAATATCTCGTATCTCGTTTATAAGAGATATGGAAAAAACGTTTAAACAGTTTTTATTCAGTATCTCATGTAGAAGAATATGGGGTATTATTTGGGTTACGTTATTATGTATATGAAACATAACTTATTTTTCTTCTAAGAATTTCTATAGTTAAATAACAACTGTAATTTCATGTTATGAGATCCCACATTAGGTTATAAACAACCAGACAGTTCGTAATTTAATATAGTTTCACATAAATCTAATATCTCAATTCTAAAAATATTTGGATATTTTTAAGTGGTCCGTTTCTTGCCGGATCGTGTATTTTAGCAGATCAAATTTAAATTTCGTCGGCTTATACAAAATCTGATTTTGTAATTTATTTCTACAAATTTTGACAGATAGTATTGGTAAAAGCAGGAATTGAATACGATTAGTAATGAAAATTTCTTTACTTTTGTTATTTGAATGTTTTTCTGAAGCCTTTAGATCGTCGTATGTCCTTTTGCAATGGTATTTTTGACATGACATAAATTGAATAATTAATAATAATATAGTATTTTTATAAATTGGGTATTATTTGTTTAACAAAAAAATACTTATTTGTTCTGGTTTGCCGATAGTCAATTTTAACATTAATTAATAATTACTTTTTATTTTAACGAAATTTAAATAAATATTGAATAAATATAAATTTAATAAAATATTGCAATTTAACAATAAACATGTAAACAAATTCAGGACAGTAAGTATGTACATGTGTACTTTGCCACACAAATATTTTTCTGTCGATTGGCATTAAAAGTATGATTTTATATAGTAATCTGGATGTTAGCGATGATGGAAATGGAAATAATATTAAAATAAATCATATTAAGGGATGATGAGAAATAAATGGAGATGCAGTCTTGGTAAAGTTAACTTTAATTGTTTCTGATGTATGCACGTATTTTATTATCTCTGATACTTTTTGACGAAATTTTCATCCTTACAATTTTTGATTTTGTAATGTAATGATTTTTTCCCAAATGTCCCTGATGATGATTCATTTGGAATCGAAACATAGCAAAGTTAATTAAATGACTATTTAATAAACACTGTTTACCAAGACTGTATCTCCAATTATTTCTCATCATCCCTAATATCATACTAACATTCAAGTAATACCAATAAATTCATATTAATTAAGTTTTATAACAGACACGAAGTCGGTTACATTACACAGAAAAAGTTGAAATTGCTCTATTATATATGAAAAAATATTTGTTTTTCAGGTTTTAATAATTAAAGAAATCATTTAAGTCAGAGTATCTTTATTTTTAATATTAACTTCATTTTTCTCGATTGTTTATTCCTAAACCTGTTTTACTTCCTGAATTATCTGTAAGGCAATTATGACAATATAAAAATTCAGTAAGGATTGAGTTAATTTTAGTTATGAATTATGTTCATACTGCAGCTACATTATTTAACATATTGTAACGTGTGAGCACCGCCGCTGCGCTGAACAAGCATCTAAGTATAGCGATGACGTAATCGCGCTAGCAGCAGGGCGACGTAAACAGACGAGTCGCGACATGTTTAATAACTTCCGGTCGCCTAAACCTTTTGTGTTCGTTGTTGTTATGGGGTCGAATATTCTAGAGCTCTCTAGAAGGTAATGGTAGCTAAAAGGGGCGCAGCTCTGCCCGAGACGTAGTTAGATAAACAGTTACATAGTGAAAGAGTTACATAGATAGTGAGTTTAGTAGCATAGCAATATTGTGGTGAGCGTATGCAGTATAGTATCGAGTGGTGTAGGTACTCAGGAAGTTACTGGTATACTGGGATAGCTCTAGATGTGAATACTCGGTAGTGTTGACGAGTATGGGGAAGCTATAGTATACGAGGACAGTAACGGCGAGTCTGGAAGTTACTGGTATATTAGGATTGCTGTGGAAGTGAATACTCGGTAGTGTTGAGTATAGGGAAGCTGTAGTATACGAGGACAGTAACAGCGAGTTGGAGTGGATACTCGGCATTGGTGTTGAGGAAATGCGACATATGGACAGTTGGTGATACTGCTTCGGACAGTTGAATGTGATGTAAATAAATAGTGAAATAAATAGTGACATAAATATGCTGATGTAAATATCGCGTAAACAGTCTACAAGAACTTGTAACAGACCGGTAGTCTAAGATTGGAACACGTAGTAAAATAAATTAACAGTCAGTCAAATAAAAGTACGAGAGTAAGTAATAAATAAATAGTGTGAAAATAAATAGTCGCGTTAATTGTTTAAATAAGTAAATAATCTTAGTGTTTAAGTAATTAATTATATTCTTAGGCTTAGTATTTACTATTTGTTTAACCATAGTAATAGTCAATAGTTATATCACAAGTGCACGGCAAATATCTGAATATTTTCTCGACTCCACGAATGTGCACGAGCGAAAATATTCTGTTTATATTTGACGTGCACGACTGGTATATTGGTAGAATATGTCCCGAGAAAAACTTTACATTCGATATTTTTAATTATTTTTATGAATATTTAATATTTATTTTAAACTGTCACATAAACATAAGTTGTCAGTTTTTTAACACTTGATAAACGTCTAATACAATTTTAGATAAAAAATATGTATTTATCAGGTAGTGTAAGCAATAAAACAATCTTCTTATGTAAATTTTTCAATAGTGATGTCAAATTGTGTTAAAAATGAGTAATAATGAGCGTTTTGGAAGTAATTCTTTGGAAGAAATTAATGAAAAAACTGATAATATTACTCTTTTCAATACGAAGAAAGTACAATATTCCTCAGGAAGTTGTTTGAAGAGTTTTGTTGCGAAAGAGGATACAAGATTAATAAAAATACATCTATACCAATATTAGCAGACATATTTAAGGATTCAATATGAAGAAACATGATGGTTTTGACTATAAAGAAGGGGTAATTAAAACTCAATGGAACAGGGTTGCTAAAACATTGCAAGAAGAATTTTACGAAGAAGAATATTTCGTTTGATCCTTTCAAAGATGTTACATTTCAAAATGCACGCAATGCACGAGATACCAAAAGGAAACAACTATATGTATTTCCTGAAAAAGGAAAAACTCGTTCTGCGGCGCTAACTGTAGAAGAATATGAAAAAATAATAAACTTGTGGGATGAAAATACACCAGAAGGGTTGCAATCCAAGTTTTATCACATAATATCGTATGAATTAGCTTGGCGAGGAGGTGAAGCCGTCAATTGCTTAACAATTTTTTTTACAAGAATTTGATAATTTTGTTAAACCTACTGGACGAATTATTTATGATCCGGTATTCAGCAAAACCAGTCAGGGAGGAGCACGTCCGTTGAGTGCAAAAAATGGCTAGTCCAAAATGAGAAAGATCCTAATCGATGCCCCGTTAGCTAGGTAGTATAGGTATTTAGATAATAATTATACATACAATCATTTCAAATGTATGTTTTATTAGATTATTTCATTATGGAAAAAAGAGGAAAAAATATAACTATTGATCGTTTTTTTTCTTACTGTCAATCCCTCAGGGAAGGAGAAGAGTTCTATTGGTTTCTTCAAAAATATTCCAGTCGAAAGAAGTATAAATTTAAAGTGGACTTCGGATGTAGCAGACAGATGTAAAACGATGCAAAATAACGAATCATTTTATTCGTTTCACGGCAGTATCAAATTTAGCCAAAAGTGGAGTGGGAGAACATCAAATTACAAAAATTACAGGCCATAGTAATATCAGCTCCATCAGTTCTTAATTAAAAATAGATTCTGAACATCACAAAACTCTAATTCAGAATTTAAGAAATCGAGAAATAGAAAATGATCTGAACACGAGTAAAACAAAACAGAGAAACAGAGTTGCATATAATAATTGTATTTTCACAAATTGTAATTTTAATAAATAGCTAATTTCTTGGTGATGCGTTTCTTGTGTTTACTCTTATTTTAAATATTCGGGTATTGCACAAGTGCAAATATTCACTGGTATTCGATTGTCATCGTTTAATAAACATCTATTTTAATTAGTAATTATACTTTTAATTTTACACTTCACCCAAATAAATAAAAACATTACAATACACATACACAATATATAAATATTTCTCCCCAATTGTGTATTATATACTATTTTATATACGAGAATATATTATATACTTCAATCTTTAAAACATTTCTTTAGGGCAGTATTTCTTCGTATTGAAAATTTTATTCAACTTTTTTAAGCTTTTGACTTTCTGATTCCAAGTAGAAAAATGATGATGATGATATTGAAATAAAATAACAGGATTTCTTTGTTATTGTAAAATTTCAATTTAGATTTATGATTTCGAAAAGAATCTTTTATTGCATCCTTTGTATCATTGAACATTACTCCAATTTCTTGGGTAAATTTCTAGATGGTATTAGCGCGCTTGGGATGACTCAAACGTAGGGTCTGTACAAATAAATAAAAATAGCTTGGTGGCGCTGGCGAAGTGAAGCCAGCACGTGACCCGGCGAGCAAACGAGCGGAAAAGAGAATCACAATTACGCTGCAGCGTGGCGGCGTCTTCCTTCGCCTTGTCTAACGCCCCCGTCGCCCAACCCCAGACGCAAGGGGAGACAACCACTTCGTGGTTAGGATTCGAGAAACGTGTGAGCTTTCAATAGAACCGTTGTTTTTGGGATTTAGGTTTAGGATATGCAGAGATACTTTTTGTGATTATGGTGAGAATGGTGAGAGAATGATTTAGATGTAGGCACTTATTGTGAATGTGAACTGTTTAGTAAACCGAACAAACAAATGGCTTTTGAAGTTATTTGATTAATGTTTAGAAATTAATTTATGGTACTAAATGATAATACTGACAATAGCGAAAAAGAGTAGGGCTTGTGAATTTACTAAATCAAGTTTGAATTCGGTCTGTGTTTAACTGCGATTATTTTAAGCTTTGAAACTGAGTAACTACTCGAAATAACTTTGTTTGTATCTATGATCTGTGGAAAATTAAATCTACATAACTGTAGTATCCAAAGAGAAGGAGGCGATCTTTTTCTTCTTTTTTTGCCGTAATACTGCGTTGCCAAAGGATTGGCGTTGTTCCATAACGTCAGCGAAATAAAGACTACTGTGTGACATAGCATCAATCATAATACTCTTGTATAGAGAATTAATGAATACTGTTGATAATCATCATTTTACTTACTTTGCCCTTTTTATTAATCAATTTTTGTCATTATTGTGTTTGTTTTTTCTGTGGGTATCCAATTTTTGTTAATTAAACGGAGGGTGAGAATCAGTGAGTTATATTTATAATCTTTTATATATATATATATATATATATATATATATATATATATATATATATATATATATATATACCGTGTGTCTGTCTTAAAGGTGTACAGGGTGTCTCATTTTCGATGTTTTTTTAAGGTATCTCGGGTAATATTAATAGAGCAAAACCGTTTGCAAATTCCAGGGTCAACTTTTCTAGAAATGTTTAATAGTCACCACAGGAATTTTCGATCATCTTTTGTTTCTGATCTACAGGCAAAAACTCGCTTTTCGCTCATTTTGAAAATATCTCATATCTTATTTATTATGATAGAGAAAAAATGTTTTTACAAAAAATTTACAATTTTTTAAATAGAATAAAATGGCGTAATTAGATTTTTTGAAAACTTAATAATTTTCGAGATATAACACAAACTTATGATTTTTTAAATGGGAAACTATGTTGAAAATAGTCTCGTCTTTTTGCTTATTTTATAAGCTCTTCAATGATATATAACAAGTCTACATTCTTTTGTTTTAAACTTGAATAAGCGATAATTATTAATTTATCGGGTTGAAAAAATTTAAAATGATTTAGACACAAATGAAAAAATCTATTACAGATCATCATTTGCATATTTCTAGTAGCATTTGTTTCAGTTTTACTTATTTTTTCAATTTATTTACTTCAAAGGCATAT
Source organism: Harpalus rubripes (assembly GCA_963082715.1). Taxonomy (NCBI): domain Eukaryota; kingdom Metazoa; phylum Arthropoda; class Insecta; order Coleoptera; family Carabidae; genus Harpalus; species Harpalus rubripes. Next base: position 31,114,292 of record OY720451.1, on the reverse strand, counting down.
GAAACCATTTTTTTCGGATTGTGTCAAAGCCAACTGTAACGTCGATAAATAGCGAGATAAATATTAATTTAACTAACCAGAAAATAATTGGTTAAGAATAATTTTGAGAACATAATTAATAGATCAAAATAAACAAATGATGATATGTAATAATTTTTTTCATTTGTTTCTTAATAATTTCCAATATTTTCACCTCAATAAATTAATAATTCGTCTTTTATTAATGTTTAAAACAAAAGAATGTAGACTTTTAACATTTTATATTATTTCTGCCATCGTTTTCCTATTATTCCTTTGTAATTTCACATATATGACATTGTTACGTGCTAATTAATGTCAAGTCCATATTTTTTATGATAGGATCTGTGCCTCAAATTGAACGTAGAATACTTAGCTCGAATCAACTCTAAAGGTCTAAACATGTTACAAAGGTAGTAGCACGTACCTAATATACCTACAGTGCAACACAGATGCCTGTAAGCAAATTGAATCTGCCCTACCAAAAATTTACTATCTTTTTCTTACTATGTTTCGACCTTCCTACCCTAAATCAACTTTAAGGTAGATTCAACCCAATTGAAGATTCATCTTCCCTGTTTCTACCCCAAAACTTTACAGTGTAACAACATATTCTAGGGACCCTAAAACGTGCTTATTGATTAAAAACTCATTCATTTTTCTTACCAACGACAATACCTGCCTTACCTAAAGGTGACAGAAGGTAAAAAAAGTTGAATCTTTTATAGACTTTGCAATTGAAACATAATTAGCTCGTTGGAATGTCTTAATCAGATTTATTGAATAACCTTATTACAATGAGATTACTTTTACTTGTAAATTATATGTAAACATAGAAATGTTTGTAAAGAAACAGGGCGAGTTGTGTGCGTTGCGTTATTTACTGAAGAAATCTAGCGTGAGTTATGATGTCAGGTTGAAATAGAGGGAAATGATCTGGCGATAGTTCTGAAAGCACGTGCATACATATACATACATACATTTCAATCTTTGCAAATCGAATTATCCGATTCCGACTGCTCCATAAACAAGCCGAGGCAAATACTGAGCAATGTGCAAATACGATGTTCCGCTATTCCTGAATACGTATATCGTATGAAAGTTCGGAGATTCCATTTTGTAGCACTATTAAAGTATTTATAGTAATCCAGAGTGCTGAAGCGAAGCAACTTTTCCATTGTTCAGTCGACGAGTTTTTGTTTTGCCGTGCAAAACTTAAAGCGTACATCAACATTTACTGGATTTGTGATAACAGGGCGTCTGTGTCGAGACGTGATGTTAATGTCAGGCCCGTACTTAGTCAGCTTCGATACTCGACGATTTATGTTTATTTTGCCTTATATCTCTATCTACAGTGCACGAAAAATTGTGTAACTGAGTTACATAACCATTAGAATTAATATTAAGCACACCATACATTCACATATAATAGATAAAATATCGCTATACATATGTAGTTCAATTCTACTTAAGAAGAAGATTCCATTTATTCCATTGTATGAATTAAGCACGCACAATATGTGTGAATATTTTGTTAAGTATTGTACAAAAAATGTGTTATCCGGATAGTATCTGATTAATCCTTTTGCTTCGTTTATACAGGTGTTCCAGGAAAAGATGTTAATACTTCAATCACAAGGTATATTTTTTGAATAATTTTAAGAAAACATAAAATGCCCAATTTCGTTATCTCCAGGAGTATCAAATTCTTGAAAATAGTAGCTATACATATGTGCTACTTGAAATAAAAACCAATAAAGCTTTTCAATTTAAAGAGATAGAAAATAATATATACCCAATGGGATTTGCATTATATTAAGCCAACAAATAGCCGGAATCATGGTTACGTGCTTATGTCATATGAGAATTATGGTGTTTGTTTTTTCAAACTAAAAATGTAAAATGTGGGGTAGGTCTTTGACAACTTTAAAAAAACTTATCAATGGACGATTCAGAAGCTTTTTTGAAGCTACAATTTTAATAATTGGGGAAAACAGCGAAATGGGCCATATTACACCCAAATGCCGAGCCCCGATCAGGCTACTCTATCATTTTTTTTATTGCTAATCACTGAACTCAATATAGACTACTGGAATGCGCCGTCAGCTTCATATGGTGCGAAGAGAGAATGCATGACGTTTTTCGTCTTTGTTTTATACATTCTGAGTTTAAAGTTTATTTTCATTGACAAATGTCAAATAGTTATGGCCTTTACTGCACTTTCGATACCGTTATTTATATTCTTATTGTCGACATTAAGGAATCCTATGCTTTAATTTTCTCTTGTATAGGAGTCAAAACGGTTGGACACATTATTTATTTCAAAAACCTATAAAAAATTATAAATAAATAAAATAAATATATTATCATGGCATATTACCCATTGCTGGGTGTGCCAATCTGCTTTTCTGCTTTGTACGCAGATATCGGTAATTGATGACATATTTGAACCGTGCGGGCGTTTACCAGGCGTCACTTCACGGGCACTCAATGCTGGATAAAAAATTATCTTATAAATAAATGCCAATTACAGATACCTATACTTAGATTGAAATAAATTTCTATAATTTGAAGTAAGTATTTGATTATCAGAAGAAAGAAACATTCAAGAATGGACTCCATTCAGTTTTACAACTATTTATGCAATAACTCTTTACCATACTGCGACTTAATTTTTATTAATTTTTTAACATTGACATATGGGGTTATTATAATTTTATTTTTTATTTAATTTTTATACTGAATATAGGGCTGTTGTGACAGTGCGTAAAGGAGGAAAAACACCCGTAATATAATATTGAGTTAAGTTTTGCTGACAATTGTTATCAAATCATATAAATTAAGAATGATCTTTAAATTTTAATGAATTGTTTTATCATAATTTTGTATTCTTTTTTAAAGGAACAGTTTCAAATTGTCTGATATTTACTTGAATTAAATAATCATTTAATTTTTATATTTAATTTACATTTTACAATGTTGGAACTGATTTATTTTAACTTTTCTACTGAATCTGTCGGTATTCATTTTAGTGATAATGTTTATATACGACCATGTACGAGTAGTACGTAAAAATGACATGAAGCTACAAACATTTAATTGAGTGTTGAACAAAAAAGAGATATCACTAAAAGTTTATGGTCATTATTTAAAATTTCATTTTCTAGATAGTGTCATTTATAATAATTGAATAGCTTATTTAAAGCACAAACAAATGTTCAGATATACATACATATTGTTTTATTTTTATTTTGTGTTCGCATGTAGTTTTTAATTCATTTCTCACAACAGTGACAGACATTTTGACATTTATATTTTTTATTTGGTACTATCATTATTTATGACTGGATAAAATAGGAAGGAGGATTATAGTATATATACAGAATGTCCGTCTATAAATAAATCTGCAAATATCTCGCTTATTATTACTTTTAGCGATTTCAACTATATAACATAAATTATAATACGTTAACTCCTCTATAAAATTTCGGAAGTAGATCAATATTATTAATTTAAATGGAACACCTATATTTTTTTTCAAATTTGAAAAGTTCATGAAATTTGCTATCCAACTGTATAAAAACAATCATATATTGTATTATTAAAAAATAGAAATGCGAATGATTAAAATATTCCATTTTTGTTAAAATTAGGAGGCTTTGCATTTCATTTATTTTATATAGACCTTTCAAATATAAAGAAAATTAATTAATTAAATATATAAATTGATATACATTTACTTTAATACGATATTTAATTATTATATCTGTTATTTCACGTCATTAGAATATGTCTTATTCAAAAAATTGTACTGCAATGTCTCCTACATTTAATAAAAATGTAATATTTTAATCATTCGCCATTCTATTTTTTAATAATACAACATATGATTGTTTTTATATAGGTGGGTATCAAATTTCATATACTTTTCAAATTTGAAAAAATATATAGGTGTTCCATTTGAAAATAATAAGTTGCTATCAATTACTCCAAAACCAGAAGTAATAATATTGATCTACGCTCGTAACTACTCCCGTAATTTTATAGAGGAGTTAACATACTATAATTCATGTTATACAGTTGAAATCGCTAAAGGTAATAATAAGCGAGATATTTGCTGGTATATTTATAGACGAACATCTGTATATATATAAATTTCCGAACTAACCCGGATTCGAACCATCGACCTCTGAATCCAGAGGCTAGCGCACTCCACTATTGTACTATCCCGCCGTCTTTAGATACGAAATTAAATTTTGCGCTATGATTGGCCAGAATGCACACCTAGTTCACAAAAGTGAAAAACATATTACATGTCAGCTGTCAGTTATCAAAATTAAATTGACAGAAATATGAGGTATATAACCATGTTTACATGATTTTGATTTCCACTGTAATTTTTAATATTCAGGCATGGTACATTTTTACAGTTAAAAATATTTAGTATTGGGACTCGCACAATTCGTTGCCGGCGCTGTAAGCGCACCTGTCATGTGGCCATAAAACATGTCAGATTTGTTTATATTTTGAATGAATGCTTTCTGACCCATAATATTGATAAAAGTTCAAATCAAAGCAATTTTAAAGTTTGTTCAGTCCTTTATCAAGAAACATAGTTGAAGGGCAACATTTAGTAAATCCGGATTTAATTACTACAAGTGGCGAAAGTTGATTTAAAGCAATTCTAACTTGGACAAATATTAGTAAAATCAATGAATCTACAAATTTTATTTATCAATACTGTCAATAGTTGTATGAAAACTACATATCTGTATAATTTTGTTATAATTTCTTTTTGTCTTTTTATCAGATTAAAGTATTGCGATATATTTAAATATCTTTTCCATAAGTTCAGTCGATTAACTTTATCATCTTTGCCAAAAATTATGGAATATGTCTTGAATTTTTGTTATACTCGTACACTTTAACACAACACTTTTTGGTGTATATTGTGTTCATTTTCTTGAATTCGCTTATTTTTCACACATTTTCAAATGAAATTATAAAATCTAAGCGCGAGAACATCTTTTTATATTAAACGAAACGATGATTTTTGACGTTTACATAATTTGACATGTCCTACTGGCTGCCATTAATTTAGTTCCCTAAAATTTCGCTGACGTCGCGTGCTATTCTGCGGGTTTCAATTGATAAAATCTGGTTTTACAAATTTAAATTATTTATTAAATGCATTAAAGAAAAGTTGGCTCGCCATCTGCTATTATCTTTGGCGAAACGCAGTAAAGAATTAAATTTACAGCTTACAGCATACCAGGAAAGGTATTTTTAACAAATTTAAATTATTGAAATTTGATGCTCAATTATAATAAAATTAGTTTTTATAAGCTGTTTGTTTTTCATTTTAAATTCAAGGGATTGAGTACTATTTTTGCAGAAAATAAAGGTTACGAGTGTTCGTAGAAGTGGAATGTGATGGCTCAGGCGTTGCGTGCTGCCTTTCTTTAGAGTAGAAAAGTTGGGAACAAAGAAACATTTTATTTGTTGGGATATCAGTCCGCTGTAATTTTGCGTTGTCGAGATTTTAGATTTTCGATATTTTAGGGAGTTGAAATTTTAGCTAACGGGATTTAACCGACGGCTACAACTGGACATTCACATATAATGTTTTCCAACGTCTCTTGGTTTCCATCACCATCACAGAGTCAACAGATCCTGTTTTCAACTGTACCAATCTTATATAGGGAGGACTAGGACCAGTAATGATACCTGGCATGGTTATAATGTCCTTTTTGCTGAGGTTGAGAACTAATAGCTGCTTGGAGTTTGTTGACGAGGGTGAAATGAATATCTTTCGTCTAGATGAGGCTCGCAATGTCTCACTAGTATCACTTATTTCACTTTTTGATTTCCTTCATGTTTTTTGAAGAGTCTAGAAAAAAATTCAGGCCCGTAAAACTGTTTTTTAATGAACTTATCGGCTTCAGACTAACTTTGACTCATAAGTAAGGGCACCTAATGCCTTTGAAGGTTTAAAGTAGATTAGCTATCTGTCATTATGCTGATTGTTGCTTTTAGTTAGGTTTATATGAGCACAGAGATTTGTGGCTTAGAAATCTGCTTGATATATAATAGAAAAGAGTTTGTAAATTCCTTTATTTGGTAACGTTAATTTGGACCAAATATATTTATTTAATTATGAACCATCCGTAAACGGGCAGAGTATCTTTGGAAGCGTAGTTTTACTACTGTTAACTGAACCGAATTCACAAAAACGAAAAATTTGTTGATTGACAACTGTTAGTTGTCAAATAAAACCGATAATTAACTATGGGTCTGGTTTAGTCTTTGTAATAATTTTAAATAATGAGGCAACGTATCTTTTTGTGAAAAGAGTATATTATTTTTTTGGATTATTCTTGTTATTGAATTGAAAGCCTTGGTATCTTGTTCAAAAAACGATATCTGTAACCATTGAATCACAATTGCTTATTGCTTTTGACACAGTACACATGATAAAACTTTATTGAATTGTACATATTACACTCCTGAAAACCTTGCGACTGAACAAGAGAAATTGCTAAAGTTTGTATCTTACTATATCCACACACTTCCACACTGTCGTAAATCTGTCCGTGGTGGCTCAGCGACTTTCCTGCCTCAGTTTCTCTTCTTACTCCTAGCTGGACACTCAGGACTAGCGACAACGAACGGAATATAGTTCTCTCAGATATTTATATGCTAATCGCACCAGGCCTTCACTCAAATTACCTCCGGCTTTTGTCAGCTTGTTTCGATTGTTCCAACTTATTATGTGTGTAGCAACTATCCCAAGGATGACTGGATACTTCTTACATTTCTTTTAAATGTTATTCTGTCTATAGTGTTTGTTGTGTCTGTTGAATTGGATTAAAATAGAATGGATGGAAGTTTTGACGGGGTAGGAAATGGTAATATTTTTTCCTGGAAAAGTTCAGAGTTATAAATCTGGATTTGTTGGTATTTGTTAGTAGGCAATTTTCGCAGTGTGATTTCATTTTAATAAGTAGTTTAGTTGTTTGTTATGTGTCAATGTGAATAACAAAAGTTACTGTCACCATTTTTGTTACATAAATTTTAATATCACTCACCCCTACTATAATTAAGTTATTAGAATATTTACCAGAAATAGAAGTAACATTCATTATATAGAAATGAATATTGTTTTTGTAGGTGTGTTGTATTATATTTAATAAAAACAGGTAATGGAATTAGAAAAAAGTCTCTGTACGATAAGAAAAATATTAAAATTATACCAATTATAGGTATATGTTTTATAAAGAAATATAATATTTTGTTGGGGTTTCTTTGATTTTTATAAGAGCAAATAGATGACGAGGACAAGCTATTGAATTTATTAAATTTTTAGGTGAAATTAAGTGATGGCGTTATATTCTGCCATTCTTTTTGTATTTTTTTATATTCTTCTTTACATAATAGTATATATTTCTGTTTCTTTCGCGCACTTGCTCAATCAGATTTAAGTCCGGATAATTGAACGAATTATCTGTTGGATCGGTCTTAGGCATGCAATTAAAATTGCTGTGCTTATAATTTGCTTTTGAAATATCGAGGTAACCTTTGTTATTCATGATTATAGCAATAAATACTAATTTTCCTACTTTCGTTAACTAAATATACCTCAAAACGTAACGTGTTAAAAAATATTACTTAGCAGCCAATTTTAATTTCGTTCATGCAACGATCCGACAAGTAATTCGTGTCTTGTAAGACAATGGCTGTTGTATCAAAAACCAATCTTGCTACACTGTCATCGGACTTAAATCTGATTGAGCAAGTGCGGGAAATTCTTGAAGGATACAAGAATATAGCCATTAAAAACTAAAGAAGAATTAAAAACTAAATTTCAAGAAGAATGACAGATTAATGCCATAGGTGACAAATATTTGGTTGGTCACTTAGTTGCTGTTATAAAAACTAAAGAAAACCCAACAGAATATTATTTATATATCATTTATTAAACATATGTACATATACATATAATTGGTTTATAATTTTAATGTTTTGGAGACTTTGTGTTACTGTACACGACAGGGGTCGCCAACCTTTTTAATGTGTTGAGTTACTTTAATAGTCTTCGTACAGAGAGTGAGCTACCTATACTTAGTGATTTTTTTTTCATTCAAGGTCAAATGCCTTATATTTTTTCAAGGAATGTGAAGCTGCATGTTTTTCTCCTTTCATTGATATAAATAAATAGTCAGATCACAGAATATTTTAGAAAAGAGAATATATTTAATGAAATTGTCTCCTTTACCAATAATTATTAATGATGTACTAAGGTCAGGACAAAGCAAAGATGGTCTGTTTGATTGTGCAACGAAACATAATGAGAATTTATGGAATTTCCTATTATTTTTATTTCTTGTGGGATATACCTATGAGCTACCGCGCGATCGCTGAGTTGGCGACTCCTACTATACGAAAATAAATTTGTATTCTTTAAACAAAAAACGTGAGGTAAATGCAAATATGTGGTTTTGCCTGAATGTAAATGACAAGTTTTATAATTTCAGTGATAAAACGTATAAATTTTGGATTATGGATCTTATGATGTATGGTAATGACGTAATAACTATTTCGAAAGTAGGATATATTTGGTAACAATTTTTGGGAAACAAAAAGAGTTCAAAATAATGTGATTACAGATACGAATGAGTGTTATCGCAGCGTTTGTCAGTGTTTGTTTTAATAAACTCATAATAAATTCACGCACAAATAAAAAATGTTGATGAAAATATAAACAGCAAATGTTGTAAAACAAATTTTCATAAATGAATAAATTAAAAAATCCGGGGTAAAATTTTTAAAAGCTTTTTAATGCATTCAGTGCTTCATTTATTATTAAAGAACTTTGAGCTCGGTCAAAATATTTGTAATATTGTGTAACAATTTAAATAGTTTAAAACAAACAACACTAAATTAAATTACGTTTGATTTATTTGACAGATGCATCAGTTGGGATATCATTCAGAATGTTTGAACAATACGTGAATAATACAGTGCCATTATTCAACAGTGACAAACTGATAAAAATGTGACGCTATCAATAAAACTAGATATTCAATATAAATTTTGTATTTGTTATTAAATTTGTAAACTAAAATTGTACATTAATTTAATATACAAATCTTTTAAATACCACTATAGTACATGAATAATGAATTAGGTACATATTTATTTATAATTGTAATATAACAAGCATATAAAATGTCATATCAAATACATATGTATATTAAATAATTAATTTAATTTATTAAACCAACTATTTGAGATAAAATAAATGTTATATTGTAGATTGCGGTACCCACATTTACAATGGTTGTTATTTAGTTTAGTCTATCTAAACAAATTCTACATCCAAGATATTTTAACATAAAAGTCGTAGTTTGTGCAAATAACGACACACCATTAAAACGGTCTCCAATAAGGCAACTTTTGTCATATCGGTTATACCTAGTTCTCTGGTTTAATTCCAAATATTAATAGTGCAAAATTTGTAATGATATAATTATGAGTTAACAGTTTATATATTTGAAATGAATTTTTCACAATTAATTGTTGTTATGACTTACCATAATTATTTAATAATATGTATAGATTGGCAACCTTATCTTATGTAACAGGCCGGGATCAAATTCTAATATCCCACCGCTGTTACCAAAATATGTGACAGGACGGGATCAAATTCTAATAACCCACCGCTGTTACCAAAGTATGTGACAGGGCGGGATCAAATTCTAATATTCTACCGCTGCCACCAAAATATGTGACAGCACGGTTCTGTCACTCGAATATAATATTAAAATTTGGAATTAATATGCCGAAAAGGTAACGCTGCCACCAGTTTATTTTCGAAGGGAAATAAACAAACTTAATTTAGAAACATTAAATATATCACGAGAACAAAAGTAGTACATTTTCACAAATATTTAAATTACAACACACAAATAAGATAGGTACTTTACAATTTACAATTATTAGCTTTAGCAAAACACAAAGACAGCAGAGCGGACGTTACGTACCAAATTATTATTATTAACTCATTACTTACATGTTATACTATTTACCCATCTTACAACTTCGCTGTCTAACAACTTCTTGCTACATTGTAACCGTTACAACCACTCCAACTTCTCTCTCTCTCCCTCCCTCTTCGCTTCAGCCGTGGTTTATATACTGGTGCGGTAATTAATTTGTTTTTCAATACTACGATGCAACATTTATTAAAAATATATTTACATTATTTTAAGCAGTTATTTATATGTCATTTGAAATTAAGCTAAGAAAATTTTGTGAGTGAAAATATGGAATTGACCAGAGCATTTTCTTTACTCTTTGACGAAAAAAAAAGTAATAGAACACCCGCCATACTTAATTTATTTGGCAATGTGGGATTTTTGGCTATTTTTTATACTTTACGGGAAGAAGAGATCGAGGCTGCAACATGTTTGTGTTTTATTCTCAATAATTCTGGCATGACCTTCATATAAATAATTAAATTTGGTTGAAGTCATTTATTGAAATAACTGTTACCCGAATTCTGTAAGGAAGTTAATAACTCTTAGCAACATAGCTATAGCAAACAACCAATAATAATAGCAAACACTGAGTAATTGAGTAAAACAAAAATTTCAGGATTTACATTTGTTCTATTGTTTTATTGTTTACAGTTTTTTGGAATCGGAATGTTACTAAGCTTTAGCAAGTATTTTATAGAATTTATTTTAACACAGGATTAAAAGATATTCTCGGAATATCTAATCTGGAACAGGGAAATTATTTTTACTCTATTTAGAAATTTAGTAGAATTGATATATTCCTCTACATTTTTCTAGACACCATTATCTATAGAAATGTCCCTTCTCTTTCTTGAGAGCTGTAGTTGAATTTGAGGAGAAATTCCAGTTTTAGTGAAATAGATATCTAGTTCCAATAGGGTCCTTCACCATAACAGCAAATTGAGTAAAATGTTAGTTATATTGAAAGTAGATAAGAAAAAATCATGATTGAGACAAAAAAGTTTTTTAAAATTGTTAGTTTTTAAAATATTTGAGATTTTAAGCATCTACAGAAACTGATGCGAGATAGATAGCTGTTGGGACTTGCAGAATAGCTTGCGACATCAACGGAATTTTAGGGAACTAAAATGGACATTGTCGATTTCGAGAGAATGCCTCGCTCCTGCGTCGCGCGGCAACAACCTCTCAATCGACAATGTCCCATTTTGCGCTCTTAATACACAAATAGCTATTGTATACAGTCTATATACAAAGTAGCCATTTGCGCTCTTTTTTTGTCAACGCAAAATGTCACTTTGCCGCTCATGCCCGACAAAGAAAAACGCTCGCTGTCCAAATTTCTAACTATAGAATGTTGAGAAATGTCACTTGTCTACATTAATGGAAACGTTTAGTCAGGTACTGTAATTACACATTTACCACCTTCATCTTCTGTCGGTATATTACATAACCAAACAAAATGATGCACTGCTGTAAAAATAAAATAGGGCATTTATTTACAAAAACGAGAGTATAAAAAAATGCTTAGATTTGATTTAAGCAATAGCTCAAGAAGAATGGAAAATAATGATAAATTAAAATTAAATATAAAATAAAATAAGTGAACAGTTGTGCTGCCACCTGGAAAAGTTTGGCGTAAACGCTCCCAATGGACATCCACTTTTTCACTGCACCAGTTTAATGTACTTGAAACAAATAAATTATACAAAAACTTTTTTGTTATGGTGGAGGATCGCATTGTGGCGACTGCAGAAAAAATCTTGTGTGTTTCGAGCGCAAATGGACATTTTCGATTTCGAGAGAATGACGCGCGACGCAGGAGCGCAGCAACAACCTCTCAATCGACAATGTCCCGTTTTGCGCTCCTAATACACAAATAGCTATTAAATATATCGCAGAACTTTAATCTGATAAGTGATTATGTTTTCTCTTTGCATTTAACAAAGAGAGATTATAATAAAATTTCGCAGGTACGTAGTTTAATACAACTACTGACAGTATTAATAAATAAAATTTGCAGATTCATTGATTTTATTAATATTTATTCCCGAAGATTGCAGTTTAAGTCAGAATTCACATAAATCAAATTATGCCACAAATAGTAATTAAATCCGAATTTTCGAATTGTTGCCCCTCAACTATGTTTCTTGATAATGAAGTCAGCTGAACAAACTAAAAAAATAATGTTGCATTAACTGTTAACAATATTTTGGGTCAGGAAACCCTCATTGAGAATGTAAACAATTTTGACATGTCCTACTGGCCGCCATGACAGGTCACTGACAGGTGCGCTTATAGCGCCGCCAACGGATTCTGCGGGTCCCAATAAGTTTCATTATAAATCGCATGCAGTTGAACCAGAAACAATTATGACTTTTTAATACTACGAATTGCTTCAAAATTAAACTAACTTTCATTTAAAATAATAAAAAATAGAGTGGAGGACCCTACTTAGGTTTGAAAATAAAACTTCAAAATAGAGCTTTTAGTAACTACAGTAAAACTGTAGTAAGCAATTCTTATCTATTGATTTACAAATTTACAGGATCATTTACAAAATTTTGTAATACGAATACATAGGTATCTCAGTCTGTTGAAATAATTGAACAGACATGATAAAGGAGAAATTTAGAATGGTAATTAAATTTAAAAAGTCCTTTTATTATGAAACAAACAATTATTGGAACACCATCCTTTTATGAATTTTATCCGAAATCCTTTCGTTTAAACTTGTAGCTATCACTTCATTAATTAATTTTGCTTGTCTGAATTTATCTGCAGATAATTCCGGTGTCGCTATTGCGAATTTTATTATGTTTAATTAAACAATCACAATGGTAGGGAGCTCGTTTAATTTATTAAAAGCCATTAACTCGGCCTCGCCGCAATTGCGAAAATTTTCTGGAGAAATTGTCCCTTATGAATAGAGGAAATAAAGACGAATATGGGACACCCTAAGATATGATTTGTGATGCAAAAATATGCCATAATAGATTGTGATAAAGATCATAGCGACTTGTGCGTGAATTTGAATACTGACTTCTCACTTCCACATCGAAACACGACAGGCTGACTCCGTTGTTTTTAATGTCTCTGGAAATGTTAACATCGTTTGCATGTTTTATTTAAATCGCTTTAATAACTGATTATGACTATGTATTTAATAGTAAATGTGAGTTATTTGTTTTATGCCGTCGCATTCAACTTCTGTAAATGAAGGTGTGAATTGTAATTATTAATAAAATTGTTTTGAATGCCATTTCACATTTACATACAGCGTTCAAAGCATTAGATATGATTGTATTCTAAATATAAACATTTGAACACTGAAATTATACCTATTGTCATAAGTGAATAATATAAATTTGAATGGAACATTTAACTTAAAGCCTACATTATTTCTGTAATAATATTTATAACAATAATTTTAATAAATAAAGATTTGTATGGTGTGTATATACAAAGAATGAGAGTTTGTAACTGTAATACCCTTTATTAAATAATAAATAAATTTTATTCATTGTAACCCAGCATTGTAAACAAAAATATATTGGTACATTGGCGAAGTTGAGTCAAAAAAGGCTTATGTATATTTTCAACAAATTATAAAATTTACACATATGGTGAGAAATTTCTACAAAATTCTTTCTATTACTTTACATATACAGGGTGTAACAGCTAAACGAGCTACCTCAAATAATTTCTATATTATTAAACATACAATAAAATACTATAAGCCAATCATATAGAAGACCAAGGGGGACATCCGATTAGAGACGAAAATATTTTTTTAAACCAGTGGTTCTCAAGTTACAATATAAAGTTATATATTTTTAAATGGGATGGCATATATTTTTTAGGTCCATTCGGTAGAGAATTTTTTCTGAATTCAATTATGTAATCGCTTTATATCTTTGCGTAACAAAAATATTGAGAACAATGTAATTGAAATTTAAATAAATTTTATTTTTATAAGTAGTTATTTTTCATATATATTGTTAATTATCTTTTTTTCAGAACAGCGAAATAAAAAATATGTACCCAACATGACCTAAAAGAGTCTTTACGGCTCGATCTGGAAGATGCTTGCTCACCCAGTAAAGTATCAGTTTCAGGTCTTATAAATTGCTATTATAATTATATAATAATTATAAAAATTGTAAACCAAGTTTTGTTTTATTTTTTTAAAGTAATATAAATCTTTTAAAAGGAGATATATCTTCCAAAACGGGACAAATGTGTTATTTTGACTAAAACGACGGGACGGCCGTACATGGTAAAAAACGGGATTGTGCCGTTCAAAACGTGATTGTCCCGTTCAAAACGGGACATATGGTCACCCTACATATACCTACATTATTGGAACAGTAGGAAGTGAGACTTACTTTTACCATTCTAAATTTCAACTGAAGATGGACACAATTCTTATTGAAAATCTAAGTAAAGAAAGAGATGACAAGTAGAACTAATTTTTTGGATTTTATTCGTCGTGCTTACTTTTACCATTCTAAATTTCAACTGAAGATGTACACAATTCTTATTGAAAATATAAGTAAAGAAAGAGATGACAAGTAGAACTAATTTTTTGGATTTTATTCGTCGTGCTTAATTGATCGGTACCAAATTTAAGATGGGGCAAAAAATGTAATTTCCATATTATGTAAAACGTCTAACTAAATATAGCTTTTGGCATTCACATTTACTTCAACATGCTGGTCTACGTCTAAAAGCAATATTCCGCTTCGCTCCGTGTTGGTTATCATCGACGGTTAATAGTACGTCTCTAACTTTTAAAGGGTTAGTCAGAACTCCATTAACTGTGGTTTTAATTGTGATGAAGGAGGAGTGGAATTTAATGTTGGACAAAATCTAGTTTTGTTGAATGCATTATATATACAAGTTTTCTATTTTGCATTTCCTCATTTTGGAATCGAAGAGTCTAAAAATATATGCATCTCATAAAGTAAATGTCAACCGAGGCTAAAATTATCGTACTAAATTTAAATTTATTATTAAGTCAACACTAGATAAAAAATATAAACTTATTTGATGTGACCTCTCGCCAATTTCATGTTTATAATAGCAATGAGCTTTAAGTAAAGTATCACTTCCGGTTGACGCTGTTTCAAATTATATACGAGTTTTAAATACCAAATTTGAGAAGTTTTGGATCGTATTTTAATATATTTTTTTAGAAAATCTGTATAGCTTTAAAGTACTATTTCCGGTTTATAAATTTTAGAAAAAATGGAATATGCTATTCTCAATAATATAGAAGTCTTAAATGCCAAATTTGAAAATTTTCGGATTATAATATATATTTCACGAAAATCTGTTCAGAGCTTTAAGTAAAGTATCACTTCCGGTTTATCAATTTTATTCGGAATTTAATATGTTGTTCCCCTTCATATAAAAGTCTTAAATACCAACTTTGAAAAGTTTTGGTGTATATTATAATATATTTTTCACAAAAATCTGTTCAGAGCTTCAAGTAAGGTATCACTTCCGGTTTATGAATTTTAGACAAAATTTAATATGTTGTGTATGTTGTAATAAAAGTCTTAAATACTAAAATTGAAAAGTTTTGGATTATATTTTAATATAGTTTTTTATTAGAAACTGTTTTGGGCTTCACGTAAAGTACTACTTCCGGTTGTCCAATCTTCCCAAAATCTAATCAACGCCAATATAGTCAGTTTGTGAGACGAACCGAGTAAATATGAGTGACAGTGATGGCATTGTACTACTTTACCGACACAAATTAACCAAGATGTTACAAATTACAACCACTTTTCAGTAACCATAACCTGACCACGTGAACCACAAGATAACTATAACCACGTTCGTGGTTAAGTTACGGAGTATACTATAAGTTTGTTATCAAAATCACTACTGACGTAAAGAATAAGAAATTTTTAATTTCTTATTGTTTGCTTTCATTTTTTCTTCGAAAGTGTATGATAAAGAAGTATTGCTATAATAGAAAATTGCTCATATCTTTGAAATGGATAATTTTTATATACTCGTAGGTATCTTATTGTCATAAATTTTTGGAACGGTTCTGAACACTTTTTAAATGAATATGAGGCAGTTTGTTTGTAACAGTTGCTACTCCTAATTGTTGTTGATGGAGCTGCGATGCTAAAGACGCGTACAAACATTATCTAGTTTGTTCAAACTTTGGAATACCAACGCCACTACTGAGCTTCCTAGGTCGGACTCTATATGATAACTCTCATAGTTGAATTCATAGTAAAAGAAAGATTTCACTCCGAAAAAAGTAGAAATCGTTATTATTTTCCTGTTGTTTTGTCGTAGCATCTCAGAAAGGACACAGCGGATATTGTTTCCGCTCATATAGAGTACGCGTATTTTCGGACAGCTGCGGCTTCAGGCTCACTATGTTTTGTTACCTACCAACCTCGTAGATACAGCTGTTAAAATGTCAACATAAAGAAACGTACCAAAGAGTATCAACCTCTTTTATGAAAAAACACTACAAGTTTGGTTTCGAACTGCTGCCAATCCATCAAAATGACGGGTTTCATGCGAGTGCTGGTTGCTGTACATTTTCATATGTCATGTCATCACAGCTTCACACAAACTTCAGTGACAGTCACTTTTTAATATTATGGAGTTGGTTCAGGCCTATACTTTCACGGTAACCAAATCTGGGTAGAGATAAGGCAATTTTTTCTTTTCCCAGTGGGATTCAAACTCGAGATATTCGATATAAGAGTCGGTAGTCGGCACCGCACCATTGCGCTACCTTGGCCGGTCCCTGTAAGATAACTATCATGGATAAATTCATAGCAAAAGAACAATTTCACTTTGCAAAAAGTAAAAATCGTTATTATTGTCCTGTTGTTTTGTCGTAGCATTTCTGAAAGGATATAGCGGACAGTGTTCCCGCATCATATCGAGTGCGCGTATTTTTCGGACAGCTGCGGCTTGAGGCTCGTTTCGCTAGTGTTCGCTAGCCGGATGTCTGTCGACGAAGTTCTTGTTAATTTGTTTTGTTCTCGTTGTGCCGACGTCTGTTGGTGAACTATCGCGCGACACGGCAGTGGCGCCCGGCGCCTCTCACTTGAGGGAAGTATTATCCTCGCCAAGACTAAGGTCGGGCCTTACTTCGCGACAGCCACCATGTCTACAGATGTAATATCTGCGAACGAGGAAATGGAACTTATTTGCGAACTTGGAATGAAATTTTCTTTTGTTGACATATCGGGTGGTAATGATTGCTCTGTTGTCTGAATTTCTCGATAATTTCTAAGAGAGTAAATTGTTGAAATATTGTGGCGTGTTGAATAAATAAAAAAAGATATGAGCCTAAAGATTTTTTTTCTTTATATTTATAAATTTCAACAAACTAAACAATCAAAAATTACGTGTCAATGTCAATATATGATGGCCTATTTAATATTAGGTAAACGATATTTATTTCTGCACTTCTCCTCGTTTACACAATTTTACATTTATTTCGAAAGTTGTTATGTTTAACAATTGACAATGGTTTCATTAAGAGATCAGCAACCATTTGATCTAGTGGACAATACACGCATTTAACTATTTGCTTGTCAATATAATATTTAACAAATTGATATTTCACATTAATATTCTATTTGAAAACTTCTCGTTTTAAATCAAATTTAAGCAAATTTGATTGTCTTCCTAAATTGTTATTGTACTGTCTGGTTCATGACGTTTAATAAACGTTGTAGCCATGATATGCTTCAGATAATGCAATGTATTTAGCTTCTTTTGATGATACAGAAATACATTTCTGCTTTCTACATGCCCAACTTATGACACCGCCATTTAAGAAAAATATGTAACCACTATTAGACTTGCGCGTTTGTCTGTCTTCAGCCCAACTTGCATCAGCATAACCAATAAGTAATTTCTGATTGCTTGTAACATCACTTAATTTTAGTTTCATATCTGCTGTTGAATTCAAATATCTTACAATACGTTTTAGCTGATTTCAATCTTCTTGATCTCAGCGATCCTGCTACGTGTTTTACAATTGTTTTTCATCAATTAATTTTTTTGCCACTTCTGATGCACCTCAGGGCTCCAACATAGGCCCCCTATTATTTATTTTATTCAAAACTGAATTACTGCTTTCTTTTAGCTGCCCCGTACTGGCCTATGCTGATGACATCAAACTGTATTGTAGAATTTCAACACTTTCTGTTATGTTATCTGTGACACTTATCTTACGCGATTAAACTCTATTAAAGATTTAGGCGTTACATTTACTTATAACTTTAATTTCAATGAGCACATTCGTAATACCTGTTCATTAGCTAGTAAAACTTTAGGTTTCATATTACTGCTATTAAATCCTTATACTTTGCATTCGTTATTAGCAGATTAGATTATGCCTTTTTAATTTGGTATCCATTTTATGCCATTCAAAGTGCTCATCTTGATCGTATTCATCGAAGATTTCTAAAATGTTTGTCATTCAAGTTAGATTATATATATCCTGATCGGAATGCTGATCTAAATTCACTCCTTGAGCGCCATTCTTTACCATCCTTATAAGTTCCAGGCGAGAGATCTCTAGCGCACGTCTCCTATGGTTACTTCTCTACAACAACGTCAATGCACCATATTTACTCTCTCGTGTACCATTCCATGTACCCAGGCTTGCTTCTAGATATGATCGAACCTTTCATCTCCCTACTGCTCGTACCGATGTTTTGCAGCGCTCACCAATCCACTTGATGTGTCTGAATGCCGATTTAATTTATAATGATGTATTTGCTTAAATTTGCTTTTTTGTACCTTATGAGCCTAGTATATTTAATTATATTTTTATTCTTTTTATTATTATTTATATTGTTATTACTTTTTCATATTATTTTTACCCTGTAATTGGAGTACTGTTGGGTAATAAAGTTGTTATTATTATTTGGTTTTGAAACTTTCTGTGCCAAAATATTAACACTTGCTAAAGTCAACATCCAATTAATTTTTATATTGAACATTATCTGCTAATAACTCTGATGATTCATTTTTGTCATAATTTTCTTCCATTGTGTTTTTGCTGCTTTTGCAGTCTGATGCAATCTGCTTGATGTAACTAGACTGTCACAATTCAAAATTATTATCATTGTCTTTTGATACTTCAATGCTCAAATTGTGCTTGATTGGGTCAAGATTTTGCATTCAAAATATGCTGATAGTATATGTCTTCAATTACTTTACCAGCTACGTTAACAATGATGTCATTTACATAAATGAGAACGTAACACGAGTTATCGTTGATCTTCTTTGAATAAATAGATTGATCTGCTTGATTTTGTTTTAAACCAGCATTTATAAAAACATTATGAATTGCTTCATTCCATGCTGTCTTGCAGCTTGCTTAAGACCATAAATACTTTTCTTTAGTAGACAAAATTTTGATGTATCTCCTTCGTGAAAATCTGCTGGTGGCTGCTTCATGTATATTGTTTCACTAAGTTAACCATTAAGAAATGTGGCCTTTGCATCAAAATGAAACACCAATAATTTTTCTTTAGCTGCTACTGATAACAATAAACGCATTGTTGTTTGACGTACGACAGATAAAAATGTATTGTCATAGTCTTCGCCGTATTTTTTTGAAAATGCTACCACACGTACTTTGAATCGTTGAATGCTACTATCTGCATTGGTTTTGACTTTGTAAACCCATTTGCTCCCAATTGCTTTTCTGTCCCTGGGTAACTCTGCTAACTACCAAATGCTATTCTTTTAAGCGATTCCATTTCGTCTTTCATTGCACTCAACCACTACACTTTTTCTTTACCTGAAATTGCTTCATTTTAAGTTTTTAGTTCAACTATTTTACTATTCGCAATGAAAATTTATTCTTTAAAATTTAATCTTTATGGTGGTATTCCTTTAGTTGATCGCTGAGAAACACAAATTTGAGTTATTTATTCTTGTACATTTTCAAATTGCTCCTCCTTAATTAATTCATCGTTTTGATTTTCCATTTCTTTATTTAAATATAAATAAAACTTTATTGACCAGAGTCAATGGCGGGATTTATCCAAAGGCTGCTTCATCACTAAGCCACTACATTTAAATACAAATATGCCAAAAGAGCAGATAATAATAATAATAATAATAATAATAATAATAATTTATTGAAAAAGAAAACTTAATTTAAATAAAATAAATTTTTAACATTTACGGATTGATTTTCATTATTTTTTGTTTGTTCTTTATTTTGACTAAGTTTGATATCTATCTATATATCTCTTTTATCTTGAACTGAAGTGTAAGATTTAACTTTATGCGCCTCATAACTGAATCTGACATCACGACTGACAATAACCTTTTTAGTCGATGAATTGTAGCACCGATATGCTTTAGACTTTAGATTCATTGTCATAACCAAGAAATATCATTTCGATGCTTCTGTTATCAAGCTTTTGTCTTCTTTCTTTAGGAACATAAACAAAACAATTTTGGGCAAAAAAATTGAAAATTCTTTATATATGTTTTTCATTATCCAAAGTTCAAATGGTGTCACATATATTGAATGGGTTAGTATTCGATTTTGGACGTAATTAGTCTTACTAATTGCTTCTCCCCAAAAAGTATTTGGCAGATTAGGATCAATTATTATACATCGCGTCATTTCCATGAGTGTTCTATTTTTTAAAATATAACTAAGCGGCTGGTAACAGATGAGAATAGGTGTACACAGGAATGCAGTCAAGTTTTTTTTAAATGTATTTATTTATTGACGAACATCGACGTTTCGTCGCCAAATGCGACTTCTTCAGGATGGAGTCAATTAGTTAATAAACTTAAAAATGAATAGCCGTTGGTTATTAATTTTGATGTATCCACCAACGGCTATTAATTTTTCATTTAATTACTAATTGACTCCATCCTGAAGAAGTCGCATTTGGCGACGAAACGTCGATGTTCGTCAATAAATAAATAAATTTCAAAAAAAACTTGACTGTATTCTTGTGTACATACCTGTTCCATTTTTTCACATTCACGACATGAGACGTTGCTCTAACCATTGAGCCACCGAAACTACAATAAAATGAAGATTAAATATTGGGATAGAATAGAATTCACTAATCCAAAAATAAGGATTAGCGTAAACATTTTTGTGAATCGTTAATTTTTATTAATCTAAATACGTATCTACATATTAACTTATGCTGGAAACTGTGTTGAATTCCTTTTGTAATGTTTTATTTATGTTATAAATGACGATTAAATGTTAGCGCTGAAAATTGGAATATTAAAACACATTTATCACCCAAACCGGTATATACAGTATTAATACAAAAATAATAACAAATCTAGATGACCGTCGCCTGGCCGAACCCGGTCACGCGGAATCCTCCTTCACGCCGTGATTATTTCTGTAAAAGAATTAACACATGAGAAATACTCAGTGAGGAGGCAATCATTTACAAAAGGTTCAGGCATTCACACACCGTACACACATGTTGGCAACTACGGGCAGTACCGCTAGTTACTACGGAACCTCTGCCGCTTCGGTGGTGATCCGGAGACAATCCTCTTAACCAACTGGATCAGATCACTACAGCCCTAACTGCTGCTACGCTGGCGACCACAGAATGTGGGTCACTACAGCCTTCCCTGCTGCTACGCTGGCGACCCTCGGGTTCACACGAGCGGCCACTACGGAACCACTGCCGCTTCGGTGGTGATCCGGAGACATTCCTCTTAATCAACTGGATCAGATCACTACAGCCCTAACTGCTGCTACCGTTGGCAACCACAGATGCGGGTCACTACAGTCTTCCTTGCTGCTACCGTTGGCGACCCTCGGGTACAAACGATGCGGCCACTACAGTACATCGTACTGCTCACACGCACTGAAATAAAATACGTGAATACCAGTATCATTAAATGTAGCTCTTATCCAACAGCATCGGTTACGTACCTAAATAGCTAATTAGAGACAAAACATAATAAATTTAATAAAAATAATCTTACGCAAAATAATATCTGTGACATTTACTTTTTTCTTTTTAAAACGTTGCTAATATTATTTTGAAATGATTAGTTCTTTTATAGTTACCTACATTTGAATAACTGCGTTTTGTTTGTTTAAAGGGTAGGCTCTTTGTTATGAAATTATCTATAGATAATTTCATAAATTTTACCATAAAATATATAGAAACAATATTAATGCAAATCTATACAAAATTTAATAATCTTTAATTTTTATGATAACATTAATCTCGAAAAAACATTTAAAGGTATTTTTCGAAGAAAAACTATTTTGAGCTTCTAGTAAAGTGCCATTTCCGGTTATCCGATTTTCACCAAAATCTAATGGGCTCTTTCCATTACAGAAAAAGTTCGAAATACAAGGTTTCAAAATTTTCTGAATGATAGTATTTGAGTTAGAGTGGAAGATCCACACATATATACATACACACACACACACACACACACACACACACACACACACACACACACTCACATACACCCATAGCCACATACACACAGACATCATCGTAAAAATGTTAAAATTGGATTCTAGGGACCTTAAAACGTGGTAATTTACCAAAATCTCGATATGCGATTTTTAGCACGATCCCTATACCTCCCTTACCAAGGGTAGCGGGAGATAAAAATGGAGGTTTGTATTTTAGTAAAATAATTACAGGTTGCTGTTTAAAACAATAAAAGTTGATAGTCGTATCTTGTAAACCTGACTTTAAATTAAAATATCTATATCCCTTTGTAGTCACTCCTGCCTTTCTATATAGAATAGAATATAACCTTTCCATATAAGATTGAAGTCCTTGTAGATTATTCCATTGGCTAAAATATAAAGTTACCGAAATCGACAGTTATATAGGTGAATATAAATTTAGGTTCTCAAACATGACAGGTAACGGGTGAAATTGTGTCCACTTTCGTTTAATAACTACAACGTTCGGTGGTTTGAAACAACGTTTAATGTGGTCGATAATATTCGTTACCCCCCTACACTCACCCTATTCGGCCTGTGCCACACAAACACGGCACATGAACTGATTAATATTGGATGATTAATTGGAGTAATTATAAATTCAACGCCTGCTAAATACAACACAACCGCTCATGTTTCTCTCATACACTTAACTCAATAATTTTTCATAAAAAACTCACAGTCTGGGTGGTTTTAATTTTTGTTCCCCTCTTTCATATTAGTACATTTTTCATCGTCAAAGTAATTTAAAATATAAAGTTAATCATAAATAAAATTTTAGTTAAAAATGTTATGATTGTGGTTTATGCTAAAAAATAACCGAATAATCGAAAAAAAATCTAAATTTATATTTTATAACATGAGTTTTTTCTTGTAATTTATTTTGGCGATATAAAGGTGTGACTGATGACATTTCTAAGAAATTTTGTATAAGTGTACTGTTAATAGGAAACAGATTTTCTGCCATTTACGCGTTGTCAACTTATACGTGTTAGTTTTATTACCTTTTTTATATATTTACAGGTTTCTATTATATCTCACATCCCAAATTTTCAAGTATTGTTTATAAATTCATGTCTGGTTTAAATTAAATAAAAAAAAGTAACAACATTAGATTTGTGAAACAGCTCAGGCGATACAAAATTGAGGATAACAAACTCCTGGATTTATCGTTATGGTTTGAACAAACCTCATTGACTAATTTGTTTTCAATGTAATATGAGTACTTGTGACATTAAAATATTTCCGATACTATCTAGTGAATGATAATATGACAACTTAAATTTTATGTTGATCACAAAACAAATAAAAGTATCTGCTGCGTTAATGTGAACAAAATCAAATGGAATAATTTTCATTATTATTGGTAAACAAATTGTTCTCCAAGAATATGCAAGATGTGAGTACAGAGATAGGAGAGATTGGCAAAGACTGTTTTAAAAGATCTATCTTTTCGAGATTGTTTTCTTTTCTACAGACTTGTAATCTTGTGACGTCAATTTTATGTCTGCATTCGTTTACCTAATGTATTATTGAGCTTTAGCTAGACAAATTAATTATTTTTTTAAAAAAAAGTAGATCACATACAGGATGTTGCCAGTGAGGTGCGAACATAGAGATTTAACATGGGAATTTAGTTTTTTCCAATTTCCTGCTCTCCTGTTCATTCTACGGAAAAAATAGCAGTTATACAGAATTAAAAGTTGTATACAGAACAGTTTTTACATGGTTTATTATGTTTCTAGTTTCTTCGTAAATTAAAAAGAAATTTTGGTGTATTAGTAACAGTAGCCATGACACTCATTTTCTCTTTTCTAGTTTTCATAAATTATTTATAAATGTCAAACACCAATTTGACATATGTAAAATAAATTCTGTATTCATTTGTAACTATTTCCATCATAATATTACTTTATAACGAAGATACGTTCCTCATTCGAATAAACATTCATTATTTAATTTATTTCTTTTCTATGTCAAATTGACGTTTGACGCAGAGGCGCGCCGTCACAGGGTGCGATGTGTGCGTCGCACACGGGCGACACTTGGTCAGGGGCGACACGGCGAGCAAAATTGTAATAAGACTTAAGTTTTTTAATTTAATATGCTCGTTTTTCGAGGCTCACATTGGGATCAAGTAAACTATAAGAGACACGAAGTCGATTAAATTAAGGCAAAGTTGACCCATTAGTAGACTATTTTAAAGATGTTTTTGTTTTTCCCGAAAAATGCATAGGTATACAAATGGTTACTGTACAAAACTCCAAATGGCGTGATTTAGTACCTCGTTTAGTACTAGAAACGTCGAAGAGACGTGTCTTAATCTTGGGGGCCGTTGTTAAAAAAATCAAAACCCGGCACGAACGCGGGACCGTTGTTGAATAGCTTACTAAGGTTGCTTTTTTATTACTCTAAAAAGAACAACAATAACCTCACCTAACGCATAATACTTCGCCCGCATTTTCCAAGTCTGAGTTTGGGTGTTAGGTTGGGTAATGTTGGGGTATATTTAGGGAAATTTCGAAAACCATGTCAATTTGAGATCTTAATATTTTGGATACAGTCCCGCGTTCGGTACTCTAGCCACTTTCGTTTATATTCACAAATAACTTCCAAATATGATATTATATAGAATTTTGGTTTGCACGTCTTTAAGGACGCTTTTTATTTTCCTTCAAACAACGATGCATAAATTTTTTATCACTGTTAGATTTCAAGTAATAGGGTCCAATTTATAATTTCCATAGTCGCGAAATTGTACCATTGAAAGAGAGTTTATTTTAGCTTTCCAACGATGTATCTATGTTTTAAGCAGAAAATGCAAGAATTATTAATTTTATAGGCTAAAAACAATTATTATGGTTTATTTAAAACATACGGTAACTATGAAAAAGTACACAGGCTGTTCAAGTTACCGTGTTGCCCCATTAGAAGACCATTTTAGTGGTGTCGTTTTCTGAGAAAAAATCCGTAGGCAATTAGATATAGGCAAAAATGTAAATTTTGCAGTTTTTTTGTGAATACATACTTTTCAAATATGAAATAGTACTAGATTTTAGTTTGCACCTTTTTAGGCCACTTTTTTATGTTCTTTCGAATGGCGATGCTTATTTTTTTTGTAAATTGGCACACGGGCGACACAATGGTACGGCGCGCACCTAGTTTGACGTATATAAATGTCATGACTATAGCTAGTAATAAACCGAAATTAAGAAATTTCTTTTTATAATGTGAAGAAACTATAGAAATATAATGAAAAATGTTTTCTATACAATGTTTAATTCTGTACAACTTTGCATCCTACTGTTTTTGTCGTAAAATGCACAGGAGAGCAGGAAATTGTAAAAAACTAAAATTCCCTGCTAAATCCGTATGTTCGCACCTGAGCGTCAACACCCTGTACATCTTTGTATAGCTGCATATGTTTTATGAACAGCTGTAAGTGGGATTCTAACAAAAAAGAAATTAAGATACTTAAGACTTAAGTGTAATACCTTTTAATATGTATAACTCGCCAAAATCAATTTTGTTTCCTTTTTGTTTTAGTGTCTTTTTTATACATTTCTTAATCTAATCCGTATGCAACGGTACAGGAAATACAAATACGAGTATTCAAATGTTTGCAGTGTCTAAATGACAGATAGTACTGTTAATTTGTTTTTCTAAAATTCATAAATAAGTTATTAGAATTGAAATCGTAAATAAATCTGTAAAATTAGTTTTTACTTGACTTCTGTACTGTATAAGATTTGATATGGTGGAAAAAGTTTTTTATGAGTAACAAATAATATTGACAAATTTCTTTTATCTCAACCCAATGTAACAACAGTTGTATATTAGTCGGGAAACTAATAATTAACAGAGTTCCAATTTACTACAAACTAAGAAAGTGTGATGTTAAAATCAAATGGAAAGTTCAAAACAATAATTTAGTTCTACATCATCTTGCAAGTTGTCTACAACTATTAGTAGTTGTGGTTTGGAATTTATCAAGTACAATTTGTATTCCTAAGTTATTAATACCGTCTTTAATTGCTCACATACACAAGTGACCTAGTATGTATACGTCTATATTTACATGTAGGTACAATAAAATTTTCGGAAACCAAGTATAAACAATTAAAAGTGTAATTCTTAAATATATATTAAAAAAATAACTGATGTGGCCAAGTATAGTCAAAATATAATGTAGTTTCAAATTATACACGTGTTTTAAGTACCAAATTAGAGAAGTTTTGGAATATGTTTTAATATATTTTTTCAAGAAAATCTGTTTATAGCTTTCTGTAAAGTAGTTCCGGTTTATCAATTTTAGCTTTGGATTGTATCAATTTATTTTTCACAAATCTGTTCAGAGCTTCAAGTAAAGTATCACTTCCGATTTATCAAATTTAGAAAAAATGTAACATGTCATTCTTATTAATATAAAAGTCTTAAATACCAAATTTGAAAAGTTTTCGATTGTATCAATATATTTTTCACGAAAATCTGTTCAGAGCTTCAAATAAAATATTACTTCCGGTTTATCAATTGTATCCAAAATCTAATATGTTATTCCCCTTCATATAAAAGTCGTAAATACTAAATTTGGCAAGTTTTGTAGTATATCATAATATATTTTTCACGAGAATCTGTTCAGAGCCTCAATTAAAGTATAACTTCTGGTTGATTAATTTTAGCCAAAATCTAATATGTTGTTTCCCATGATATAAAAGTCTTAAATACTAAAATTGAAAAGTTTTGGATTATATTTTAATATAGTTTTTCATTAAAAACTGTTATGGGCTTCAAGTAAAGTATCACTTTCATTTATTTTAATTTTTGTAAGTACATGTTTTAATTTTAAATACAGTCGGTTCTTCACAATCTTGATATTTTTATTTTAATGCTAATTTTAAAATCTACGAGTTGAAGTTTATTATAAAGCAAGCTGTATTGTTGTAAATATCAAATTATTTATTTTTATCACAAAACGGAAATTTGGTTCTCAGGTTTTTTAATTTTAAATGAATACAGAACAATATACCGAAATTAGAAGTTTAGTTTAATATTGTGATTTTGAGAACTATGAAGAGATATGAGGTCAGTTAGTTTTGGCAGACGTTCTTGTCTCAGTATATTATTTCATTCGTGCATGAGTTTCTAGAAATTGGCCAAATATTAAATTTTGATTTTGTAAATAACTTAGTATATTTTTGCTGAATAATTATTTGATAATATTAATGAAATTATTAATATTAATAAAGTGTTTAGGTAATCACTCGTCAATTAATTAGTGAACCGTCGCAACAACGCTTCATTTTCAGTATTGTCGTATTTTTCAAGCAGTGCAGACAGATAGTGAGTGAAATGTTGATGTAGGTAAAACAATCAGTGAGTTTAATTTTTTTATTTTTAATAAAAACATCTTTACTTTCTCTCGAATAGCCAGTAACCATATCTATTTTTATAATACTTTTAGATTTTGGGTTATGATTTTGGGTAGAGAAGTGTCATCACTGAAAAGAAATTTCTTCCTGATTTTCTACGGTGTATATTTGTTTTGTTTTATACAATACCATACTTAGGCACATAAATTTGTTGTTTACATATGCAACTAAACGAATAAACAAATCACCCCTATGTTGAACAAATTATTTGGGGTTTTCAAAATAAATCAATTTGCTCGCGTTTCCTACACATTTCTGCGCATGTTGGGTTAGTTATTAGGGATGTTGTGTAGGGAAACCAACACAGAGCGAAGCGGACTGAATGGTTTCTAACCGGTCCGCAGTGTGGCCGTTAATATATAAAATTATTGATTTTAAAGTAGATTAGTGCCAAAAGTCATTATTTGGCGTTCTGTATAAAAATTGGTACCAAATCGGGGAGTAGAATCCAAAAATATATTGGGTTCTAATAATATTCACATCCTTCCGGGGAAAATGTATCTAGTATGAAACTTGGATGCGTTAAATCTTATTTTCCATTATACTCGAAGGTATTTTCTTGAATAAAATTTATATATATACCGTGTGTCTATTTTAAAGGTGTACATAGGAGATTAACATGGGAAATCTGGATGCGTTAAATCCTATTTTCCATTATACTCGAAGGTATTTTTCTGAATAAAATTTATTTCACTTTAGGAATTATCTATATGTATACCTATATACCGTGTGTCCCAAGCAAACCTTGACATAGGCGTTTAACATGGGAAAACTGATTAAATTAAATAAAATTAAGCCATGATATTTAACATGATAATAGTACATTACATCGTGTACCTTATTTAATATTAATTATATTATTATCATTCCGTAAATTAGAGAAAATTATAAATATCTGTCAATAAATATTTGTTTCAATATTTTATTACATAATATGAAAATAATTGCAATTGTCATTGTAGGTCAATGGTTAGCATAGCTGACTGTGGAATAAGATGACGTTTAGAGGTTGGGGTTCGAATCTCCGTCAACACAGTTTTGCTATTATTTTTTTATTTATGAATTAATTGCGAATTATATTAAAGATATTATGTATTATATTAATATGGATATCAATGTTTTGATTATTGTAATCAATTCATTGTTATAACCAAGTACATAATACAAAATAATGGGTTTTGAACAATGACAAAAATTGATTACAATAATGAAAACATTGATATAATAAAAATGCATTATATTTTCTTTTAATCTTAATAAAACATGATTGAGATAAAATGAATACGTGTATGTTTTGTGTTTTTACTGTAAAAGTAGGTGCTTTTGTGTCATACTGATAATTACTACTTCCATTGAAATTAGTATTATAGATAGAAACTTATTTGTAATTATTTAACTAATTCATCCATATTAATACAGTACATATCTTTAATATAATTCGCAATTAATTCATAAATAAAAAAATAATAAAAAAACTGTCTTGACGGAGATTTGAACCCCAACCTCTAAACGTCACCTCATTCCATAGTCAGCTATGCTAACTATTGACCTACAATGACAATTGCAATTATTTTGATATTACGTAATAAAATATTGAAACAAATATTTATTGACAGATATTTATAATTTTCTCTGATTTACGCAATGATAATAATGTAATTAATATTAAATAAGGTACATGGGAAATTAGTTTTTTGAAATTTCCTGCTCGCCTAATTATATTAAGCAAAAATGCGTCAAATAAAAGTTTTAGGGTATAAAATTCTACATGTAAAACAATAAACAGAATTACCTTTGCATGCTTTATAACGATAGAAATTAAATATGAAAATGTGAAAAATTACGTTAAAAATATCGACAGCCATGGAATTGAACAAAAAATAAATAAATGCTTGACGTTTTATCTGTCAGCTGATCTGTCACAACGTAAGTTAACTTATTTGACGTTTCTGACAATTTGATTTGAACAAATATCGTTAATTATGGCAATAATAGAAATAAAATTAATAAATACAGTTAAGAAAATACAGTTTTGTTTAAACAATATCAAAAATTCAACATTGCGTAACAAAATTATGTATGATGCTGTTATGTACTCTCAACTCATTTCCAATACATCTATACCTTAGTACTACAGAAGGGGTCTACACTTATCATTCCTAACACTCTTTCTTAGAGTAACGCATGTTCTGCTCGTCCTATATTCTGATTACGCGGCTCACGTGTATTTTTTGAAGACACATTAGCATTCTTTTCAAATTTTGTCACGAATTTAGCTCTTCATTCATATAAATGTTCATTTTTTAATCATTTCAGATAATAAAACAAGAGATAAAATCAAATTGTCAAAAACGTTAAATAAGTTAAGTTACGTTGTGACAAAGTTGTGACAGATAAAACGTCAAGCATTTATTTATTTGTTCAATTCCATGGCTGGCGATATTTTCAACGTAATTTTCGATATTTACAATGCATGGAAAGGTAATTCTGTTTATTGATTTAAAAGCAGAATATTATGCTCTAAAACTTTTATTTGACGCATTTTTGCGTAAAATTATTAGGCGAGCAGGAAATTGCAAAAAAACTGATTTCCCATGTTAATCTCCTATGTACACCTTTAAGACAGACACACGGTATATTAACCAGAAAAGTATAATGTAAAATAGGTTTAACTTTTTTTTAGGTATGCCCGCGAAACCTTGCTGAACTACAAATAATGACACAATAGATTTACGAGTTTATAGATTGTACAACCATATAAATGAATTGTTAACAAGTAATTACAATACAAAACAGATTTAATAGGTATTCTTGTTAGACACAACACCTTGAATTGTCACCTGAACGAATGCGATAGCAGCTAGCAGTGGCTGGTGTTTTTGCTCGGTAGGTAACCAATGATTTCCCATAGCATCGGTAATATTTCCTTGCTATCAGTCGCAAGCATCCGCCGGCGTCATTGGCAGTGCGATCGAAGCCATTGTCTGCAGCCGTAGCCGTCTCTTTATCTGCTTGTCGTCATTTTCGCCTTTGTTCGTAAATTAAGGAGCGATTCTGTGCACTTCATGCCAGTCGCGGCGGCGGCGGTCGCCCGCTAATTTCATTACACTGGCTCCTGGCTCCGCTGCAACTTCACTCCGGTGAGTCCGATCTAACCATTTGAGGTGTAACTATTCACTCCAAAGAACTTCAGTTCACTGCCGGAAATAGACTGTATGATGCTGGATTCAAATGTTTTCAATATGGACCATAGATCGATTACAAAGAAACTCTTCTTTTGTTTCTTTTCGAATTGCTATTTCGGATTAAGTGATAAATCTCATCCATATTCATTCACTTTTTCAACTTTGATGTTTTTGGCTATTTTGTTTACAGTCAGTGAATGTTTTAATGTACAGCCAACATAGTGTTTAATTTTAACAATAAACAAATTTATTTAGGAATAATTTTAATTTGTTTATTTTTTATACATGATGGTGTGTCAAGTCACGAATCTGGGGAACCGGATTCGATCTCGACCGGCGCCAGATAGGGGCTGTCCTTAAATTACGTAACGCAAAATTAGGAAATTTTTGATACCCCCTCCCCCCTTTGTAACGCACCCGTAACGCAAACATGAACCCCCCCTCATATACTACGTAACGCAGTACTTGACCCCCCCCCCATTTTTTTACTGGATATAAAAGTATATGGCCTCCTTAATATTCAGTTAAAATTTGAAACAGAAACTATTTAAATTAATGTATATAAGGATGAAAAATAACAGAACAGAACAGGAACTATTTAAATTAATGTACATAAAGATGAAAAATAATGTACTACTCTTGCCCTACGGCTTGTCACCCCAATTTCTTTACTGGATAAAAAAATATATGGCCTCCTTAATATTCAGTTAAAATTTGAAACAGAAACTATTTAAATTAATGTACATAAAGATAAAAAATAATGTACTACTCTTGCCCAACGGCTTGTCACCCCAAATTTTTTACTGTATATAAAAGTATATGGCCTCCTTAATATTCAGTTAAAATTTGAAACAGAAATTAATTAAATTAATGTACATAAAGATGAAAAAATAACAGCACAGAAATTAAAAGCATATGCATTTCCATATGCTTTTAACAAACTATTGAAAAGTTTTTCCTTATCAATACTACTTGAATTCATGTTTTAATATGAATTGCATTGCACGAATGAAAGACCACTGGCCCGAATTTGAACTGTGCCGGACATATTATGTTGACTGTTATTGAAAACAAACGACTGCCTCCATATACGAATTAGCACCGCGAAATTTGAATGTTTCAAAACTATTAAAGCAAATTTAGCAATATTTTTTATATTTTATCGTTACGTAACGCACACATTAAACCTCCCCCACCCCCTCGTAACACTGCGTAACGCTACTCTTGACCCCCACTCCCCCTTGAAGCGTTACGTAATTTAAGGACAGCCCCATATTTCGAATTTAAAGTGGCACAAAATTGACCCCCTGAGGTGTAGTCTCCACGCCAGCAATGAGTGCCCGTGAGGTGCAAATATTTCATCATTACCGATATCTGTGTACAAAGCAGATTGGCAAACCTTCGGGCAAACCTAGCAATGGGTAATAAGCCGTGATGTTATATTTATTTATTTTTATTTTATTTCTACATCATACAACGGTAATATATTCATTCTTCTTTTCTAGAAAATAAAATGATTCCGAGAGATTGGTTGGAAGTGTTAAAAAAATAATCTCTTTCCCAAACTACTTAATGGATTTTTTGCATAGTATATTTTAAAAATCAACATAATTAGGTTTTGATAAGATACTTTGAGAATATTATTTGTGCTGTGTTTGAATATAACATAAAATTCCGTCAGCGATTCAGATACTGGAACAGACAGACACACGTCGATTCAGCTATATTAATATCGAACAGTGATTAAATTTATGCTATTATAGCTAAATATGAGAAATCGGATGTCTAAGTATAGTTTATTTTTGTTAAACTTGAGAGATCAATATAAAGCGATTAAACGCCCCTTGATTTTACAATCAGGAAGAAATCTCTTAGCTCCAATGTCACAAATGGCTTTAAGTCTGCAAAATTTGGGCAAATACCCGGTGGATGCTATGAAAATTGTTCTCTTTTCACGGCATAATCGAGGTTCAAGTATATATAATGACACACACCGCCTAACGGCGAATGGAAAGGTACGAGCCTGTATGAACCTAGTGAAACCAATGACTGCGACCTCTTATGGCCTATAGCTTTGAATATATAATACCAGTAGGTATATATTCAAAGCCTATAGTATAGTTTCGTTTAGTTTAGAATTGATACTGTTCATAGTAGCGCGCGTAAGGTTATGATCTACAATTTTTTATTTATTCGAACTTCTACTCTTGGTTTCGCGAAATTTCAGCTACCCGTGTTCATTTTATGTACTACATAAGTAGATGCAAACTGTAAACCACCCATTACGCTCATATCGTAATGATAATTATGTTAACTGTATTAATATTGAAATTGAATCCTTAATAGGTACATAAAATTTTGCCAAATTGATTTTTTCTTCTTCTAACGAAACGTACGGATGGTTTATTTTTTTCTAAAGTTTAAGTTATAGTGATATTTACGAGCCTTTGATTACAGTCCAAATTTCATCTATTTTATTTATTTGTTGTTCCATCTTGATAGTTCATGATACCGCTGAAAACATCTTAGTTAAGAAATATTTATTATAATTTGCGGAAGTAGGTATACATATACACCGTTAAGAATAAAGGGTTAAAATGATATACACCTGTTGTGTGATGATGCAGAATGTATTATTTATTTATTTATTTATTTATTTAAATGGCGATCGATTTCGGACGATAGTCCATCATCAGGCCGTCGCTAAAAAATATATTACATTTTTGTTATTAACATTATATATATATATATATATATATATATATATATATATATATATATATATATATATATATATACTGGGTGTTCACTTTAAGTGTTTCACTATTGCTATCTCGAGAACCGTAAAGTATCATTCACAACAAAAAAAATTAAGGTAGCGGTAGAATTAGTGGCAGTGGTAGTGGCCTGGGTAAAAGATTGAATGCGTTATAGCAAACGTATTCGTTCACATCGAAAAATTAAGGAAATTAGTAGTAGCGTAGCGGCAATGGCAGCGATAGGAGTTTGGAAACTCCAAACTTCTACGTTGCCACTATGCTACCGCTTAATTTTTTTGACAGTTTTGACGTTTATTGATATCTGATTTCATCAGATAAAATGAGCAATAGAAAAAGAATCATTTTGTGGTGTGTCTCAGATGTTGCGCTATGTAAACAAACATACTTATTAATAAACTTTGCACAATTAAAAGTGAACACATCACTTACCATTTTCGCTTATTTCAAAGGCAATTTGTGCCCACACATTTACTTTATTTGAAATAGTTTTAAATTCCCTTCATCTCTTCGCTTATCTCACACAATGGAGTGCTTGTGGATAAGTGTAATTAATAAGTCATCATCTATGTCAATTGCTTTTTGCGCAAAAATAAAATGACAGCTTTAACTGTCAGCCTTGCACAATAGTAATAAATAATAAAAATTCCTAGAAACTATAATTTCAATAATTTTTCATTGTGAACGGATATAATTTTTACTATAAATTTCTAACGCTACCGACGCCACTAATTCTTACACTACCGCTAATTTTTTTTATTCTGAATGGGCCTTAAGAGATACGAAGTCGGTTAAATTAGCAAACAATTTCTATATTATAAGACTATTAAAATGAGCATTACAAAAATTTATTTCAACCAGTGGTTCTCAAAATACAGAATTCAATTTTTTAATTTTAAATGAGAACCTACTTTTTTTATTCGCCTATTCGATTCAGCATTTTTTTGTGAATACAACGATATAAAATGTTTATACCCTTACATAACGAAAAAAAACGAGAAAAATGCAAAAGAAAAATTATTATTTTCATATCTATTTCTACATGTAATCAGAGTGCCATGACAAAAACAATTGAATATTTTGTTTTCATCATTATTTGGGCGATTTAGATGCTTTAAAAAATATTATAAAAATTGTTCAAAATTATTGCCATGCTGATTTATACATAATTCCAGCCTTCTGAACATATTACTTCTTACTTTTCTTAAATTTCGGCCGTCTATGTGGGAAATAATATTTTCGATTGCATATTAATTTTTTCTTCGTGCGTAAAATTCATTTTAACACAAAAGAAAAGAAGAAAATTCATAAACGAACTAGTTTGACATGTGATACAAAACAAAATATTCAAGTGTTTATGTCATGGCACTCTGATTACATGTAGAAATAAATATGAAAATTAATTTTAGAAAAAAGTGTAAATTAATTAGAAGCTGCATTTAATAAGTCCGACAAATGCCCTCTTGCACAGCTTATGGTTAAATTTTAAGTATTGGTTAAATTGATAATGTCATATCGAAACGAAATGTCAAATGGGTTATTGAATATTACTGTCAAAATTTTTGTTATACTGTAGTTAGGACTTTAACTACAGGCGTACAAATGCTCATAAGTGAGGTAAAATAAATAAATATTACCCATTGCTGGGTTTGCCAATCTGCTTTCTACGCAGATATCGGTATTGATGATGACATATTCGTACCGTGCGGGCGTTTACCAGGCGTCACCGCACAGACACTCATTGCTGGCGTGGAGAGTGCACTACAGGGGTCATTTTATGCCATTAAAATTTGAAATATTTGGCGTTTGTCAGGATCGAACCCGGTTCCCCAGATTCGCGACCAGACACTCAGGCACGCGGCCACGAGTAAAATAAGGGTTACAATTTTTAGCTATTTACATAGTGCCATAAGCAAGAAGAACAAATTTACCATCACAGAAAAAAATCAATGGAACAATATTGACAGTTAAATATCAATTAATAAACTTTTATTTGTCAAAGTAAAAGGTACATTTTTTCGGTGTCAGAAATCTTTCTTCTTCTATTAGTAGTAGCTCAATGTTTGTTTTTTTTGCGTCAAAAATCTGAATATTCTTACAAAACATTTAGAGTTGGAAGCGCTGGTAGGAAGATTTATGGAGTGGGGATAAATTCAAAATTTTACTAGTCGATTATCGCGCTCGCATTTTTGACTCATTTGTGAATGTTTAGTTAGGTTGTGCTCAAAACGGTTCATTTAAAATGGAAGACAACAGTAAAAAAGTTATTTATTATAATGGACAATATATTTTTAATAATTTTAACGTCCGACTGGTATGTTATTATTATCATAACACACTTGCTTTCAGGGTAGTTATTTACTAAATAATACCCTAGAGCGTGTTATGAGTTGTTGCTATGGTAATGTTGTAAATAAATATATAATGATACTGGAATAAAACCTAAAAAAACAAGCAAATGCATTCATAGCCTACCTACTCAGCAAATTTAATTACAACTTTCTGATCCGTAATTCGTAGAATATTAAATATTATAGTCGGACGTTAAACGTTAAACGCACCACGGGAGTTAAAAGGACAATAACACCCTTGATACGTTAATTACTATAACATCCGACTGGTATGTTATTATCATCATAACAACCCTGCCATCAGGGTTGTTATATTCCAAATAACACCATATAGCGTGTTATGAGTTGTTGCTATGGTAATGTTGTCAATAAAATAATATTGATACTGGGATAAAGTCTGAAAAACAAGCAGAAGCATTCATAGCCTACCTACTCCATAAATTTTATTAAAACTTTCTGATCCGTCATCCGTAGAATATTAAAATTATAGTCGGACGTTAAAAGTTCAACGCACCACGGGAGTTAAACGGACAATAACGCCTTCGGTCAACGTACGCATCTCGGGCCAGAGGCCCTCAAAAAGTACACTGTTGACCTCAGGCATACGTTAATTTCTATAAGATAATAATTATTATAATCTAATCTATAATTTATTCTTCATTTTCAATCGGTATTATTTACTTTGAAGATCCATAATAAACATACAATGTTATCTTTAGTTGCTAACTAAAATAGTAACACATAAACCTCTGTTATATTTATTTATTACTTGACAGTCATTGGTACTAAACCTACTAAGCGTTCTACTGTCTTATTCTAGTAGGAATATTTCTGACTCTGATAGGACGTATCTAAACAGTACGACTATTTGAATTGTTTGTTTTGTCTTGCATGCCACTCTGTGAAAGCTTTACCGGTTTCAGGATATTAAGTATATTGTACTGTTTATAATAGTATTTTGAAAGTAACATTCATGATGGCATTTCAAAAAATTATATTTATTAATAATGTCTTCTTTTTCTGAAACCGATCCGATAAACTACTGTTACTTCGATTTACTAAGTTGTGGAGTAATTTTCCAAATGATTAGCAATTAGATGGTTAATGCGAGTACCTGGTCGAAATATATTCATTACACAGTAATTAAGGCACAAAAACAAGTTAACAATCAGGTAAACTCAATAATTCTTCAGTGATTTGTATCGGAGAGTTGGAGTGACTCGTGAGGCTCGTTCTCGCTGCCGAGTCAGTCCATCAGCTCGCCACATTGTCCCTAGAACAAAGCGCGGGGCAGCGACGGTCAATACCAAGGTCCAAGCCTCCGTGGTTCCGCGCTCAGACATGTCGGTGGGCGCTGTTTCAGTATATAGTTTTTACCGACCAACCTAGTATACATAGAGTACATATAAATACTGCGGGTGTGTGACAACTGAATAATTTGTTTTAACATGTTGGTGATAAGTAGGCAGTAATTTAATAATTGGACGGATTTTCTACCATAACTGTTATTTTGCACCTTAATCACAACGTTTAGAAAGACGTAAACTTTTTTACTAGGTAATACAAACAATCAATACATACAATTGAATATTGAATTCCGTTGTCAAGTATAAATATGTTTCTTCGGAAAAATCCTCAAATATATCTCTATGACAGGTTATTCTCTGAGGATTACTAATATTAAAAATTTATTAAAAATATTACTGTTGATAGGTAAATAACAGGGAAAAAACAAAAAATCATAATATAAATTGATTGCTACAAAAGATATAAAGCATTTAAATTTTGCTGATGTACTAGATGACCTTCCAATGGGAGACCAGTTGAAATCCCTACTCCATGTTCGAATGTGATAAGATGCCGCATGAACCACTGATAGCACACCGCTGGTATTGGACAACTGTACGTCACTATCACGTGACACAAGAAAATCAAATTTTAAAAATTAATATCTCGCTTATTAAAAGGAATTTTTTACTCGGATTTTCACAGATACTCTTAGATATAACTGTTCTTTAAGAAAAATAAATAAAAAATATGAGAGAATACCCTATTATATCCCTTGTTTACCTTATTTTAAAAATATTTTTCATTCTAACAAAAACAATGTTTAATTATATAGAAAATTTGATGATAATAATGAAAATGACTGAAAAATACTTGAAAAGGACAAAATATGCAACAATTCTTATCGTACACGCTGAAACATCTGGCGGATGTCAACTTCGTAAAGACTTGATATTTTGGACAAGTTGGTGCACCGATAGTATTATATACAGTGGTATGTATCGTATAAAGGAGGTATGTTAAATTACAGTAGACATTGCATTATATGGGAGGTACTGAATTCGATTTGTTATTTGCTTTCATTACATTTGTTTTAAAAACGCGGTTAATTCGTCGATTCATCAGAATAGAACTACATTAAAATGATTATATCGGTTCCAGTTCCAGGTTAGTGCATTACAGTGGCGGCATCCACTATTATTATTTTATTGTTTTAAATGAAAGTTCGTTTAATAGGGTCCTCCACTATAACAGAAAATTGAGCAAAATGTTAGTTATATTGAAAGTAGATAAGGAAAAATCATTGTTGAGACAAAAAAGTTTTTTAAAAATTGTTTTTTTAAATATTTGAAATTTTAAGCATCTATATATACGTCACAACTATTGCTGTCTTTCTCCCGCAGCCTACAACAGAAACTGGTGCGAGAAAAATAGCTATAGGCTTCATTAAAAATCAAATGCAGTTGAACTACAAACAATTATAACTTTTTAATACTATGAATTGCTTCAATATTAAACGAATTTTCATTTAAAATAATAAAAATTTAGAGTGGATGACCCTACTATAAAGTAATTCATAGTATTAAAAAGTCATAATTGTTTTTAGTTTAACTGTATTTGTGTTTTAGTAGCATTTATTGTTATCCTTTTCGCACCAGTTTCTATAATAACCTGCAAATATCTCGGAAAGTAATTATTAAAAAAAATGTTTTTTTATATTAATCATAAATCATTATTTGTTCTGTAATACTTTAAATAAATTTATTGGTATTACTTGACTGTAATTATTAGAGATGCAATCGTGGTAACCAATGTTTATTAAATAGTAATTTAATTAACTTTCCTACGTTTCAATTCCAAATGAATTATCATCAGTGAGTTAATGTACAGTTGGAAAATAAGATCATTACATTACAAAATCAAAAATGTAATGATCTTATTTTCAAACTGTACTTTAACTATCCCTGATGATGATTCATTTAATTGAAACGTAGGAAAGTTAATTAAATTAGTTTTTAATAAACTCTGTTTACCACGACTGCATCTCCAATTATTTCTCATTATTTTCTACTTTAAATAAAGTTTCCTTTTTTGTTATGGTGAAGGACCCCCCCATTCTCCGGAAAAGTTGCAAGTGAAGCAATCTTACCTAAAAAATGAATTATACGACTCGAGTTTCCCCGGATTGAGTTTTGTGTGTTAGGTTACGTTATGTTAAGGTATATCTTGGAAAGTTACAAGCGAAAATGTCCAAAGTTTACAAAAATTATGTAGGAAAACTAATAATCTTCATGAATCATTGTCGCACCACATTTCAAATTTCTAGATTTTGGTGGATAAGATTTTTGGTAAAGCCTCCCCTAAAATGATTCCAGACCTCACCCCCCTCCCCCCATGCTACGGCCCAGCGCTGTTTTGATTAATAACACTCCGTTTCTCCCCTTTACGACGACGGAGCAGAGCCAGCTTTCGCCTTTCGTCACCTGAATGCGGGACCAGGAACGAGAAATTAGATAAGGCGGAGGAAAATTGTCAAATCTCTCTACTCCATTACAGATAGGAATGCTCTCTATACACTCACCGACACCGACTCGATTCGACTCACACTGATCTACACTTACCGATTTGATGCTCAGGTGGCGCACAAGCGAAACTCACTTTGGAGATTCTTCTTTTTATTTCTATATTGGGTTACTCACAATATTAGACTTCTATCATAATGTTACTCGAGTTGGAGTAATAGAGTTGGAATAGACCCATCTTCTTGATGGGAAATTCTTTTTTTATTAATCCATCAAACGGGAATTCGTTTACTCTGCACAAATTGCTACTGAAATATATAAATTTAACAACTATATCACGTTAATAGAGAATAAAATAAGTTAAAGACAAAGTTGACGGAAGGATAAATTTTGTGTTAAAACTGTTAAACTGCTTTTTATTCGAGTACGAGTAAAAGTATAAAACATAGTACTAATATTTATTATAACTTTTATTTGTTTACAGGATTGATTAGATGGAATATATACAAATATGTTTTTCCTTTACTGAGTTACAATAATTATAATTAGGTAACAAAGAGGTTACATAATGATTCATAATGGTAAAGTTTATTGAAAAAAAGTGCTATATGCTATATTAATGCATATTACTGACATTACATAAAACTTTTATAAAAAGTATTGATAGAATGTTAATAATCTTATCGCGAAGAACTATTATAGGATCTATAGTATAGATTCTATACCTTTCGAAAATGATAGGAACTATCATTATTGCGTTGCTAAATCAAGAAGTGTGAGGACAGTTTACCTCGCAAAAAGTATCGGAGTATCAAATTATAATGTTGGTAAAATATTGTGTATTGTGTATTAAAGAAAGTACTTTATATTATTTAAACTTTTTATGTTGTATTTTTTTAAAATTTGTCGTTATTTAAAAATATACGTATATGTTTATTAATAAACATTGATTTTGTTAATTCTATTTACATATTTAAAATATTTATTTACATGACAAAAAATTTACGTAAAAAAAATGCAACAATTTTTTTTACTCTATCAAAAGTTTTCGGAAATCAGAGCCCGGGAAATATGGCCGCATATTTTGGTTTTTTGGCCATTTTCTCGTAAACAGTGGTCCGTATAGAAATCTTATTTCCTACAAATTTTCATTTGAATTATGATACTAAGACTGTTATAAATACAAGTTTATATCAGGTCAATTAACACTTTGGCTGATAGGGTATTTCATAAATTTGATAATTTTCTGGATAAAATAAAAAAATCGTATGGTATACATAGTTTCTAAAGAAAGAAGACTATTTGTACATAATTCATTTGGTTTAAACGGAATTCATATCGAAAAAGTGTTCTATATACATGTGTGTATGTACTTCTCATTACATGCCTGGAACGCCATGCTCACTCGTAGAACGTTTTTTTTTATTGCATGTTCCCTTCCGTTCCTTTAGCTTTTGTTTTTATCGGTAATTGATTCATCCGATTCAAAATCTTACTCCTAATCAATGTAATTTATATTATCAGCCAAATGCTGAAGTTATAGCTTCCCTCGGGAATTTTCTTTCCATTTTGTACTTGTACTACCCTAAGAGGGCTTTATAATTTACAAAATTTTATTTGACTTTTTTCGAATTGCTTCACCAGACTTTCTCATAAACTAAGCCTATCGAGATCCCCATAAAACAACAATTAAAAATTTTGGTAGTGATGATATAAAACAAATATTTTCAAAAATGGAACAAAATAAAATTCGTACTGATAAAATAAGACATGTTTTTATATTTTATTTTATATTAATAATATAATCAATGATTTCTTCCAACGCTGTTACAAGAAGTGCGTTTTTCATGATTTTCTTATCCCTAAAATAATAAAAAAAATACATTATTGTAAAAGTATGACCTAGAATTTTTTTAAATTTAGGATTTATTGAATTTTAAATTCGCTATCAAAAATACTCCGTAGTATTTTAGTGATTTAAAAAAAAAATTATATAGCAACAGATGTTAATTACATGACCGAACGACGAGCACGCCGCGCAATCGTGTACCCGCTACTTTGATACCTCGCTGTTGGCTGTTAAGTTTCCTTAAAATTCGTTATCGCTGCACTTCACTTTGTCATATATACTCAACTTAGCATACCTAGAGCGGCAACGGCGTACATTAAATAGTTTTTACAAAAATTTACTTCTTATACAATTGCGGACCAGGGAGGATTATAGCGTTTTCAGCTTACAAGTCTAGTGCGCAATTTTTTGCACTGAACGTTTTCAGCTTGTCATTGAGTGCAAAATTTAAGTTAGCTGATGCGTTTTCAGCTTAAGAAAACGTTGCACCGTGAACTGGCTCAGTGCGACTTTTGTGCACAGACTTTCTAGGCAAGTGCAATAGTGTCAGTGCAAATATGGCGGCTAAACAAAATCGTTTTCAGCTTAAACTGCACTGCCACCGGATGAGGGCAGAACTCGTTCAGTGTGGTCAAGTGATATGTTGCACTCAGTGCGCACTTGCACTGTGTAAGCTGAAAACGCTATTAATACTGTGAACATCTTCAAATCGGCTTATTTCTCATTTTTCAATTCACTCCTTGAACACGTATTTAATATATAGTGTTGTTTATGTTTATCATAATTTATTTTAATATAAATGCCCATAGGGTCCTCTACTCTTATTTTTTTTTTTTTTAAATTAAAGTTCGTTTAATTTTAAAGTAATTCGTTGTATTAAATAGTTTTAATTGTTTTTACTTTTACTGCATTTTATTTTTAAAGTCAATATGATGTCACGGCGACACACCTACTGCTATCTTTCTCTCACACCATACTCTATAGTGGACTGCGAAAGAAGTAATAGTGTAACGTCACAGTGACACTGACAACAAATTTCAAATATCCGCAAAGTAATTATTAAAAAATGTATTTTTTATCTTAATCGTTATTTATTGGGTAAAAAAGTACAAAGTGTATATTTTATTATTTTTTGTTATGGTGGAGGACTCCATTGTGTAATTTAAGTAAAAATAAATATAGATTATTTTTCTGGGATAGTGGTGATATGACTTTAAATATATCCTTTTATCTCAAAATATTTTTACTACCTTTTAAAAAATGCGATTTTTTGATAGAGTTACATTAAATGCACAGCCTAAAAAAAAGAAAGAAAAATTTCAGCACGTGTATGATCAAATTAAATTTATATTTGATGTCACTTCTTTTCTATATGAAGATAAATATATTAACCTTAAGTTTTTTTACCTTCCGTCACCTTTAGGTAAGGAAGGTATTGTCTTTGGTCAAAAAATTCGATGATGAGTTTTTACTCAATAAGCACGTTTTAGGGTCCCTAGAATACGAATTTACTATTTTTACGATGATGTCTGTATGTGTGTGTGTGTGTGTGTGGATGTGTGTGTGTGTGTGTGTGTGTGTGTGTGTGTGTGTGTAACAAAATTTTCGTCTGCGATAACTCTAATACTACAGTTACAAAAATTATAATTTTTTCGTATACTTCTTCGTTACATCCATAGGAAGAGCTGATTAGATTTTGGTTACAATTGGTCAACCGGAAGTACCATCATTTGAAGATTTTAACAGTTTTTCTTGAAAAAACTATGTTAAATATAATTTTTTCACATTTCATGTTATTATAAATATTAAAGAACATTTTATTCTCTATACGATTTGACTGCATTTTATACTTAATATTAAATGGATATAGAGTTAAAAAATTATAAAGAAATTAAATTTCATAAAGTAGCCATAGCTGTGGAAACAGCTACTATATTAAGAAAATTCTGATTGAAAGATGTCAGTGAAATTGACATAGTGTGTCTGTCTTATAATTTTACTGGAAAACATAGGATCTTTTGCTTTCTGTATGGAATTTGTATAAAATACATACAACTGCTTTAAGGTAATGTACACGAAATAATAATAATAATAATAATAATAATAATAATAATAATAATAATAAATCTTTTATTTCTGCAGATACATTACACTGTATATAGAAAACGTCACAAAATAATAATTTTCTGTATGAAATTTGCATAAAATACATGCAACTGCCGGAAGGTAATGTACAAGAAATAGAATATGTATTTAATTTAGCAAGGAACTTTCCGTATGAAATTTGTACAAAATACATAGAACTGACGGAAGGTAATGTGCTGGCCACATCAGATTTTCTAATATGTATTCTTTTGTTTCAGGTGAGCTAAAAATATGCACTCATTTTCTATTTTGAAGATTACGTAAGTAATTTGTTAAAATTATTTGAATAGTTAGTCGTGTTTGAGGTTATGTTTGGAAGTAAGCTTACGGGCTAAAGTGAGGGCTCTAGTGTTATCGATCATGCGCATGTGCGCTGAGCCTATTCGGCGCCCGGTCCGGCGCATTCGAACGGATAATCTGTTTCTTATGAATGACGGATTTTGTGCGCTGAAATTGAACCGAACTAAAAATAACAAAGGCGGCTTCCTGCTTTTTTGCAAAGCGATCGGCTTGTGGTTTAAAATAAACTAAACGGGTTATTTTAAAAGGTAAAAAATGTAGTAAGTTAAAAATAGATGAGTTGTAAACGCAAATTTACTTTTCCATGAACGCTTCTGCATTTGCTTCTAAATTGGTTGTTGGAATTTTTAAATTGTAAGCGACTCGTTTATGAACACAATTGCAGGTATCGCTGATCCAATTTTATTTCGTTACAAATAAAACACCAAATATTAAAAGCGGATAATCCCATATTTACAAAATCGCATT
Organism: Harpalus rubripes; assembly: GCA_963082715.1. NCBI lineage: Eukaryota > Metazoa > Arthropoda > Insecta > Coleoptera > Carabidae > Harpalus > Harpalus rubripes. The sequence continues at coordinate 31,069,440 of OY720451.1, read as the reverse complement.
CGCTTCACTCATTCATAGCGATTCTGAACAAATACCAACTACAGGTGCTTTAAACATTTACAAGCCCAAACCCATAATATTTTGGTCGGTTTACATTTTTAACAAATTATGAAATCTACACAAATGGTTAGAAATTTCTACAAAATTCTTTCGGCTAATTTAAATGTAGATTAAATAAAAAAAAAACAACAGTGGGTCAAATGACGAGTGATAATAGATCGACCGGAATTTTAAAGGTTATCTTTTAGCCCAGAGTTAGGTTCTACTGAAACCCAGTACTTTTGGCACAAAGAAAAACAACTTCGTAAAAATCCAGTGCACACAGTACCTAAAAGGTTTAGATATACAATGTCTAATAGAATTAAAGCTGATATTACTGATAAAGGCGATGTAATCCAATGTTAAATGGCGGAATATTTAAATAACTTTTCTACAAATTTCTCACCATTTCCATAGTTTTTATAATTTGTTTGTTGAAAATGTAAACCGGCCAAAATATTATGGGTTTGAGCTTGTACCTATGAAGGCTGTTGTTTTAATTTGTTATTATAGTTTCAAGTAGGGAGATGGACCTTTTTTAGTTTTTAGGTTCGAGTTTGATTTCGGGTCCAATTAGAGTTTTCGCTCCGGTTTTAAAACCAAAAAATTATGTTGCGTTTAACCGTTTAAAATAATATAGATAAGAAGTTATCTGAAACTGTGGAGTTTAATTTATAGCAGTATTTTTTTTTGGATTTAATCTTTCTTGTAGTTTATAATCATTTATTATTGAGAATTTGACGACGTTTCAGCCTTGGTGAGCTTGACTCTTTAACCTGCGCAGGCAGGGTTTCAAAATTTTTTAATCATGGGTTTAAAACATATTAAATAATTCTTTTCATATACAACTTATTTATAGTAATGTTTGACTACATGTAATTTTAATTTTCTAACTTGAGAATGGCCTTAACCAAGGCCAAAACGTCGTCAAATTTGTAATCTCAATAATAAATTATTATAAACTACAATGAAGCTTAAATCCAGAAAAATTATTCCCATAGTTTAAAATAATGGTAAATATCGATTCGCGTTAAAAAATTCAGTATATAAATAATTAAATAATTTATTGTTTTTAGGTCAAGAAAGGCCTACCTGTGACAATAGTGCAAGGTTAAATTGAAATGATTTGTCAAGTACTAAGTATTGACGCCCAAATAATTGTTATTTCAGAATAATAAAATGTATAAAATGCTTTCCTTTACTGTATTATTACGGAGAAAAAATATATTTTTTTTAATAATTTGGGGTTCGGGTCCCGTTTGACTCTCTGGTTTTAAATAATTATAAAAATAAAATATAATATAATAAATTAATAAAGATTGTATAAAACTCAGAATTAAATTTATTCTTCTACAAATACAAAATTTATATTGCTTTGGATATTTCACATAAATCAAATTTTATA